>VWZT01010687.1:827831-899352 GCA_013397055.1 Pachycephala philippinensis | reverse complement strand
CCAGCCGCCCTCCGCTGCCCGAGGGGAGGCGGCTCCGGAGCGGGGACGCGGGCACCGCTCTGGCCCTCGGAGGGGCCGCGTCCTGCCGAGCTCTCCGCGCCCGCTTTGTAATGGCCTGCGCGGGAGCGGATCGATAGCGATGCCTCTGAGTCCTTTCGCAGTGCAGAGCTCTGCCTTGTCTTTCAGAAACTCGTTTAGGTTAAAAAGTGAACTAGATTTAAGCAGCCGTGAATGGCTACAGTAGCTTCTGTGGCTAAGGAAATGTGGGAGAAGTTTCTTCACTCTGCGTGTCCGATTTGAAGTAGACTTTACTAAGTTGGGGATAGTTAACCAGATTTTAGAACCAGGTGGATTTTGAAGGCGTTTTCTCTTTTTATAAATGAGGTTTTTTTATGTGTATCTGTAGGACAGTGAAAATTCTCTCTGCTTATTTTCTGGATTTTCTTGCCTGCGAGATCGCTCTGTGTCAGTACTATTTTTCATTTGCCTAATGCAAAGCACAGCTGCTGGTTATTCTGGGAGCTGAACTCAGTGTGTCTGCTGGGCAAGGTAGACCTCAAGATCTGAGCAGCAGCGGTGTATTGATTCCATTAGCGGAATTTACAGATCTACGGACAGATTCCTTTTAACACAGTTGCTTTCCCAGAATTAAAGTTCTCCGAGTGCCTGTCGCTGGTCTAGGCCAATAGATGGCATAAGGCACTCAGGCTAACGTCCTAAGGGGACAGAGGGAGCAAGAATACCTTTTGTACAGGAGCCAGGAGTTTCAGAGGGGATGTGTGAGTCAAGTTCTGGGTGTCTGACTCGGGACACCTTGGGCAGCTCTCATTTTCAGAGAGATGTCCTGGACCACTCATTCTTGTTTTCCTCAGTCACAACTGCAGCATTTCCCAAAATCCTTTTCTCCACTGATCAGTTAGGGTTAAATCACCTACAGTTTTGGTAGGATTTGATCTGAGTTGATATCCTAAGCCATGAAGTGAGGTGGCTTTTCAACTTTGCAAGGTGTATTTAATATCTGCTGCTGGGGGGAAGCTGCACATTGCAGCAGTGTTGAAACCAATAATCATTCGGGGGAATGAAAGACAATTGGCTTATAAGGAAGGAATTTTTTAGTTTCTGTATCTAAATTTCTGCTGAGATAGCACTGTGGATAGACAAAAATGATTTTATGTTCTGAAATTGTATAAATTATTTGAATATAGGTAGGTAGCTAAAAGATGATAAAAGAACTTTAACTGACAGTAATCATACCTAGCTTTTACAAGGGTGCTTCTTAGCTGTAGATTTCAAAACAATTCTTTTTAACAAGAGGTGCAGTATCATTAGCTTTTTTGCTTTTTTTTTTTTTTTTTTTTTTTTTTTTTTTTTTTTTTTTTTTTTTTTTTTTTTTTTGTTGGTTTTTGTTTTTTTTTTTATTTCAGGAATTAAAGTACGGGGAAGGTCAAGAAATAAATAAGATTTCTTAAATCACAGTTCTTTACTTGTCTGTTAGATCTGCTTTGTACAGTCTGGACAGATTTGTTTAAGTGGATCTTGAAATTAAAAAAGAATAAATCTATATGTATTCATAGCAGAGGACATTAAAGCTCTTTTTTTAGAGACCTTCTTCCTTGTCTATAAATGTCTGTCTTGTTACCTGTCTCAGCACTAACGCAACCCACAGAAATTGTAGCAGCCCTTCAACTTCCTATTTGTGAGTGTGGGCAAAAGAAAATCAATGAACAGCTTTCAGCTGAGCTGATGCAAACTCCACCGTGACCCCCAGCATTATTCCTGGGACAGGTGAGGTCAGATGTTTTAAAATGTCCTTTGTAGAAACAGAGAGCTCCTGAAGGAGAAGCAGTTCTTTGCTTACCCTCTCTAGGACTCAGCAACTTTCCCAGGGCAAGAATAAAACCACCTTAAACCTGAAAAGATGATAAATCAGTATTTAGCCACCAGTATCACCTTAGTTGTGCAATTACAGCCACAGGCAGGGTAAAATCAACTACTAACACTCAGTGCCAAGACCATTCAGCCTCAATGCAAAACAAGGTTCAGCAGTGACTGAGCTGAGCTGCAGAGGCACCTTAAACCTGCATGGAGAGTGGAGGCAGCTGGGCTTTCCCCACTCAGCTCTGGCACATCTGCCAGAGGTGTGCTTTTTGTTCTGACGGAGCCCCCAGCCAGGCTGGTGTTGGACACGTGTCCTGCCTCGGTGCTGGGATCACTCCAGAGGCTGCTGCCACTGCTCTCGTGGCTGCCTGCTGTTGGCATCCCTGTCCCTGCCAGCTAGGCCAGCTAAACCCACGTGCTCTCAGGTGAAATAAGTGCTGCTTAACAAGGAGGGCGTGTGAAAGGCAGGGTATGGTGTGAGCCAGGGTCAGAGGCAGAAGCAGACCGTGTCCTGTTGGGCAATATCCTTACTAGCAGCCTGACCTTCAGCTTGGTTACTCGAACACAGGTTGAGACCATGCTTTCTGTCTTATCTCCTGGAGTCCCTGTCTAAGCCCATTTGTTTGCAGCATGTCTCCTGTCCAAAGGATCTTGATTTAAGGAACTTGTTTACTTCCTATTGGAGCACATATATTAAAAAGATTTGCCCAAGGCTAATGACTAGAAACAAGGCTAAAGTCTCTAAACATGCATCATTCTCTGCCTTGCAAATTCTCAGTTGTGGGATATCTGCCAAGGACACATAATAAAACAGAGTTCATGAATAAATAAAATATATTCCACTAATCTGTGGATATTTTCTTTTTATCTTGTCTTTGCCCCATCCTTTTGTTTTTATTTCTTGCTTTTCATCTATTTTTTTATTTCAGTTAAGCCTTGCCTTTTAATTTATGGCATCATCTTATTTTTTTCCTGTGTTGCCTCTTTACTTTCTGAGGGGAAAGCAACCCAAGAAAACCAGGCAGGATGCTGTCATTGCCTGGTTCTGTGTGGAGGGCCAAATCCTCAGCTGACAGAAACTGTCCTTGACCTGTTCCAGACAATGGTTCTGCACCAGTTAATGCCAGGGGATCATCTGCTTCAAGGTACTGCCTCAGTATGTTGCTCCATTCTTTACTGTTTTTTCTTTTATATACCTCATTTCCTTCTGATCCTTTCCATTTTCACATATTTTACTGATGCTTCTTTCCTTAATACTGTACTTTCAATTTTATATGAATGTGTTCTGCTCATCTTGTCTCATTCATAATGTACCTGAAGTCCTAACAGCAGTGTGTTAAACTGCTGTCATCTGTCATTTGTGGATAACTGGCTTGTTTTTCTTGCAAGGGAGTTCTGTATGTGACAGTTGCTTGTAATGGTTTTCTTTTGTTTTTCTTTCTGTCTTAGAATAGATGACTTCTAGAATATTTATCTTTCTTGCAGAGGGAGATGATGTTGACCGTGTTGGTCTGTAGTTTCTGAGGGAGCTCATTCCACAGTAATTTTCAAGACACATCTGTCTTCTGGGAAGATGAGCTTTATCATTTCTATTAGAAGGTCCCATTGTGGTTACTATTCTTGTTCTGCTTAGTTTGCTGTGGATTTTGGGCCATTTGCTGTGTTACAGGTACAGCCTGAGACCTTGATTTTCATGCACTATTCAGCAAGGAGCTCGAGTAAGTCTGGAGTAAACATGGTGGTCTCTGTGTGCTGGTAATGTTGATACAAAGTTTAATGGAAGGGTTCACTCATTTTGCCCTCTCTGAATTGTTTCCATCACTGATGTCTGTCTGCTGGGTATTCCTGATGTCCTTGGTCATAGCACAAATTTCTGTTCTCCATCCTTTTATTCACAAACTCTCCAGCTCATCTTCTTGCCCTTCACACTGCGGTGTCTTATCCATTTTGCCTTCCCATCCCTGACAGGGGAGTGAGCACTGAGGTGAGAGGTCTTGGTTTACCAGCTCTCATACCTGCTGAGGAATTTCTGGGAGGGGGCTCCAGGGGAGGCCACTGTGGCTCAGCCCTTCCAACTCCGTTTTGTTCAGAGCAGCCATGTGCCCTGGCTGCAGACATCAGCCAGACCTCAGCTTGCTCAGTGTCTGTTGCCATCTCCTCCAGGTAGGTTTATGACTTAAAAGTTGATCTTGGGCAGGGAGAGCTGCTGGATTGTGAATCCAGAATCAATCCACGTGCAGATGGTGGCAGATGGGCAGCCTGACACCATCCTCCCCTCTGCCAGCAGCAGCAAGAGATGCAGTGGTCCCTTCTTGCCCTGTGAGGTGGTGTGCTGTGTGAGTGCTCTGGAGGTGCAGCTGGAGCTGTGTGTGCTCTGAACAGGGCTGTATTAGGGTAAAGACTAAGAAATTAACTGCTCTTTTTTCCTTATTTTTGAAATTTTTGGGTCTTACCAGCCTGCAGTAAAAACCAGCAAAGGCCACATGGACAAAATGGAGTGTGGCTGTTTTAAGGAGAGGAGGATAGGTTATTTATGAGCTGAGGCAGAATTTTCTTCCCCCTTTTTCTTCCTTTTTTATATTTTTGTACTTCGTTCATCAGCTTGGACAAGCAGTTTAGATGCCAACTGATATCTCAAAAACTGGTTAATTCTTCCACGTGTTTAATCATTCTAGCCCAGTGCTACTCTAATGACAGGCTCGGAGCTCAACCTGTGCAGAGGATTGCTGGTTTTCTTTTTTGGTTCTCAGTAAAAGCAAAGATAGAGACTTCATGAACGTGGGAAGTTGAAGTAGAACATGCTGACCTGCTACATGACACTGAAAAGGTCACATCTCAAGTCTCAGGTTTGGCTTCCAAAACATGGAGCTCAAGGCATCTGCCTCACAGCATTTACAAGTTAATAAAGTGCTATGAGATTTATGGACAAAAACTATCGTGTATGTCAATCTTGTAAAACTTAGTATTGGCAATTTTCTGCCCTGTATAGGAGGCATTTCATATTTCTGTTTTTTGTTCCTCGAGCCTAACAAATTGATTGCTGATGTTCATGTAAGTGCAGGCAGGTTACCTGTGGGAGGCAGATAACCAACTCAGGAAAAATCTATGACAGCTTTGATTTGCATGGAGGAGTTAAGTCACAGCCTGGGTAGTTTCATAAAAATTGGAAGCACTTCTGATTGCTGTGCTGTGCTCCTATGCTTCTCTTCTACCTCCTCTTCTTCAGCAGACAAGAGCTGGTGCTGCTTCCAGCAGTGCAAACTGCTGTGAAGGCTGCAGCTCTAAAACCTTCTTGGCACCACAGCGGGGTGTGTTACAGAGAGCAAGGGGGTTCTCACTCCTGACTTGAGTGAGAGAAGAATCAATCTTACAGTTTGTGAGACGCAATTATAAATCTACAGTATTACTTTTGTGGACAACTGCTGTCAATCAGTATGGTGAAAAAAGGGGTGGTAGAAGATTGGGTATGTCCCAAAGAAGACTCCTTTTTATTGAAGGCTTTATTTTATCATGTATACATATAATTCTTCAGTTATTTCCATCAGTTACTGCTGATTTAATTAGATTACGATTCCAAAGCTGCTTTGTAATTTTATGAACTCCATTTATTGCCAGTTGAGCGAAGAGCAAATAGAGCCATAAGTTAGGTTTTCATTTTGATAACAGCTCGCTCATTACTGCAGCACAAATGTAAATCCGTCCTCCATGGTTTAGCTGTAGCTAGTGACAAGAAGTGAATGGTGGTTTCAGCATGACATTTTAGGGGCAGACACCTTTTCCTTTGAATAAGCTGCTGGACATGATGCTGCCTTGTGTATTCTTCTTAAGCTAAGAAGATCTGTGTGTCTTCCTGTCCAGTGCAATGTTTGCTCTGAAAAGGACAGCCAGCATGGATCAATACTGCTCTTTTAATTCACCCATGAAATTGGTAAAAGCTTGAGCTGGACAAGGGGAATAGAATGAATTCTTGATGATATTTTAGCTAAGTTCTATTAGTCTGGAAACAGTAATGTTGTTTATGTTCTCATTGTAAGCTGTCCCTTTCAGGGAGTTGTGATTTTGCTTACAGTTTGCTGTATATTAGCCCAGGCAGAGAGAAGTTTTTACTTTGATTAATTTTTTTATGATGACAGAAAAGAATAAAAGAGAGGACAAATTAGCCAATAGTATGTTTGGTGCTCAAATAAGTTATTGTGGATTCACACTGAAACCTTTGAATCTTGAAAATGAGAAAAGCTTAATCTGCAGGCACTTGCTGCTAGGCCAAGTGCTTGTTCCTGGGTCTCTGAGATGCTTCATCCATTTCCTGACTATGAAGGCAGCCTTTTGTGAGGTCGTCTGTAAATGCTAGAGGCAGGGGATGTGTTTCAACCTTCTTAAGCTATCACTTTGGAGCTGAGCAAAAGCCCCAGTTCGAGGCAATACTCAAGCACAATTTTATTCATTAGCTTGTAAGAAGTCCAATGTGACTTGAAAAGACTCCTTTTGCTTGTGTGTATTCAACTCTATCTGAAAACTTTGGACTAAGTCTCTGAAAAATTTGGACCGAGTCTCAGCTGGCACCTCTAAAAGTTCCTGGCCCTGCAACTTGGGTCTTAGGCAATCAGACATGTTTCTCTTAGTGCTAAATATTACTGATTTCAGATGACATCAAGGGTTTATGTATTCAGATACAAAGTCTGGGGACTGTGGGAAAACTGCCTCACAAATGAAGTGAGAGGCAGAAGTTGTCATTTTTCTCCAGAGTTTTACTGAGCACATAATGAAGTACTTAATTCAAAAGTAGACAGAAAGAAAAAAAATATCATTTCAATTATCTTCATTTTCTTCTAGATAGTTGTAGATTAGCACTACTCTTAAGACCAAACAAGTTTTTGCTTACAGTGATGTTCAGTGGTACTTTGCTTCAAGCAGCAGTTTATAAAGGGAAACTACCAACTACACCCAAATATGTATTGCTCATAGATTCTTTCAGTGCACTGCACATGCTTAATTAACTCTAATTCTTTCTTGGAAGACGTAGTCAGGATCTCAGATCTTCCTTTGCACCTCTTGATATGTGGTGCCTTCAAAATCCTTGGGGCTCATTGTGGGAGTTTATTAATCTATCTAGCAGAAGTTTAGCCCAGGCAAAAATCTACAAAATCACTTGTCATGTTGAAGTCTTCCACAAAACATCTACTAATTTTGTGGGATTGGATTTATGCAGCCACACTCCTTCATTTTTCCTCTCTGGACATTTGTGTGGGTCGTCTTAAACATTAGAAAAATATATTTGTCAAAATAAGGTGGGAGAAGGAAGGAGAGGAAGGGCTGGATTCTGACTCGTGAAATTTCTTCTAATCTGACTGGGCTTTACATCTGTTCCAAACTTTCTGTCATTGGGAGACAATAGCGAAAATTGCACCAGAGTAATTTTATAAGGTCTGACATTGAGTTGATTAAATGGCTGTATTGTTATGGGCTGTGCAAACACATGTGTTAGCCAGAATCCAGCCCACACACTTAGCACCTCCAGTACCTTACACATTGTGCCAGTGTGTGGTATTACTTTGCATATGTAAATCCAGGTGATGGTGTCTACTCAACACTTCCTGGAAAAACAATGGGTAATAATACTGACAGGTGCTGAAATGAATTGCACTGGTTAGGACTGATGCTTATTTTGTAAAAAAACTTATTTGCTGGCTGTTCCTTTTTGTGTGCAGAGACAATGCCTCAGCTTCTTCTATGAATATTCAATTGAACAGTGGTGCAGTGATGCAATTCTATATCTTAGCCTGTCGTGTACTCACTTCACACATTTTCTGGCAAATGTCCTTTCTGCTGAATGCTTTGTGGGGACAGCCAAGTTAAAATAAACAGGGAAAATACCTTTGTTTTTTGAGGACTGAGATGGCTAATAATGCACTGATGTGCTGATGGGATGCTGTTAAAAGGGCTGTCAGCATCCTGGAGAAACTCCATCTGGGATGAAGTAGCCTTATGCAGCAGTTTGGGGGGCTGATTGAATGCAGAGCAGCTCTGCAGAGAAGGACATGGGCATTGTGGTAGGCAGCATGTGGAACACAAGTGAGCACTGTGTCCTCCCAGTGAAGGCCAGCTGCATTCTGGACTTTACTAGCAAGGCTGTAGCCAGCAGGTCCACAGAAGGAGTCACTGAACCCAAACTGGAACAAAAGAATGTCTAACTAGGCTTTAGGAGAAATAATTTCACTGTAAGAGGGGCTGGCTGGACCATGTTACCAGAGAGTTTGGGAAATTTTGGAGATGTTGAAGAAATCAATTGGCCCTGAACAGCCTTCTTTAACTAAACCAGCTTTGAACACTGGCTGGGACAACATGACTTCCAAAGGATCTTTTCACCACAAATTAGTTTGTGATGCTACCTGGAAAGTTGAGAGGAGTGGTGTAACTAAAGTGTCCAGTGTAGGAGTAGTGGTCATGTGCCAAAATCTGAGGGCTCCAAGAAATGGAGGCTTCTGGAAGCCTCTGTGTGGGTAGGGTTTTGTGAGGTGGCTCTGAACCACGTCTCTTGCGATATTTTCTCCAGCTGCCTCCACATATCCTTCCTTAGCCTGTGGCCTCAGGTCATGCATACTAGCACACTGTAAAAGTTACTTGGACGCTTTGAAAGTGAATGTTGGACCACAGCAGGCTGCAGAACTTGGATGTAAGTGAGATCTGGAGCTCTGCTTCAGAGTTGTCTTGGGTCAAGAGGATTTATATTGAACAACACAGACTCCTTTAGTGAGATTAACATGCTGCAAACACAAATATTTTTACAGATTTTCAGTTAAAGGTTTCACTCAAAATATCCACAATAACAATTGCTTGTGTTCTTGTTGCCTGAGAGACTCTGATTATCTTGGAGGACTTCATCGTGATAAAGAAAACCTTTGTTTATCTCTGAAATTAATAGAATTTTTGAAAACATAAAAAAATAAATACAATGTAACTTTATCTACTCAGACTGCCAAGTAAAATTAAATATATAGCAAAGGAAGGAACTGAAATGTTGTGGAGAATTTGTAGATAGCCTGTTTCTGCTGTCCATCCTCAGTGACTCCATCCCATTCCAAATCTGCTCTAAGTGTACACATCCACAGGCCTGAACTGTAGCACAGTATGCTTAAGTAGATGTTAGGAAAATAATTTTGAGAGGACAAGGGCATTCAAGCACTGGACCAGATTCCACAACCTCTCTGGAGAGGCTTTGTCGTGGGACGTTATATAAACATCTGCCAAAAATTGTCCAGAAGTAGCTGATCCTGCCTTGAGGTGGGGGAGAAATTGAATTATATTACTGTTTAAGGTCCATTCTAAACCTGTTTTCTGTATTCAATAGCATATTTCTAATGTAAGCATCTTATTTATAAATGAATAAAAAAACTCAAACAAATGGGCTGAGGTACGCCCAGAACTGTACTGTGGGCAGAGATTTCTTTTTTCAAGCAGTTTACCCCAAAGCCAGGACTTTGCAGAATAAAGCTGTAATGGATTCAGAAGTTATGTGTAGCCAGGTGAGGGGTTTAGCCCTGTGCCCTGCAGAGGAATTGCCCTTTCAGCTCTTCTGCTCCTGTGGCTGCTGCTAGTGTAAGGTGTGGCTGGTAGCAGAGGTAGGACTGATTTCAGGTCTCCTAACAGTTTTTTCTGCTATAATGTGTTACAACATAATTCTGGTGTTTATGTTGATATTTCTCTTCCCAGTTTAAGGAAGAAAACTCCTGCTTCATGGGGCGCATAGATTTTACATTGTTCAGAACAACTTTTTCACCCAGCGAAACTGAGTGTTGTGATTGGACTTTGAGTCTTTTAAAAATATTACGTTGCTTCCAAAAATGAAAAAATGAAAAACAAAAAACAGAGATAAGAAGTGGGAAGAGATGATCTGGGAGCAGAAATGATCAACAGTTCAGCCATCTGTATTAGGAACTGGAGGACAATTTCTCAGACTCCAAAGTGAGCAATGAAAATAATTAGTTTTACTTTGCAATCAGGAAATGTAGGATGGACAAATGAATGGAAATTTTTGAGTATCAGATGAGTCTTCTTGGCAGTGAGTTAAATCTTAATTTTAACACTCTGTACCCCTTGCACAAGAGATGAGAATATTCTGAATTGTCCAAGGTCTGCATTACTTTCCTAAACATGGAAGAGTTATGGCTCAATGTGGGTATAATTTGCCACTGTGCAGAGGCTTGTGAGCCATTAACACTCTCCTTAAAAACTCAGGAAAGTCTTCAGTGGTTCATGGACCTGTGTATTAGAGAAAATATATCATGTCTAATTGTTCATCCCTCATTCATGTTAGGCCTGGAGGAGTTGTGGTGGGATAGATGGGGCAGTCTCTCACCTCTGCCATCATAGCCCCTCGATACAACCATGGACATTGAAACTGCATTGTAAATACAGGAAATGCAGATTTTCTATGCTAGATAAATGTGTGGGGTTTTTTTCTTTGTTGTTTTAATTAGCTGCTATAGGACTGGTCTGTCAGAATGTATTTGACTGCTGGCTCTGAGCCCAGATGTCTCAGGGTAGCAGCACCTGGAGTGGTGTGGATAGCTATTGAGGAGACTGTGAAGAGGGTAATGGTGTGAGAGGGATGTGGGCTTGTTTGTAGGCAGCTGCTCTGCTGTGTGACCTCAGGGACACTGCTCTCTGTGTCTGGATATCTGCATCATTTTACTTGCTTAGGTAGGTAACCTTTCAAAACCAAACTACCTCTATAAGTGAATTACAGTTTCACCAAGGATCTTCTTAGATTCTAGACTAATCGATGGAGAATGCAGAATTATTTTTAAGAAGTATATTGATATATTTTTATTCTGCATTATGTTTATCTATATGGAAGTGTCTGATGTTGGGATCATGTGTCAGATGTTTTTGACAACTAGTGGTACCACAAATATTATCCTAGTAAGTGTAACAATAGGATTTTATGTTCATTGTGATCACTGGAGAAGTACTTGAATGGAAACAATGGGGAACTCAGTGGAAAATGGGGTACAAAATATTACTTTGGGGAAGTGATCCATGGAAGTCACCCTCACTGCAGAGGTACCTAGACCTACAAGTTACAATGTCCACTTCAGATAGTACTTCATGTTTTGAAGCTTTACTCTTGATGAGTGCCATTAAGATGACCTGTCAAACAAGATTATTGCCAAAATAACCTGGGGAGAAACAATTTATTTTACCATCAAACCTCAGCAATGCTGTCCTGCTTGTAACAACGTCTTTGGTATCTTCTCAAATATTTCTGTGAACTTCAGCCATTGGGACCATGCAACTCAAGGAAGTGCCTAATGTGGTCAGCTGTCTGTCTGAGCTGTCTGTGGAACAGGTATTGTAACTGCAGCATTCTGAGTGTGCTTGAGTGGTGGGGATTTACGGGGAGGTTTTCAAGCAAGCACATTTTAATCTGTCACTTCCACTTAGTTGTGGATAATGATCTTTTAATTTATATGAACAGAATATAAATTGCAGAGCCTTTGGGAACATTGCAAGGTACAAGCCTTGTTAACTCTCATAATGTGTGTTATCTCCAGGGGTTTTTCAAGTCAGAGGGAATAACTTTTTTTTTTCCCCCTCTAATCATTTTACAAGGTGACATTCTGATAACTGGGTGGTATTAGATGTTGCTACTTGTTCTTTATGTATATGAGAAAGCAATTCAGATCACAGACTGCATTCCCAAAGAAGCTTCTGTCATGTGGAGGCTACAGCTGGTGTGTTTTCCCTTGCCCCTTTCTCATACCCAACCCTTGGCATGTACTCTGTCCTCACCACCGTCCTCACAGTGGAAGTAGCAGAATTTCACTTTGGGAGAATTCATTTTACCTTGTATTAGTCCCATGGTAGTTACACATCTTATGACACTACTCATACAGGCTGCTTATCTAATTGGGGCAGAGATGGACCCCACCTCTGGTGATTCACCCCCTAAAACGTGCCTCAGATAAGTGGTGTGAACCACAGGCTGCAGGTGCTTGTTCTTCTATTCTTGCTTGTGTTCTTTTACTCTCAGTTGTAACAGCTTCATTTCTTCCTTATCAGCCTTTTGGAGGAGATGTTTTGGGGTTTTTTTTTAACCCCCTATATTTGAAGATCATTTTTCCACAGGTGCGAATATTTAGATAATTTTACATTTGAATGTCAGCAGTGCTTCTAGCAGCTATTGTTGTTTCCAAATGATGATCATCTCCTTCTGATCTTCATTGTATTGCAAAACTGCACAAACATTTGGCACAAGTTCAGTTTCTAAAACAGCCTGGTGACAGTAGAATTGTACTGGGGTGAACATAGCCAAATAGACTTACATGGAAGTAACATCAAAACAAAATTTGGCCTGGATATTTCAACTCAAACTTTATTTACCTGAGGTCTTCTGGGAGGTTGTACTGAATCCATTTTAAAAGAAATGTAGTTGCATAATTCTATTATTTTCATGGCATTTTAATGCAATATGCTGCATAAAGGATGATACTGCCAATGGAATACAAAAAAACAAATTACAGCTGAGAAAATAATTTAGCTGATGAATTTATCCTCTTTGCCTCACAGAATGTCCATAACCAGAATGGTTTCTTCAGATGGTCTTTCTATTTGTGCTAGATGACTTTTTAAAGTTAACCTCTGCCTCCATAGTCTGTGAATGACTTTAAAATTAACTTAACTGTGTCAAGTATTACAAAGGAGAGTTGAATGTTGCAGCTTATATCATAGTGAAAGAGGCTGTGCCAAGTAATATTACCTTACATTTTTCCTGGCTTAATTATGTGTGCCAAAGCAGTTATTACTGCCCAACTGACAGACAACATCTTAAGTCATGCTAACTGGATTTCAGTCCAAATCCCTAATTGTGATTGATCAAGTAAATTATATATGCATTTAAATGTTTTTCTCTGCTCAGTGAGACAGAAAATGTAGACAGTACTTCTAGGTGGTGCATTAGACAAGTATTTGCCCTATAATGAGTGGAGAAATTCAAACACTTAAAAAATCAGTGAAATGTTGATCCTGAGCTGAAGGTTGTTAGGGTTTGTTATCCACAGCATTTTAGAAGTACTTAGATGTCAAAAGCTGCACGTGTGTAGCTTGGATGATTTGTAGAAGCTCTTAACTGTCAGGAAATTAGCAGAAGTTAGAGCCCAGGTGTTTGTCTGCATCATTAGGAGACAAAATCTGGTTCCTGGGCATGGCTGAGTGCCAAAGTAAGATTCTTTAGAAGGAATTTGCTCAGAACTGAATTTTCTGAATTGGGAACCCTAAAATGGAAATCTACCAAGATCATCAGACTCCTTGAGAAAAAATGACTTTGAGCTCTGGAAATACTTTGTAGAGTTACCGAGATTTGCGTGCCCTTTCAGGTTCACATCAGTGTTTTATCCCTTGTGACTTCACTGTGAGCAGGACTAGGCCCTTTTATTTATGTTCCTTCAACTTAGAGGAAACCATGCTAAAATGTGAACTTAGTCTAGAGAGGTTCATGGAGTGCACCTGTGCAGGAAGCAGGAGGTGAGGCTAAGACAACATAACCATGAAGGAAACTGGTAGAAAGTCTGTAGGCATGGGTTGTCTTTGAGTATTTTTAGCAGAGCACAACAGCTGTAAACCAGTTCAACTTTCTTTCTGTTGTGCCTGGATAATCACAGATTAATGCTAACAAAAGATGAAACTGCCCCAGTCTGGAGTTACCAGGAGCCAAGGTGGTACCATGCTCAAAGATGTAACACGTCAAAAGAGATGTTCTGGAGCTTGAGGTGTAGGACCTCACAGAGAATGGGGACTTGGTGTAGATACTGAACAAAACATAACTGAGAAAGAGGAACTCTGCTGACAAATAAATGTGTAGTAGGGGGATCCACATGGTCACTAAAAATCTCTTAGTGGTTTGTTGCAGAAGAGGTTGGAAACCGCAGCACTTTGGGGTGTAATACCTCTGTGGCATAGCTGTCTCGAAGGAGCTGTATATGCAAGCTGTCTCCCTGACTCCCCTTTTGAGAGCTTTAGGGATTTCACAGCGTGCTAAAAGCCCAGAAATTTGCAACTCCCCTTCCAAGCCAGACAATGGGCCTGAGGCCTCACCAACAATGTGTGACTGCAGAAGCACTGGCTAGGGCCCATCTCCAAATTGGACTGGGAAGAGTTAGATCCTCTTGTTTTGTTTTTTATTCTAATGTTTGTATCCTTTTCACTCAGCTTTCCTTATGACTGGCTTTTATTTAGCCCTGAAGCTTAACATTTGGAACTTCTATTTGTTGGTTTTTTTTCATTATCTTGGAAAATAATGTTCATTCTTCCAGTAAGCATTTTTCTTCTGTTTCTTGTTTCATTTTCTATTCTATATGAGTTCCTACCCAGTAGCTCACTGAAACAGCTAAAGCAATTAAAGCAAACAAGTAGCTAACATCTGGTATGTGTTTATTTGCTCTCTTATACTCTCTCCAGGGCAAGAATTGTGTGATTTGGAATGGTTACCGGTTTATGTTATCTATATTTGCAGAAGATCAAAGAGGTTAATGTTGCACTTCAAGTTGAGATTTGCAAAGTTTGTGGTAGCTTTGTGTTTTTAGGATGTTCATGGCACAGGCCTTGGCACTCCAGGAAAACATAATTTCTAGCTGAGCAGTTTCACCCTTGAGGAAAAAAGTTTCCTGAGTGTGTAAAGGGTTTTCTTGAGTAGAGAGCCTGCTGTGCTGAGACAGAAGTTGTCATCTGTGGTCATTGTCCTGTGGCTCGAGTCACTTCTTAAAATGGCACAAATTGTTGTGACGGTACTTGGCACAACAATGTCCTGGTCCGTGGCTCAGGAATCAAGGTCTCTGCAAGTCAAACAAGACATCCTTCAGATGATGAAGCTCCTCTTGACGTAATTATCATGAATCTTTCCTGTGCATTCTTTTTGTAACCTAAAAATCACTTAATAGTAGTAATACATTAAGCAGACTCCGGATCATGGTCTTTCTAAGCAAGACGCACTTTCTCTCTGTATCTTGCACGAATTATGATTACAGTACCCTCAAAATAAAGCAGTAGATTATTGCTCACTGAATTTGGTATACAGAGCAATTTCATGGAGGCACCATTATGAATATCATCTGCATAATCGATATGATTTTATATTGCTCTCTCAACAGTAAGTCAGTCTAGTGTACCAAGAATTTGCTGAGCACTAAGGTCTCGCTTTAGTTATTTCTGAGTAAAACTTGCTTTGTATTTGTCATTACTTGTCATGGTCAGAAGGGCCCCCAGACAGGACAAGGGGTAATGACTTGAAGCTGAGTGAGGGTAGATTTAGATTGAATATTAGGAAGATATTCATTACTGTGACGGTGATGAAGCACTGTCATAGGTTGCCCAGAGAAGCTGTGGATGTCTCATCCCTGGTAGAGTTCAAGGCTGGGTTGGATGGGCCTCTGAGCCACCTGGTCTTGTGGAAGGTGTCCCTGGCCGTGTTGGGGAGGGTGGGAATGAGATGATCTTTAAGGTGGCTTCTGACCTGACCCATTCTATTGTTCTATGACTCTGTGGTCTGAGATCTTGCCTGGTTTTTATAGTGCTCACTTACATTGCCAGTGTTCTCCTGTTAATGAATTGCTAGAAGTGGAGATTTTATTGACTAAAATGAATCAATAACTAGAGGTTTTTTGGGTCTGAATACACTTTGACTTCCAGTCACCCCAGTTCAGATTTATGGGTTTTTTTATTTATGGTGCTATAAAACAGAGTTTGGCTCTTGATCATGAGTGAAGTGTGGTAATGTTTATCGGATGAGTCTTGCTGCCCTTCTGCTGTGAGGAGAGATCAGTGCTCTTATTCTACGTCTTAATGACTCCTGAAAACTGAAGCCTTGGGAAATGCCTGGAGCAACTGCATCTTACAACCATTCTATCAGCTAGCAAATACCTGCCTTCAAACTAAATCTTAAGGTGCAAAATAATTTCTATGTTGTCGTGGTTTAATCTCAGCTGGCAGCTCAGCCCCACACTCACTCCCCCGCAGTGGGATGGGGCAGGGAACCAGGGGGGTAAAACTAGAAAACTTGTGGGTTGAGATAAAATAGGTAAAGCCAAAGCCACACATACAAACAAAGCAAAACAAGGAATTCATTCACCCCTTCCCATGGGCAGGCAGGTGTTCAGCCATCCCCAGAAGAGCAGGGATCCATCACATTTAATGGTTGCTTGGGGAGGCAAACACCATCACTCTGAGTGTCCTCTTCCTTTCCCTCTTCTTCCCTCAGCTCTACATGCTGACCATGACACCATATGGTGTCACCTCTTAGGACAGGAGAATTTTGATGCTATCTTGTTGCATTTAAAATTTTAAATTATTTTAAACTGATTTCCATATTAAATTGAAATAAATTTGCTTATGTACATCAATTAATGTTTAAGGGTCAGAGACGAAAAAAATTTGCTCTCCTCATGATCTGAAGTTAGCTATAATCTGACGGCAAGTGTAAGAACTGCCAGTTTTGACTTGACAACAACTTCTCCTTGGAAGGAAAGCAAGAAGTTCTGTGAAAGTTAACTTACCCACTAGTAACTATAACTGCCTTTTGAATTCAGTTTCAGCTGAATTTACAGTAAAATACGGAAACATTTAAATGTCCTTCTGTCCATCTGCAGGTGTCCACACTTAGTTGTTGAGGAAAAGTTACTGTGGAAGTTCCATCTCTGAAAGCTCGTGTTTCCAGAAATGACACTTCAACGCCAACTTCTCAGCATTGCTGCAGCTGTTGTAGCCATGCTGTGGCAGAATAGAAATTGCTTCTGGAACTGACCGAGGTTGTAAGAGGGTTGTGACACTTCAGGTGAGTAGGAAGGCAGATTGAAAAATACCTGAGGGAATGCAGATACCCAAATATGTACACAGCATTCTGAAGTCAGGAATTGGAAAGCTTCAAATGAAGTTTTGATATGTTTTCAAGAACACAGAATGCTCTTGTGTGGATTACCCTAGAAGTAAATGAATTGATATGTCAACAGAAGTAATTGCAGTCCGCATTCAAGCAAGTAACGTTGGAAGTAGTGGATTTTAAATTGCAACATCATATAAATTAATACAACTCTTGTGAAACTGTGATTGAGAGAAACCCGCTCAAAAGTTCTGTCCTAAATATTTTGATTGATTGACAAGTTTTCTCTTTAAATTAAAGATTTTTTGCATCGTTGAAGTACATGGATTTCATGACTATTAATATCAGTGTGATAGTAGAACAGGGACTGACTTGCAGATTAATTCAGCATTCTTCCTTCACCCTGGTAAAAAGGAGACCTACACCGCAACCTACTGCTTTCAAATTACTAAAGCTGTAAACCAAACTGATTTAAAACTCCACCTGTGAAATGCTGAAAAAGGGTATTCATCATTTAATTTCTTTTTTTGTTTGTTTTGTTACAGCATTTCACAGTAACCGGAGATGGAGAAAAGAATGTGTCACAAGAGCAAAACTGAATGAAATGCTCTAACAATATCTTATGTTCTTTTCAGGTTCAATGTAATCTCATTGGGCAACAGCAGTGGAACTCGTCTGTCCAAAATGGTTTATGGTGAATTTTTCCGCAGACCTGGCAAAGATGCAGAACTTATAAATTTGAATGTGGGTGGCTTTAAGCAATCCGTGGATCAAAGCACCTTACTCCGATTTCCCCATACCAGACTCGGAAAACTTCTCAAATGCCATTCAGAAGAGGCTATTCTAGAACTGTGTGATGATTATAGTGTGGCAGACAAGGAATATTACTTTGACAGGAATCCTTCCTTGTTCCGATATGTTCTGAATTTTTATTATACAGGCAAACTTCACGTTATGGAAGAACTTTGTGTCTTTTCCTTCTGCCAGGAAATAGAGTACTGGGGCATAAATGAGCTGTTTATTGATTCCTGCTGCAGCAATCGGTACCAAGAACGGAAAGAAGAAGGTCCTGATAAAGACTGGGATCAAAAGAGCAATGACAGTATGGACTCCTCCAATGAAGAGTCATCCATATTTGATAAAGAGCTAGAAAAGTTTGACAATCTGTGTTTTGGTGAAATAAGAAAGAAGATCTGGGTCAGAATGGAAAATCCTGCATACTGCTTGTCTGCCAAGTTAATTGCCGTGTCATCCCTGAGTGTTGTCCTGGCATCAATTGTGGCCATGTGCATTCATAGCATGCCAGAATTTCAAAGGCTGGATGCCAATGACAGGGAGATTGGAGACCCTGTGCTGGAAGCTGTGGAGATTACGTGCATCATCTGGTTTACTGCTGAGTTAGTGATCAGGCTCTTCACTGCTCCAAGTCAAAAGAAGTTCTGGAAGAAACCACTGAACATCATTGATTTTGTCTCTATTATCCCATTTTATGCCACACTGGCTGTGGACACGAAGGAAGAAGAAAGTGAAGATATTGAGAACATGGGGAAAGTGGTTCAGATCCTGCGGTTAATGAGGATATTTCGCATCCTGAAACTGGCCAGGCACTCCGTAGGACTGCGGTCTTTGGGCGCCACTTTGAGACACAGCTATCAAGAAGTTGGACTTCTGCTTTTGTTTTTGTCAGTTGGGATTTCTATTTTTTCAGTGCTTGTCTACTCAGTGGAGAAGGATGATGACTCGTCAGAACTGCAGAGCATCCCTATTTGCTGGTGGTGGGCAACCATCAGCATGACCACTGTTGGTTATGGGGACACGTACCCGGTCACGCTTGCTGGAAAGCTGCTTGGCACCCTCTGCATTATCTGTGGGATACTGGTGGTAGCACTTCCAATCACCATTATTTTCAATAAGTTTTCTAAGTACTACCAAAAGCAAAAAGCTATTGATAGAGACCAGTGCAACAACGATCGCAAAGAGAAACGCAATGACCTACCTTATTTTAACATTAGGGATATTTATGCAAAAAAGATGCACTCCTTCATTTCTAGCCTTTCTTCGGTAGGAATTGTAGTCAGCGACCAAGATTCAACAGATGCCTCCAGTATCCAAGAAATGGAGGATGTTTATAACACGGTATCTTTAGAGAATGGTACAGGAAAATGAGTTGAATCATGTTCACTTCTCTTTATTTCCCTTCTGATTCTTGGTAAATGTGGACTTACAAACTTCAGTGAATTCATTAAGAGCAGTCAATTCTCAGGGTACTTAACTCTCAGCCATATTTGGACATTCTTTGCTCTGAGGATGCCATAAAAACTTCATTGTTTATATGAGGCTTTAAAATATGCCTCATGTAGTGGTTTAGTTTTTACATAACTAATGTTATGCATTTTTGGGGACAAAAAGTTGGGAAAACAGTTTTAAATGTGAGATAAGTGTTTTTTTGATTATGTGGGTATTGTTGTTTGATTTGTTCGTTGTTTTTTCCCCTGCAGCAGTCTCATATCTTACACAGAATTTGCTTTTACAATTTGCTGCTCTTCAGGTAGAGATATATTACAAACATATAAGAACTATTGCACAAGTTAGTGAAGTTTTTACCTGCAAATACGTTAGATAAAAGAAGGAATTGTGTACATGTGAAACTGCGCTCACTAACACATTCATGTAATTTTAGAGTTGGGAAGCCATTTCCTAAGTTGGGGCAGAAAATGTATTGGTACATATTGTTTTTACTCCATGGAAGCATAATATTTATTACTTTCTTTCCAAAAGCACAATACGTTTTTAGTTTGTTAAAATAAATGATTCCCATTGTGCCTATATTTTTCCTAGGATCCAGCCATGGCCAAACTCTATCAGGTCCTGAAGGGTTTAAATCATAAATCCCAGGATGAAGTGTCAGGTGTAGGCAGGATATGAGCTTCTTGTACCATTTAGCCACCTCTCCTGCCATTGTGACCCTGAGCAATTCTGGTGCCTGGAGGGGATCCTGCTGTGATTAAGGCCACCCTGGTGGCTTCCCCAGAGACTTTTATTTGTGGGCACTGAAGCAAACATCTGTGGTGATCTTCAGAAGTTATTACTCCCTACTGCCAGCGCTGCTCCTTGTTGGGGTTGCTGCCTCAGTGGCAGGAGCAGTGTGAGCAGCACCTCGGCTGCGCTGGGTTTCTGTCCAGGGCTGTAGTGCCAAGCACTGGAGATGTCAGGACGTGCTCTTCTCTGCCATATGTTGCCCACCAGAGATGTAGGGTGGGCACTGTGAGTGGGCACCTCTATTGAAACTATGTCAGCTCATTTTTCTAAAGTTCAACTGCTGGTGGTGGCAGCTTTCCTGGTGTGTGCTATGGGCTGGAACAGTGCTCATTGCTTGGCAGAGTCCTGCAGCTCTATGTTCCCCTCCTCTCCAGGGATTTCTTAAGCAGCCAGCTAACTCTGCTGTGTTTCAAACAGAATCTTCTAGGGCTATTTAAAAGGAAAGCCAGTCCTTGAGCTTAGCATAAAGCAGTGCTGGAGAAGCTCAAGGAGCTTATAGTGTTAAGTGGATCTTATAGTCCATAGTGTTTCTGAACACTCATATTCTTTCATTTGTCTAGTGACTAAATTAGATGCTGGGCAACAGAGAATCGAAGACACTGTGATGTCAATATTTTCCTTAAAGAGAGGTTTGACTATTTTATTTTTTTTTAATATTATTGAGTCAAATACAGCAGCCTGACTGAGTTTGTGTTCAAGAAGATCAAACTCCGTAGGAGTTGACTTCAAAACTGAGTAGGATGCCAGAAGATGGCAATTCATTTTAGCCACTGCAGAAGCTTGATTTTTCATGTGTCTGCCAGATTTTCTATTGCAAAATATATTAAGTAAGTAGCTGAGGTGCACTTAAATTTACTAAGGCACAGAGCTATAACCTCTTTCTGAGACAGGGAAACAAAAAGAACAGGATCAACCTGTACATTGTAGAGATGTGTCCCTCAGGACTGCTGTGCATCAATATAGTAATGTGGGACTTAAAATATTTTGAGCTTTGGAGAAACCTCAAAATTTGTCTTCTTACCTCCTGACTGTTGTAATGGTATGTGATGCTTCAGAATTAAAGATAATTCTTCCCATAGTTAGTGTAGGAATACCAAACGGAAAGTTAGCCCAAATGGTATTTGTTCTTACTCAACAATAAACATTAAAAAGATGCAATGATACAAAATATTAAATATGTATGTGCATATGAAACTAGTAGGAACCAGCAGAATAGCAGCAAGAGAGTTACTCTCTGTCCAGAGCAAATCTCTTGGTGGTCTCCATATAAAGATATATTACATTGCCACTGAAGATCAAAAGCAATGAAAAATATTGTGATGCAACAAAACCTGCAAGAAAGTGTATTAAATAGTTGGAAAAGTGCTACTGAAAAATTTCATTTTGTGTACCAGGCATTGCTCAAGGATCACAGAATATACAACTTTGTGGATTAAATTTTACTGACTGGTAATTTGTCATAAAATTGATAAGCTTTTGGTCGAACTCATGAATCAGTCTTAAGGCTGTTACACTGTTTAAGTTCCTCTGACTTTTTTAATGCATTGATACAGCTTGCAGCAAAGTGAGGTATATCTTTTGGAACACATCAGAAAGTAAAGTACATATCCATGTATCATTCAGTGCACAATATTTTGATTTCTGTGATGAGATCTTGACCTTTTTCAAATCACTTGTATCTTAAAAATGGTTTTCTTGTATCCTTATGCCTTTGCTGGAATAAACCCAGCACCTTGGTTTCACACAGGCATAACTGGGAGCAGGATGTGAGCTGTGTTTGCTGCCAAAAGATACTCCTCTCAAGGCAGAACTGCAGTGCTGTGCCATGCACTGGTGCTAGAGAGTGTCACAAGCCTTGAGGGCCAGGAGGAAGCAGATGAGAGCAAAGGCTGAGATACTGCACATTCTAGAGGATTGCTTCTTATTGAATTTGTCTTCTTCCTTGGTCTACAGTGGCATATTGTTGATTTGTGATATCAATGTCAACAGAAGGTATATTGGATATTGTTTTTGTTTTCCTGAACCACATGTTTTTTGCTTTAAAAATGCTTCCTAAATTCTCACCACCCAGCTGCTCTGCTTCAGACACCAAAGCACAGAGAAGATTACCATTCAGGCATGCATCCCACTTTGTATGGGAGAGATTTGTTTGTTTTTATACAAAACAATTTACTGGCAAGTTGTTGCTTTCTTTGTGTTGATGCCAAACTCTTCTCTTTTGCTACCCATTATTTCCACAGGAGCATCCATCTTTGCATGGTTTTCCCTAGTGTATAATGGGAAGGCAGCACTACACTGCATTGCAGCTCCCTGTTTGAGAGGCTTCCAGCCGGCAGGGATATCACCCCACTGCCCACAGCTCCTGCCTTCCTGCCACCATTTTTTGGGGTGTGTTAATAAGAGGTTAAGTAGAGGAAAAAGTCCAGTGTAAAGGAATTGGAAAAGATAAATGGGAGAAGGCAGGAAGCTGTCAGTCAAAAGGGATGGTGGAGAAGCATGAGAGGACCTCAGAAGAAAGGAAAAGAGGAAGAAGTTGACAGAGTCCACACTTATCTTCACTTATTTCAGGGGTTTTTTTCCCACCAGTTCTTATCTCCCTTTTCCTCCCTTCTCCCTCACATCACCTCCTGCTCCTACCTTGCCCCCGCTTCCCAACCAGTGTGTGATCCAGCAGGCTGTTTGTCTCAAAATGAGGGTCTTTCTGGATCCAGAAAGGCTTGTTCCACCTGCCTGGATAGCAACAAGCAAAACTTAGCAGGGATGAAATCAGTGAGCACAGGCTGTGCTTTTTGTAAGAAAAGTCATGGTGTTGCTCAGATTATTGAACATAAATGTGGGGTAAATAAATATCACATCTGTGTCAGGCCTGTAAATGAAATACCACTTTATGGCTTAGGTAGAAATTCACAGTCCACAACCTCCTTGTGAGGGGAAGGGGCAGGGCAGGCTTCACTCTGGTGACCAGTGACAGGACCTGAAGGAATGGCCTGAAGTGGTGTCAGGGCAGATTTGGGTTGGATATTAGGAAAAGGTTCTTCGCCCAGAGGGTGGTTGGGCACTGGAACAGGCTCCCCAGGGAAGCTGTCACAGCACCAGCCTGACAGAGCTCAAGACGCATTTGGACGATGCTCTCGGGCACGTGGTGTGGTAACTGGGGTGTCCAGTGCAGGGCCAGGAGTTGGACTTGATTACTTTTGTGAATCCCTTCCAACTCAGCATATTCTGCAATTCTGTGATAATGCCAGATGTTACCATTTAAAAACAAACTCCTTGTTGATTCCCATGTGAACGGGTTGCTGTCAGGGAGTGCTGAGAGTATCAGGCAGATCTGACTGGCAAATGCAGTACATGGGCTCACAGCATGCCAAGGGCTCCTGACAGGCTGCTGTGTATTAATACATTTATTCATTTCCACATATTCCTAGCATCTAGGGCAAGTGACAAAAAACCACTAAGCTGTGGAGAGCTTCTCTAATATTTTTTGATTAGCTGACAGTGTTTGTGAAGCTGCTAATATCTCTTCATCCAGAAGAGGACATTTCTCAAACAAAGTCAGAATAACCCTGAGTGCGATGTGCAGTTTGTGACTGATAGCAGTAGCTCGGTCGCAGTCAGTAAATAATGCTGTCTGGTGCTGTGTGGCTGCAGTGCTGTTGCCTGTATTTCTGAAATGTTTATGCTCTGTCAATCAAGAGACAGCAGATGCCATTAAAACTATCTCAGCAATTTTCCAGCTGCACAAGAATAGCGGCGTCTCTTCTAAGCACAGCAAAATGTCATGGTTTGCTGAGACCTTTTCTTTTAATTTCGTGCATTGTTGTAGTTAATTTTTTCTGATGAGTCTGTGGTCCAAGCACAACCTGGCAGAAAAAAGGTCACTGTGTTTCTCTAGACAAGTTACAAGATGTTATTGGCTTCAGCTCAGGGCAGTGCCCTCCCACCTCACTGGCACAGCTCAGGTGGTGCATAGAGTGGTAATTCACTGTGGAATGGGCTGATGGCTGTTTCAGGTAGGTAAGGAGTAAAGGCAGAGCTCCTTGGGGATGGATATAATTTAGATGTAATTGTGTATCTGCCCTCTGGACAGAGCTCACTTAGCTATATAATATGATCAGATAAGGTATTACACTTTTGCTGAAAAACTACCTACATCTCATATCTTTTTAATGAATATATTGGAAGAAGCAGCCTTTGCTCATGTTTTTATCAGGTCAAGGGCTGTGGCTCAAGGGTTCTTTCACCCACACACACATCAATTTTCTCCAAATCGCATATGCCAGTGGGAGGGAGAGACTTTGCAGCTTCCCCAACAAATCCATGAACCTTTAGCCAAGGATTTGGGTTCCCAGGATGAGGGCTGGTGGTGGGGAGGGGAACATTAAGTGAGGGAGAACTGATACCGTGTGGTTTCAAGTGGTCTCATTTGGACTTTCCCAAAAAGCCTTGCTAGCTGTTTGTTAAGAGTCTGTAATGACCTAAAAGTGGAATTTCAGCCTCCTGTAGTAATTTCAAAAAACCCATAATAAAATACAAGAGGGAGCAAACTGGTGTTGGCAAAGAGGCAGGTGCAATATGCTGACAGTAATTTTATAATCCAAATTTGCATTATTTCTTGGCTTGTAAGCCATATAAAATATTCTTACTCTCATGTGTTGTAAAATCTGCCCCTGTGCATTAATACAAATAGAACAGTGGAGCCAAGTCCCGGAATTACAGCATTAGAGATGGGAAAAAAAAATCTTGGCTTGGAGAAATTGCAGAAATGCTGTTTAGCTGCCACTGCTGTTTTATTGTTGGAGCTGCCTCAGTGGTGAGAAGGAGCAAGGGACCATCCAGAAGCAGTGGTATGCAGGCTTCCCTTTCTTCTTTTGCATGTCTGACACTGGCCATACAGGCTGAGAGACCCCTGCAGCCTCAGCAGACCCTTCCTGGGTGCAGTTAGGTGTGGAGCCAATGGTCCCCAGAGACGGATGTGGTTGTGTGGGAAAATAACGAGTTCTGTATGAAATAGCCTCTGAGGAGGTAAAACAGTATCACTGAATTTGGTGTTCCCACCCTCCTACATGTCTACGAGACCTGGGAGAGAAAGCAGAAATGAGGATGAAGTTGAAGGGTCAGACATTTAGCAGCAGCCACACGAAGGCTACTTTGTGTTGTGTTAATCCAAGGGCTTTTACTGAATCACAGACAGGGTTCTGTATTTAGCCTTGAACCCATTCCATGAGATGGAATAGTCTTTGTCTTCCACAGGCTTTGAGTTACAGCTACAATACATGCTCTTCTCTGAGCCAGTTTCTAGGTGTGATGCTGTCGCTGCCTTTCAGGCTGACTGGACTTTGGATCTTTCTGAAGCGTAGTGCGTGCTACAAATCATCCCTGCAGCTTCTACCCCATTTCCTAGAAACCTGGAAACTATAAGCGTGAAAGAGTTCAAAGTAGTTTCTCTAGCTCAATATTATTTTTTGACAGCATCAAATGATGTGCATTTTGTGGGAAGAGATTTTCCGTGCTCCTGAATTGTGAAGTTTAGGACTTTAGGTATTTTTTCAAAGCAATTATTTGAAGAGCAGCTTAGGTCCTGACACCTAATTTTATTCCAGGTGGTGTAACCCTAAGTACACAACTAAGTATCCATTTCTTCAGTTTACATGATTGCAGTCTGACATATTTGGATTGTGTATCTTCTGGGAAAAAAGTGGTGAATAAATAATTCCAGGTGCCAAAAAGCTGGCTGAATGCTCATTGAGCGAATTCCTTATGAACCAGAATGATCCTGGTGTCAGACAGCATGGCTTTATAAGCCTCTTCTGTGGAAAGGAAAACAGTTTTTTTCTCATTTCTCTAAATATTTCAGGGCGGGGGGGGATGGAGTAAAAGTCTTGCTGTTCTGTGGTGATGGAGAGCGTTGAATGAAAGAAGGGCACAATAAAGTTAAGGCAGTTAAAAGGAACATGACTTTTTTGTAAACACCCCACTTCCCTTGGGACAATAATTTTCATGTTGTTCCAAGTTTTTTTTAAAAAGCAAAAACATAATGTACCAAAACCACAGCACTGTTTTCTTGTGCTGGGTATTTTAAAGATTAAATTAGCTCCAGTTAGAGGTGTGGAAAGAGAATCAGTGGGTATGGTGGGGGGGTGCATGAAGATTTTATAATTTATTTTTATATCCTGTGCTTTTTCTTTGGCATCACACACTTTTGCATTGAATTTTTTTTTTGTGTATTGACTGAAGAATCAAATAATAGACAATCTTTATCTGCAGATTTCTTTTAGGCAATTGAATGTGAAGGAAAAGTTAGGTTTCAGCCTTTCAGTCTTGACAATGAATTTAAAAACTCATCAGAAGAATTCCTAAGCCACATATGAATTTATGCATAGGTATGGTGCATTTAATGTATTTCAAGCCACAAAAACTAAAGTTCTGGCAGTGTTCAGTGAATGAAAGGTTAATAAAAATTTAGGTGTTAATCTGGTTCTGTTCTAGTTACATATTCTGGTGCAGTAATGTACTCTTGGCTCTTAGGCTGCCCCTGTAAATGGGAGTCTAGTGTTTCTGGAATTTCATATATCTAGCCATAAACAGACTGACTGGACAGCTGTCAGAGCATTATTGTGCAGGCTTTTAGCTGTCTGTCACCAAAGGTAACCTCTGCTAATCTGCCCAGGAGCTCCTGCATTCAGAGGTGTGCAGGGAGAGCAGGCAAGTGGGACTGTGGGACTTTGCCAAAGGCACTTGCAGAAGAACTGCTGGGTTTTGTTGGCCTGCTTTCACTGTATTGTCACCTGCTGAAACCATCTGTGTTCTCCACCTAATCTGTTAATTAATCCCAAGAAGATTTATGGTATCTGGAAAGGGTTTATAAAACACAAGTGTTCCTTGAAAGCAAATACTGAGATGAGGCTGGAGAGGTGGTTCAAATATTTTTTGCCCTGGTTTTTCTGCCTTGTCATAGGAGTAATGACAGGTCAGGAATGGGAGTGGCATAACAAACTTTAGAGTTCAGAGAGCCTTTAGGGACACTGAGAGTCCCTATGAAAATAATCATTCAAGGAATTTGGGGACTGGGGTGGGGGATCTGCGTGCTGGATGTGCCACACAGCTGCTGTATGCTCCATGCTCCAGGTGATGGGTGGCAAGAAAACTTCTCTGCACCAGTGGCTCTCTGCTGCTTAGGTGGCACTGACTGCAGCATTCTGTTCCCTCTCCACAATGTCCTTTTCAGTCCAATGCCCACAAGTGTTACAATGCTTCCTCAGACCTGAAAACTGACAAGAGATGTAATGAGTGCAACTGGAAGGAGGTAATGGAATAGGAAAGAGGAGCTGATGACAAGAACCACGTCTGTAGAGAGAACATGCTGCAAAGATGCTTTGTTGGAAAATCTTATCTTCCATGTCTTGAAGCTTTTCCTCTCCTCAACGCTTATAGGGAATCAGTGGTTTGGGTTGGAAGAGACCTTAAAGATCATCCAGTTCCAACTCCCTGCCATGGGCAGAGACACCTTCCACTAGACCAGGTTGCTCAAAGCCCTGTCCAACGTGGCCTTGAACATTTCCAGGGATGGGGCATCCACAGATTCTGTGGGCAACCTGTGCCAGTGTTTCACCACCCTCATAGTAAAGAATTTCTTCCTTATATCCAATCTAAATCTACCCTCTGTCAGTTTAAAGCCATTCCCCCTGGTCCTGTCACTACATGCCCTGGTAAAATGTACCTCTCCAGCTCTCGTGTAGTTCCCCTTTGTCTACTCAAGGCCACAGTTAAGGTGGCCTTTGAGCCTTCTTTGCTCCAGGCTGAATAAACCCAGCTCAGCCTGTCTTCACAGGAGAGGAGCTCAAACCCTCTGATGATCCTTGTGGACTTTTCTGGACTTGCTCCAACAGGTCCATGTCCTTCCTGTGCTGGGGACCCCAGAGCAGATGCAGTACTGCAGGTGAGGTCTCATGAGAGTAGAGCAGTGCATCCCCTCCCTCACCCTGCTGCCTACAGTGCTTTGGATGCAGCCCAGGATGCCATTAGCTTTTTGGGCTGCAAGAGCACATTGCTGAGTCACGCGGAGCTTCTCATCCATCAACACCCCCAGTTCCTTCTGCTTGGGGTTGTTCTAAATCGACTTTGCCCAGCCTGTACTTGTGCTTGGGAGTTAAAAGGACTGTGTGTCTTAGCATAACTTTTGCAAAGTGCCTTCTCCCTTCCTGCGGTCATTATGGAATTGATAAACCACTGTGGAATGTAACCTGGGAGATAAATTTGTTTGGGGAAGGGAACAGTCTAGCTCACTTTGTGGTCTTTGTTTTCCTTTTGATTCTGTACTTCATTGCATCCAAGGCTTTGGCAACACACACTCCCCTTCAACGCATGCAGCATGTGTCAGGCTTTATAATCCATCCAATGTTCCCAGCTATTCAGCAAACTAAAAGGGTGAAGGGAATAAGGTCAGAAGAAACACTTTGTATTGCTAAAATCCTGTTCTTCTGCATGTAATTTCAGTATCCAGTTCCTTTAAAATGCAGATGACTTCCCCATCACAAATCTAGGCCAGCATACAAAAAAAAACCCCACTTGGAATAGACCCTACATGGGCTGATTGATTATTTTTGGATGAAGATGAAAAAGAGAAAGATGCTTGGCTTTTTTTGTGGTGAAAAAGGGCAAGCAAAAATATTTGAAGAAAAACTGTCATGGCCAAATAATTCCCCAGTTATCAAAGTGATCATCGTTGGGTGAAATCATCAAAAAGAAGCTATATAGACATTTGAACATTAACATAAACCTAAGGACAAGTAAAGAAAAATTGTTGGCTCTTTTTCTATCTCCGACTCCTTTTGTGGAGATAGAGATTCCTTTTTCTTGCCAAGTCAGATGATGAACCACTTGTTTATTAAGTGGCTGAAAAGTGTAGTTGAAAAAGGAGTTTGGAATCTGAGTCAGCTCACCGTGGAGGAAACCACCTCTGTGCTCAATCTTGTCAGGTTTTGACACCTTAATTAAAAGTTATCTTTGGCAGTGTGAAGGCAGATCAAGTGCTGGGAAAGTGGACACTAAGCATTTTGTTGTGGTCATTTGGCAGCAAACGTACTGAAGGGATCAGCAGCCAATCCTACTTTACCAGGAAGAGACAACTTTGGGCATGGCAATACAACAGACATGGAGCATTGGGACAGATCCGGGCTGGATCAAGGATCCCTTCCCACGGTGGAACAGCTCGGGGCTACAAAACATTGTGACCCTGTCTGAAGTGCCGTGTGATCCTGTGCCAGCCATTCTGCCATCCAGCACTTCTGCTCTCCATCACATCTTTTGCCTTTCTGACATTTAAGCTACATAGGGTGGCAGTGGTCTCAGTCTATGCACTCCTTCCCTAGCAAGGGTGTGGTGGTCAAAAACGGGGTGGGGATCTTGAAGTCCTCATTACTGGGAAAATGGTGACTTAACTGTAGTTAAATAGAAGTGGAAAAGGGCTTATTGAAAGAACTGATTTTAGTTTTGGCCAAGTTATTTAACATGAAGACATTTTTCATGTCTTTAATGAAATGTCTAAGAAAAAAAAGGAAGATATTAGTTTGAGGGGGAAGAAAAGTAATTGTCCTCTGTGCTGTCCTGTTGTAGTTATATAAAAACCAGTATAATTTATTACACCAAACAATGGATTTTTTTACTTGATTGCTGAACCAAATTATTTTAAAAAATCTGTAATTTAAGACCCCTTGAGCTTTTTTACTTTGACTCAATGTTTCATTTGATTTGGAGGAGTTAATTCTTTTGCATCTAATTAAACTTAGGCTGGTTTCACATTAAAAAAAAAAGTTTCACAATGAAAAAAAGTTTTTTTAGAATATGTTGAAATGCAACATTTCAGCATCTCTTGAAACAAGAAGCTCTCACAAAATTTCACAATGAAATGTGCACTGATCCAAAATCCCTCCTGCCTTTTTTGTTTTGTTTTTGTTCAGTTTGTTTGTTTTGTAGAAGATTCCCACCAGCTGTGGGCTGGATTCAGATATAAAGTTTCTCTCTGTCACAGCCTTTTTCAATGAATTTTCTATTCACAAAAAAATTGCTCTCATCCAGTTTTAGCTGTATTCTTTGGAAAATGCTTATTTTCCTTGGAGAAGTCAGATAGAGGAAAAAAATAAAATCTTTGTGACTTCCATGATTGCTGTCATGGATCCATTGATGTGCGTGACAGTTAACAATCACTCATGTTATTGGTAAAGAGAAATGAATTATCTGCTTTGCTCAAGACAGAAAATGAAAAGCAGTTACCAGAAAATCACATCCTGGTAAAGGAAATAAATCCATTTTAACAAGTTTATGAGGGAGAGCTTTATTATGAAGCACAAAAAAAGAAAACACATGAAAAGCCTTTTGGACCCCATCTGTTCATGTGATTCCTTTGATGGGAATCTAACTGAAGGCTGATCAGAGGGAAAATCATTGTTCCTTTTAAGTAATAATTCCAAATGGGTATGTGTGCTCTTCTGCAGTAATTAGCAAATATGTTTTGAATAGAGTACTCTTCAGTAAATAAACTTGCACCAACCAGTAACTGCTTAATGTCTGGTAAGCTGTAGTGTTCTTAAATGGATGTGTCACCTCAAGAGGGAATGTTATAATATTATTATTTAATATTCAGGCTGTTTAGAGAAGAGAAGGCTTGGGCAGTTAGAAAAATCTTACCGTATATGAAAGCTTTTTGCAAGAAAAGCACAGTTTTTGTTTTTTTCCTTTACTGTTTAGGGCACAAAGCTCAAGCCAAGGAGAATAAAGAGGAAGAGCTGATGAAGTGGCTCAAGAATTCCTCCTGTGTGCCTGGGACCCCTTGCTCAGCCCCAGCTCCAGCTGCTCACTATCTCAGTCATGCTGATCCAAATCTGTGTAAAGGTAGAGTAGATTGCTCCAATGGCCCGGGTTTAGAATAATGATAATTCTCTGCTGAGTGGATGGAAGGGAGATGTGAGCATGAAGAGTTGAAAAGGCCCTGGATCACTGTCTCCTTGATGGAGACCCAACGCTTTTTTCAGTGACTCCATGCTTGTGGCAGCAGTCCAAATTACAGAATCATAAAACCAGTGAGGTTGCAAAAGACCTGATTAGGATCACAGAGTCTGACCTATGACTTGCATAATTTTTCAGTTTGTTGGGGGTCGTGCTCCAGTGAGGTTCTGACTCAGAGGCTTCAGTAAAGACTTTACTGGGCTACCTACCTGTGTCCAGAGGTGTCCCTGGCTGGGAACTTGGGCTGTGCCAAGGATAAAACAGCTGGATGATGGGACCCAGCCTCGTACGTTGAATTGCTGTTGTGATTCTGTCTTGGACTCAAGGGGAGGGGTTCATGTACTTGGTGGTATGGGCCAGTGTTTTCCCATCAAACAGGAAGAAGGACTTTTGAGGAGTAAACTAGGAATACATGTCAATAAAAAGTGAAATATTTTTTTACTCAGTACAAGGCTCCTTGGGAGCATGATGGAGACACAGGGACAGTCTGCCATGAGAGCAAATTCCATGGCTACTACCAGTCTTTGATGTATTTGCCTAATTTTTCTTGGTATAGATGATTTTGGTATGTGAGCACTACACACACGTGATTTGTCTTGCCATCAGTAGTGTCGTAAGGAATCTCTAATAATTCTATTTCCTCTCTGATTTTAAAAGTCAAAGTGCAATCACCTTTGTGATCTGTTCGATTTATCATGCACATATTTGCATGTAGTACTGAGAAAGTTTTTATAATTTATTTGTTATCATATAGCTATTACCATTTTAATTATGTAAATAGAGGTGAGCTGGACTACTGAAAGGAAATCCTGATCCTTACCTGTACAAAGCATTTCATCTGCCAGAAGCAATGTATTTTTATGGCTCTGAGTTAATAGTTTTTTTTTTTCTCCTGGAAGCTTTCTTCCAGACGAAATTTCAAAATCCTACCCTTCCATTGTGATTGTGAATAGGTTTTGGTTTTGTTTCAGTTTCCATGGCAACAGAAAAATTTGTTTTCTGACCATGTTTGAATACAAAAGTCTAATTTCCCTGGGCTTGTTTTGAATACGTCAGTTTACATTTTTATCCCCTCAAGTGTTTTGAACCCCTGTCCTTAACCCCTTGACTCCATTTAGTTCTGTGAAATCCAGTCTCTTTCTCCTTAGTCAGGACAGAGAGGTTTTTTCCATACTTTCTTTATTTTTCAAATATAATTTGATTCAGTGTGCTGATAGCAGAAATATAGCCACATTTTATATTTAGGAGTTCAATTCTTTCCTTAGAGGCATTATTACTTTTTAAATTACTTCTAAGCACTGAACTTACTACAAATCTAGTTTCAAGGTTGCGGAATATAACCACTATAATTTTAAATCCAGGAGCTAAGTGTCTTTGTTATGTTTTGCTTACATTTATGTATCTTACGGTGTTTGACCTGCCCATCAGTCAGTCCATGAGTGTGCTTGAAGAGTGCCAACTACATAATCATTAAACTTTGCACCAAGTCTCCTGCGATTTTGAACAAAATACTTCAATTAATTCCTGAATAGATGCCAGATATCTGTGGTTTGCAGAGCTTCACCATTCACTGTATGAATGATGAAATCTCATTGTATTTAACATCTGACGTCACCTGTGCCACCTAATTATCTTAAGTGCTAGAAAGCTTCAAGATGCATGGTTTAAATTCAACCAGCCTCTAAAGTTTGAATGTGAAGGATGAATAGAAGAAAGTCAGGGACACGAAAGTCTTATTCTTCTGTGCTTTGCCTACCTGTGTAGCTCCTTCCACAAGGAAGGAAATAAATTTCATCTCTGTGTCCCCCCAGAGAATATTTAATCTGTGAATCATACTCTAAATGGTGCTGTACCTTTCTGAGCCTGGCCAGTTTTCTTGCTTAGTTCGTCTCCAGCTGAGCTGGAATACATGCATGGCTCCTTAACCGGAGAGGAAAATATTTCTGATAGGTCCCCAAACCTCCCCCTACACTTTCCCCCTTCTCTGTAAAACCAAACTAAGGCAGCCCTCATTGCACCTGGCTGTGCAGATCTACATCCTTCCTCGCTTTGATAAAGAAGAAAAGAGCCAACAACCGTGACATGTGAGTTACTGGCAACAGGATAAACCCCAGAGTGAATTAATGGGGCAGTGCAAACTTCGAACTCTGCTTTGCCACCACAACAGTTGTAGAACTTAAGGAAAAAACTGAAAAAACGGATCTGCTTGGAATACAGCTTTTGGGGATAGATTTCCTCTTTGGAGGACAGCTGGTACCCACAATAGGCATTTCCAGGTGCTTCCCAACTTTTAAAGAACATTGTGCTGATAGAAGGTAACTTTCATTTCATTAAAACATTAATAAGATTTAACTTCCAGCATTGCCTATTCGGGCAGTTACATGCAGTCTTTTTTATTTATAGTCTTTTGCTATATTATTCCATGTCTTTGGTGTAGTTGCTTATTATTAATAGATATTTATATTATATAGACTTTGTTGATGCTGCTACAAATGAATTTTCTGTTAATGTTGAGATCTGAGCTTAATAATGCACTCTGCACTACTGTTTGAAAGTCATGATAAAGCTGCTCTGCAATTTTATTTTTTGCTCTCAGTGAATATAACCAGCTTGTATTCATTACCAGCACAGATATTTATAACTATAACTGATTTGTTTTTCTTAGTTGTTAGATCTTTTATTGCTTTTCTTGCATGGATTATCTGAGAAAACTGCACAGGCTCCAAGCTGTGGGAAGAGTCAATCCTTATATCTTAATATGTGCCAAGCAAACCTATCACGTTGCTCAGCTGATTTGAGGGTTGTTTTGCTTTTAGATAAATATTTTTACGACTGTATCTATTTATGACTTTAGCCCCTTGTGAATGGTTACTGGAGGTCATGTGTTGTTGGTTCAGAAGTATCTGTTAATCATCCAGGAAAGGGAGCATGGGTGAAACATAAGGATTTCTTCCTGTGGGAAAGTGAGCAATCATTTTGTTCTAGATTAGTTCACTAGAAACTGTGAAACTGTATTCCAGTCCATGCCTTTGTAAACATTTAAAATAACATTTCCAATTTCTGAAGGTGTAAAGAAACAATTATTTTTTCCAGCATCTATCCATACTCAGTCATAAAACTTATCCTTAAATTAATATAGAAAAGACACTTACAGTACAAAGTCAAATGTCAGCAAAAAATATATTGCTTCTTTTGCTTAAGTATCTAATGATTTTTGGTGCTTCATTTTCATCTCTTGACATATTCAGGTAGGTGGTGCTCAAATAGTTCTTAAACCCCAGAATTTTCATTGTGTCCCAAATGAATGTGCATCTTTAATAAACACTGTAGGCATTAGAATAATTGAGAATACTTTGTATCAAAACATCTTTCTTTCTTCAAGACCCTTTAAAAAAAATATTGTTAGGAGCACACCAGAAAGCTGTAGCTGTGACAGATGTCCTGCTCTCAGCAACACAAGTCTATGACTTCAAATGGTCTTGGGCTGAAAGAAAAACAGAATCTAGAGCCCATCTGAGCCGCCCAACAGGGCGAGGTGGGAAGGGAATGAGCTGTGTGTTTGTTCTTTGGAGGTCACTGGCAAATCAAGGCATCTGTGTGGTTCCCAGCCAGAGGAAGTCTCACTGGAAAGCTGGTGGGTGGGTTTGGGAAGCCCAGGGCAAAGCCTCTGCCAGGCTGAAGCTGGGAGCAGGGCAAGGACAAGGGCAGAGGTCCTGGTGTGAGGTGGTGGAGAGAGCTGTTCAAGCACTTCTTCCTCTGTAAGCTCTTTGGAGTAGCACGTGTAGTCTGGAGCCAAAGAGTGAGATCAGGAGTTAACTGTTTCCATGGACAAGAAAATCAATTTGTATATTATTTTACAAACTGCAGTCTGTTTGGAACTTTTCTTGTTAGCTGCCACCTACATTAGAAACACTGCTTGAATTTCACTGTTGGTACAAAGACCATCACAGATTTACAGAGGAAACCAGGAGGGGCGAGGAGCCCGAGTAGCCACAGTTTTGCTCAGTGGGTTTTAATAATCCCTATACTACAGACCTCTCCAGTCCTTCTGTTTCTGATCCCTGTGGATGGGAAGCATTTGTAAATTTGGTTTGGGAAAGGTCCTGTGTTCTAGGCCATCATAGTTTCTGCATCTTCTCTCAACAGAGGAGAATATTGAAGCTGTCCCACAGGGCACGTTGGCCTTTCCAGGGAAAGGGCATTATGGCTTACTGTAATACTGTCTGGAAAACAAAAACAGATCTACTCTACTTCTATATCCTTCTTCTAATGATATTTGTCTCTAAATCCTTTTAATCCTTTTCTTTTTCTGTGGTTTTTTTTTTTTTCTTTCTTGAGAGTGTGGATAGCAGCACTCTATCAACATTAGAAAAATACAATTTTTGTTTAGTTTGTTACTTTGTGACAGCTGGCTTTGACAAAACCATAGATTGATTTTATCTGGTCAGCAAATTATTTCCATTCATCTGCAGCCCCGGAAACCTGCTTGGATCTTGGAAATGCATCTGGTCCCAGTTTCAAATTGAATTGTCTCATTTTTATTTGACATGAGTGAGCATAGACATTTAGATCATAATTTCATTTCTGTGCATCACAATCCATTCCTCACAGTCCTCTCCCATCCCCAAAACAAACTTTGGTACCTCTCAACTGTAGCTGTCTGTCGGTTCTAAATTTTCTGGAGGGTATTTATGGCACAGAATAACTGTTCAGGAAAACATGCCTCCTTCAGTGAATTCCTATTTGTGTGCATAAGCTTTCCTTGGAAACACTGACGATGGATTTAATTCCTGATATTATCAGTGAACTTCTCTTTCTGCCCAGTGACTGCCATTCTTTGCAAGGTCCTTTTGACTGGGTAGATAACAGTAGGAGAATAAGAAGGTATTTTACCAGAATTTGCTATTGGATCTGACAGCCTTTTCCATTAGTTAACACTCATACTTGTGAGCTTCCCAGAGGCTCCCATTTTTAGGAACAAAATGGTCAAACTGAGTTGCTATCTAAACAGTGGTTGGAACATACCTCTAGCTGACATCTCTGAACATCACAGATATTCTTGGTCACAGAAGGTCTGAAGGTTCATGACTGGGCTGAGTTCATTAGATGCCATCATTGTAGCCTAACTGATTGTAATTAACCTTTGTCCCCAAAACCCAGGGCAGAGACCCCAGCTGAGCTTCTCTGGAGGTCAGAGTTAGTGGAGACATGGAAAAAGCAGCTGGTAGCAGACAGCCACTAAATGAAACCTTGTTCTTAGAGCCTGAGCTATGACAAGGTGGTGGCAGAGGAGGAGTCACTGACCTCTCTGGAATCTTTGCATCCTGTCCTGAGCTTACCAGCATTTATCAGCTGTAGTAGCTGCTACATTTAATTTCATTTCACAACAAGGCATTTGCTCTAAAAACTGTTTTGATGAGTGCAATTCCTGATGGAGTGACTGAGAGTCTGAGTGCAGTAACTGATAAACTGCCTTGGGAATGCCATATTTGCTCTTAGCCTAAAGAGCAAATATGGAATTCAGCACTAGCTAATGGCAGTCCTTCCAACTGCTCAGCCTGACACACATCCAGCCTATGATTCAAGGAGATAGAATAGAAGGAGTATGAGTTAAGAAACCTGGTGAGCTTGGTGATTATAAACTAATTACACTGCAATACATTTTTTGTTTTTCTTTGGTATTGCTGACAGTCACTTGCATGTCCATTGCTCATCAATATAAGCAGCAAAATGTATTGTTATTAAAGGGCTTTGAGGCTCAGTAAAATGGATATTTTAAATTTGTTAAACAGGTTGTTTCACTTAATAACATTTACTTACCTAATAGGATGGAGTAAAATTTTCTTTTCTCTATTTCTTTACATCTGCACTGCAGGACTGACAGACTGACCTTCTGTAGCCTGCCTAGTAAAGAGCAGTGAAGACTTGCTTTAAAATTAGCTTTAAAAATTTTACAGATTAATGTGATTTCTGATAGAGATTTTGGGCAGTGTTTTTCTACGTTCTCTATAAAAGAGAACAGAATCATTTTGAGAAAAAATGTTTCAAAAGACTGGAGTGTTTGCTTTTCATCTGAGACATCCAGACTTTTTATTAGCAGTATTAAAATATTTTTAGAGGCACACATCCCTTCATGAAGCTGATTTCCAGCTGATATGTCCAAGAATGTTTATTAACACCGTGCTCCAGAGGGTCAGCGTGCATCATCAAAAAAAATTAGATATAAAAATACCTTCAGTTACTTTAAGATCAGCTAATATGTCTCAAACTCATAACGAATCTCTGACTGGATGTGAAACCCAAATACTTTCTTATGTTTTCATTTGTTTTATTGGATAGGAGATCCACTAGTTAAAAATTCTAAACACTTTGTTTGAAAATAATGTTTTACAGTGATCTCTTGCCTTCTGTGGCTATGAGAGAGATCTTTCTAAGCAGTCTGATGCATTAGTGCTCATAACTCTAGTTTGTGACTATGATTATTTCTTGGTGCTGAGTCAAGGAAGAGATCATAAAATCAAAATACAAAGCTTTTAGCTGTACTGGTGGCTAGCTGAAAATCATCGTCTTCACTCACTGGACAGAGACTGGACTAAATGACAAATTCATCTGACTAAAAAATTGGATAAAATCTCCCAGAAGATGGCAGTGCACCTATGAGTAGTGTTCTGCCAACTTGGCAACTTAGATAATTTCTAGTTGTTTTTGTTCTTTTTCCCAATATTGAGTACAATAACAAAACAAGCAATGACAGCAGCTACGGGGTGTGTGTGTGGATACTGATGATACTTTTGATCTTGAAATCTGGAGTGAGGACCTAATAATTCACAAAGGCCTCTCCTGCAGGGATGATGATGGACTGGATGCTTTTGGGCAGGTTGACAAATTGCTCAGCACTTTGTTACAATCACCAGCACAACCAAGATCCCCTTTCCTTTGGGGTCTTTCAGATAATTCCCATGCAAAACCCACTGACTACATCTAGAGCTTTAAAATATGTCTGAGTTGTCAGAGTGTCATTGCTCACAGAGAAATGGATATTGTAGGATAAGAGTTACTAATAAGTGGAATAAATGATGAGGTTTATAAGTCTGGCCATGTTACAGCTTTGCTCCACTGTTTCTCATCAAAGAATTTCTTCGTTCAGATAGGGATCAAAAACCTATGTTCAAAAATACCAAAAAAGTACTACTTCTATATTAGTTGTAGTCTAAAAGCAATCAGTAATTGCTGTAAGTTTAGGGAAATTTCCTAAAGTTAGAGTCTAAGTGAGGATTTTCAAACATGTGATCAAATTTATTTGACTACTTAACCTTTCAAAAATTGATCCAGCACTTGTTATTTATTTTAGAATAAGCCGTAGGGAATAGTAATATCTCTTTTTAAGAATTCATCTTCATTTGTAACTATAATTTGCGAATAAAACCCAATAGTTGTTCTATAGCAATCATCTTATGAGCTGTTTGATATGCATACTTACATGAATAAGCAAGTTTGTTTTTGTGAGGCACCTGAATGAAGAGATGTTTGTAAAGAGTGGAGAAGGAAAAGAGGAGGTTTTAGACACATAGCAATGCTTACATCTAAATTTTGAAAGTAAACTTTACCATCTCCAACTGTCTTATCCAGAATTACTACCAGAAAGCTAAAAAACATTTAAATATTTATTCTCTGTAACTTAGTCTGAGAAAAAAGTTAAGTTATGGCTCATTTGTAACCATTTATTTAGTTTTCCAAACAGCAAAAATTCACTAGCACTAAAAAAAAAAAAAAAAAANAGATGAAAAAAACAATTGTGTGCTCTTATTCTGCAGTCAGATATAATTGCATATGCTTGTCCTACTGCTTAGACACTGTGGATGCTAATTTTACTAAATTAATATAAGCTGCATCATTTCCTTTACACAAAACATAAAACTAAACAAGAAGTTAAAATTTGGCTGCTTTTGTTTTTGTTTTCTTTTAGCGTCAGTTTTATCATCCTCCAGTAAGTCATGGAGGCTGCTAGATACATTGAGTTCTTAATTCTTTAGATGTCAATCTCCATTTTAAAAGTGTATTTGTTTCGAGTTTGTTTCCTCACAGAGCATCTTTAGTCTCTTTCAGGGCCCATCTGTGATTGAACCTGTCATGACCATAAACTCAGTCAGGCAAAACCTTCCTCAGCACCTGAGGAGACCCAGCAGCACCTTCCCATTCAAGTGGCCAGCAGAGCTGTGTAGCCCACCATTAATGGCCAAAATCACAATCCATATGTTGTGTGAGGGGGGCAGCAGTGATGGATATGATCCATTCACCAGTAGATCCTATAGCCAATACCCACTTCTCCATCTGATAACCCACCTTTCACTACTGGCGAGCATCCTTCTCCTTTGTCAGGAGAGGGCTCACGTTACATCTGCCACTCCCCCCTCCCAGTCACCTTTCTAACATCACTTTCCTGGTGCCTGCACGCCTTACAGTGCTCGCGTGGCTGATGGAGCTTCTGGGTTCTGTGCAGCTGCTCAAACTGCAACTGCTGGCATTTGCTGCTGCCTTTGTGCAATCTGGATATGCTCTGACATGTAAATGATGCTGCTTGCTATTTCCTTGTTCCTACTGTTTAAAATCTCAATAAAACTGAAAAATGCCACTATACAAACTGCAAATATCTCAGCTGACTATTCCACAATAAGGCAAGCTACCTCAGCACAAATAAAATGTTGACATTATTTTCTTTGTGTATTTTTTCCTGTTTTTTAGTGAATTTTCCATCTTTAATGTCACTGCTTGAGGTAAACCCGAACCTTGTTATTTGGTCTATAACAGTTGTTATTCTGGGCCAAATTCTGGAACCTTTATGAAAGCAAATCTATTTATATTAGGGGCAATAAAGACAGTACTAAAAATGAAGGATCACAGCATGGGATTTTCAGGAGGGTCAGTGGCTCACAGAGAATTTTTCTTTAATTTGTTTTGTGAACTGCATGTGACTTATCAATAAAGCTGCTGTAGTATCTGTAATTAAACCATTAAAACTGTCTTCTGTCATAGGCTTATGGTGATTAAATTTTCCCAGTGTATGTGCCTAGGATACTGAACTTCACCTGATACTTTCTTCTAGCAGCAGCTGTGTAGTGTTGTGTGTTTTGAGGGGGTTTAAAGTGATTTCATATCCACCCACATTTTGCCTACCTTGTAGCTGATATGGATCTGCCGGTCTTTCCCAGATGCTTGAAGAAGTTTTGTTCATAGGACACACTGAAACTCTGTGAACTACATTGGAGTCCTTCTGTAGCTCAGTCACAGCTTTGTGGATAAGACAGAAAAATGGGGAAGCTGGCTGCAGTCTTTCTACAATATTTAACTATAACTAATAGCCTGATGCTTCCAGTACTCCCCTAGGAAGCAGGCGAGCCAAGGCTAACTTTCTTTTCAGCCACAGTGGTTTTAAAAATTAGCTCCCAGGCCAGCCCTCACCTGAAACTCATCCTTCTGTTGAAACCTTGTCAACAGGCAGCAAAAAAAAGGTGATCAAAGGGATGTTTTAGTGGGACAGTAGGATCATGTAGGCATCTTGAAGGTATCAAATGTGACCAGCACTTGACCAGTTTGTATTGGCTTGTTCACAGTCCTGCTACAGTCCCTGGTGGTGTTGCAGCCTCTCAGTCTGCTGTTCATGCTTTCTCCTCCCACTGCCAGCCAGTTCTATGCAGACCACTGCATCCAGTGTCCTGCAAACCAGTTTTCTAATTATTGGTGATGATAGCAGATTAGGTGGTCTGAAGGTCCTGGAAAGAAAACCAGATCCTCCGAGAGCATTGTCACTCTTTTCAGCACACAACAGACTCATCTGGAAAACAATCTGTCCAAAACTGGCCCCCTCAATACTGCTTAATGACTCTCTGGAATTGCACACATTTCTGTTGTGATTCAAAGCCAGAACTCACAGAAAAAAGGCTACTTTATGGTACTAATTTGGCTGATGGCTGGAAGCAGAGTCAAATGGGAACACAGGCTGTATGAAGTGTTTTGAATACACTCTCAGACTACAAATACAGGACCAAACTTCATCAACACTCAAAGAGGATTTTGTTTGGGTACTGTTTACAGAGGAACTGCATATGTTTGGGAGCTCTCACAATGATTCTGTCATTCCCCTTTTCATAAGCCCCTTAATCTGTCTTTTCATCTGAAGGTGCAGACAAGCATCTGCTGTGCCGTCTAACCTTGGAAAATATTAACTTTTGTCAGTAGCTGCTACTCAAGAGACAACACATTTCCAGTAGAGTGCTGAATTTGGGCCTTTTCCTGTTGTGTTCTTGTCCCAGATGATCAGTATTTCCATAAGGTGATGAGTTTTCACCCAGAGGTGTTCAGTGCACTGTAGAGGGAAGAGGAGGCTTGGACACAGCCTACAACATTGCCTGCACCAACCTGTTGCAGGTAGGGTGGCTGCCTTCCCAACTTGGTGATCCAGACACAGGAGTTGAAGAACTGCTTTCCTTCCCAAAGCCACGTGTTTCTGGCCCCTGAATAAAGTGTGTGGATACAGTGTCTTCCAAACTCTGAGCTGCCACTTCACATAATGAGGGGTGACAGAAGTTGGCTTCGTTCCTCCATGGTGTTTTCAGTATGGGTGCTGAGGAATCTCCTAAAAGGGTCTCCTGGAGGGCATCATCTTTGATGGACAGAAGAGTCAGGCATGGGATTCAGGCTGGAAGGACCTTGGAAAGGCCTGCAAAAAAAGGTGAGTTGACTAACTGATGAGTGGGAGTTCAAGCCTCCAGAAGAGCAGTGATGTGAACCAGACACAAATTCTTTTCAGCCTGGGACTTAACAATCTTAAGCCTATACATGCACACACCCAGTGAGAGGATTTAAACACAGGAACAAGGTCTCCTTGTGGAAAACCTGTTGAGAGGCTATGTCACAATATAGATTTTACATATAGCTACAGATATGTTCAAGCAGGGAGAACAATAGGAGAGTGGTGAGGGAAATATAAGTTTCTCACAACTATTTGGGCAGCTCTTCTGCTGTGCAAGTCTGTTGTGGAGCAAATACAAAGTAAAGCACCTTTCTTTAATCAAGGCCCTGAAATAGCCAAGTATATCTGTCTCCTAGGCTGCATTTTTTGATTCATCCTACCAAAAAAACCTTATTAATTAATTACAAGCTGACATCTATGCATGTACACACATTTCCCTAAGAACTGTGGAGCAACATGCTCAGGTGATGTAGAAACAATAAATTCTGTGAAGCAATGAGTCTTGCTGGCTGACAAATAAACCATATGGCTTGTCAGGTTAAATACAAGTAGTAGAGTAATAGTACCGAATTTGTGTATTGAGTATTTTATTTTTAAGCACAAGCTAGTTTTCTCTATAGCACTAAGAATCAGGTGAATTATAGAAGGAGGATCTGAATATTTAATATAGTTAGTGAAGTTCAAAGAATACACAATTAGGCCTGTTGCAGACTTTCAATACACTTGCATGTCTTTATTGCCACAGAGGGGGTGTAGATACTTCCAATTTAAGTGACTACAGTGCAGTACTTTTGTATCTTTGTAGCTCAGTCCTTCAAATGATTGTTTTAGGTCCTCAGGATCTCTTTGGATTTGTCCCTATATCTTTAGGGTTATGAATAACTCTCAGGGCAAGATGATTTTTCTCTTTTCCCGGTGAATCACCTTCAGGTTTCAATAAATTGAAGAGCAGTTGCACTGCAGGAGGAGGGAATACTGCATTGTTGATGAAGCATTTTTAGTCTGAGCTTCTGTGTGTAGGCCTGCATTAAATTACTGCTCTGACAAAGTACCAATCCCATCTCTGGAACCAAAAGTGCTGAATAAGCTTTACAATTGAAAAGAAATGCAATTCCATTTCTCCTCTTTGAATTGAAAGTGGAGAGTTTAAGAAAGGCAGAGTATTAGACTATTCTGACTGGAATACCTATCAGAAAATATAGGGATGAGTTTTATTTATTATATCTATTATATATTTGCATATACTTATACATATACACATACATGTACATATACACAAAATTTTTATACATATTTTTGCGTGAGTTTGAGTGTATTTCATTGACTTAGTACATGGACATAGAATAAGCTTCTACTCTTAAGAACCTTTTAAATTATTTCTCTGAAATTAATGTAACTGGCTTGATGGAAAAGAGTTGTCGGAAAATTCTATACTGAGTGTGAACTGTAGAATTTTTCATGATCTAAAAGAAATTCTGCAGCAGAGCTAGGACTGAACTTGGTGAGGGTCAAGCTCCAAACCAGTCTTATAGATCTTTTTTCCCAACTGCTTTTTCTTTTTTTTTTTTTTTTTTTTTTTTTTAATATATAGCATAATCTTTTCTATCATGTCTTTATATACCTTTGTAAGTGAAGAGAAAGAAGTCCCTTACATTTATCAATGGTGCCTCCATAGATGCCATTCTGTCTTTGCAAGAAAAGTGTATCAATTATCCAGTTGGTTTGATTAAAAAAAGAGTGGAGAAAGGTGTATGACAACCTTGAACAATGAACCCCACCTGACTGGGCCATTGATGCAGTCCTTGTGCACATGTTGGCCGTGAGCCAAAGCCACTATTTGTAAAGGTATTTGATTGACATCACCCCAGGAAACACTTTCTCGCTTCTTCACAGAGTCTTGGATCATACCAGCCATTGACTCCCAGCAATGTTCAAAGGATTCTGTAAGCACCCAGAGCTATTTTTATGGCTCCATTCTTGGAAGACAGAAAAACAGGGGAGGGAAAGCAGATGAGATCCTCTTCTGCCACTGAAACCCCTGCAGTATCCAGTTGCAGGAGGGAATCCTTATCTCTGAGAGGATTACTGGCTAACTCTTATCAAATATTCCTTGTCTGTGACCTTAGACAGAAGCTAGAAGATGAGGACCTGCTATTTTATGAGGTGAGTCAAGTCAGATTTTCTGCCCTTACCTTGCAAAGTTGCCTAAGAGAAACTGTGGCGACAGATAACAGCAGAAGATAAACAAGTGATTGACTAGTGCTTTCAGGATTATCAGGAATGTAGAGACTGCTTTTCCTTTCATCTCCCAAATGCTGCTGGCATTTCTTAGTGGTAGCCGTAGAAAACTTCACAGAAGGACAAATGGGGAATGAAATATATTAGTAGTGTCCTCAAGGTGGTTTCTGTAAAGCGGTCCCTAAGTCCTGCCAGAAGATGTTCCAGCAGATGTGAGTGGATGCACCAGGCACCTAGTAACCTGTAAGTTACATCAGACACATCACTGATACGCTACCCACCAGCTGAAGAACAATACACAGTAACCAACACTACTGAGGTGTGCAGCTCATGCCCTTGGTACGTGTAGGCAGGTTAAGAGGAAAATGTCTGTTCCTGTTCTCTCACAAAAGCTGTTCCAGCCCAACACAACACAGTGTGCATTTCCTGTGTACATCCTATACTGCTTGAATGCCAACTACACTTTCACCAGTACTTTGAAATTCTTGCACAAGTTTTGAGATGAGTGGTATCTGATACCTAATAACCATGGCAGTAAACCTAGTGCATCTTATTTAATTAGCATGACATCAGTTAGCAGGAGGGCTTCAACCACAGGACGTACTGGGATGCAGGCATATCTTTCACCCATTAGCACTTCCTGGGGAATTGCTTTCTCTGTTTCACAGGGTTCAGTTCCCTTTGAACACATCTTGTCTCTGTTAGCACCACCCTTCTGTTCACCTGGGAGTCAATGCACATTCGGTTAACAGCAACAGGTAAGTGTCTGAAGCTGGCTTTATTAAAGATGTTGCAAAAGACAGTGTAGAAGTGCCTTACAAGTTAGTTAACATTCTTTAGTGAAAATGTTCTCCTACTGGTTAGCTCAGTGATTCAAAGCCATCACTGACATTCTTACATGTCACTGCTTGAAAAAAATTGCAACACCTGCAAAAGCACGCAGCAGGTGAGTAGTGTTCAGTGTGCTGCTGAGACAGGCTGCTGGAGACAGCTGGTGACCTGCAGCATCACTGGAAAGAGGCACTGCTTTTGACTTCCCTCAAATTATAAGAGGAAACAATATTTTTCTACCTCACTGTGCTGTCCGAAGAGAAAATTAATTAATTACTGCAAAAGATGCTGAGCTCTTCTGATTAAGAGTTCAGTAAACATGAAATATAATTAACTAGTTTTTATAAAATGCTTGAAATTCTAGGGTGGTTCACTGTTTGTATTTAAAATAATCTTTGCTGCCTTCTGAATATAATGCCTCCGACTATGCAATCATTCCTCAGATCTCTGTGCACATACCTACTAGTAAGTACACGGGCAGTTCCTTTCAAGTTATTTGGAATATTTGTATTTGTGGGAAATATAATTCCTCTTTGCTATTTTACAAATACATTCACTTGTACATTTATATATGTATTTATTAAATCAAATTAATACAATTATCTATTTTATTTATTACTTGAAGCAAGCCAAATTTTAAGGATGTTTTTAATTATTATGAACACCATCTCCCATTGCCTTATGCATGTATCAATTTATAACTGAAGGCTGCTCCAAGACATGAGCATTATTGATATTTGTTTATATTACAAAGGTTTCAGGAGTTCTTTTTTTGGAGGCAAAAGCTCTTTGCCCTAAGCAATTGTAAACTCAGCACAAATTGCATTCTGTGCTCTTGAGTGCAGAATATGTTTGTTTAACTAGTAAAAAGTAGGCAATAGGCAGAAATTCCGAAGGTGACTAGTAAAGAAGCTCAAGAGACTGCAAAGGAATCAGGTCTGATACATACCTTCAGGGATAAATTGCCATTGATCCCAGAACTGTAAGGACTTCAAATCTGGGAAGGAGCGAGCTTAGCGTAGTTAGATATTATGTTCAAGAGGAACCCAAAATCATGGATCCCTTCTGAAAGATCTCGATTCTATCACGTTTGAGTATGTCCCTCTGGAAGGAGAGAGATGCAGGATGGGACATTTACTGTGTCTGTGTTGCACAGGAATGTGTGATACTGTGGCTGCAGTTACATCTGTCTCTGTGGGAGAACACCTCGTGGGGTGTGGGGTGATTCACTGTGGTACCAGGACAGGGCAGCCTCTGCATCTTTTCCATCAGTGGGGTCTGCACCCATGGCTGGTCTCAGCCATGTGCCATGTCTAAGGTGCTGCAAAGCAGATTTATGTATGGCTGTCCCTGAGTGCCTTTCCATCTTAGAATCACAGAATCTTTTAGGGTGGAGAAGACCTCTGAGACCCTAAAGTCTAACGATTAACCTGACACTGCCGAGTCCATCACTAAACCATGCCCCTATGTGTCACATCTACACATCTTTTAAATACCCCCAGGGATCGTAACTCTGCTTCCCTGGGCAGCCTGTTCTAGCACTTAACTAACCTTTCGGTGAAGAAATTTTTCCTAATATCCAATATAAACCTCCCCTGGGGCAACTTGAGGGTGTTTCCTTCTGTCTTATCACTTGCTGTTTGGGAGAAGAGACCAGCCCTCACCTGGCTACAGCCTCCTTTCAGTCAGTTGTGGAGAGTGATAAGGTCACTCCTGAGCCTCTTTTTTCCAGGCTAAACACCTCCAACTCCCTCAGCTGCTCGTCATCAGACTGCTACTCCAGACCCTTCATCAAGTTTGTTGCCTTTTTTCCATGTAATTTCAGGCTCATGGAGAGCTGGGCAACACAAGGCCTTGTAGCAGCGTTGCAAAGGGGTTCTAGGTGGCAGAGGAGTGAAATTTTGGTTCTTCTAGGAGAGAAACCACTTCAAGACACATGCTAAAATACACAAAATGATGTAATATAAATGCTAGTTTAGGGGTCTATTGACCACCTTTCAGCATACAAAGAGGGTTTACAGACCATTTGCATGCATCCCTTTACATACCACTTTAATTGCCTCTTTCCACTTTCATAGCCTGCAGTAATTAACACGAGTGAAATAATTTTCTTTATAAAAGTAGCCATGGAATTGGTTTAGGAGGATAATGCCATGTTTCTTTCTGCTGTTAGATGCCAACATCTGTAATCTTTATCTTCAAAATCTTTTGAAATTATATATCAAGTCAACAGACTTCTTTTATTCATTTTTTGCAGTGGGAGTCAAGTTTTGCCATTTTGTCCCCTCCTTTTTTTAAAATCATATTTTAGTTTTAAAGGAAGTATTGGAATGGTCTGGCTCATAAACAGTAGGCAAATAACACTTCTTCATGATTGATTATGCAACATAACCTCAAGTAACTGTAGCATGACCAGTAAATTGAAAATTGCTTTTCATTCAGAATTCAGTCCGTGCTAGCCAATGATAAATGCTTATTTCATCTGGCTCATTTGACATTATACACTTTCAACATGCAAGCCCCTTGCTGACTTTAAAAAACAAAGCTATTATTCTCTATTCCACTTTTTGATGGTCCTTTTTAGTGTTTCAGTCTCCTATTTTATTAGCACTGCTTTACTTTTGAATTGCACTTATTCAGACAGATGGGGGAGACAGGCCATTTTATCTATGCTTCTTTATTTCCCTAAAGATTCTTCTTTATTTGAAATATAATAAAAGAACCAAAGTTCTTTCAAAAGAACTTTGACTGAACTGTTGTGGAGCAGGTGCTATAACCTGAAAAAGAACATTGTGTTGTCAGACCTGAAAAGTTCATGTTAGTGCCTGGGAATCAAGAAAAATGAACTATGCAAAATAATCAAAGCGAGAAACAGATGTTGGAAAATTTTTTATTTTGTATTATCCACTTTAAACACTTCATGGCGGCCTGGAGTAATTTTCAAGTCAACCGAGACCAAATTATAGTCACAAAAAATGCCCTATTATCATATGAAACAAGAAGATGGAATTCCTTATGTTGCATTTCATCTTGGGACTTCTGATTAACTTGAGCAAGTGACAAGACACAGGGTGACATTTTCCTCTCAAATTTATCAGAGCTTCTTCCTGGAAATGCTGCTGATACTAACCTTGTTATTAACAGTTCTAACTGCAGATGACATTTAAATATTTATGTGAACTATAAGAATTTTGCATCTCATTTCTTCTTTCTGTCTGGTTTGTTGCATTGATGTGTTCTGTCTTTCATTTGTCTCCAAGCAGCAGTGTAAGCACTTTAGAGGCACAGCATCCATGCCTTCAATATATAGTCATTCTTTAAGAGGCTGCACTCCTGCAATTATTTACAATAACAGTTGTTCAAATATTGAGATACTGGTTTTGATTTCCATTCAGCTTGCTGCTGACAACTGGCAGATCGGCATGCAAAACAGGCAGCTCAGCTTGAGTACTTGATTTAAGCTGAGCTGAATTTATGTCACAAGATTAGTGAAAGGAAATAAAATCTAAAATTCTGGTTCCTTTAACTGTCTCAGATGATTTACTGCAATATATAGGAAAAAAGAGACAGAAAATCATAATCTAGTTAGAGATTTGCATTTGATGGGAAGGGATAATAGCTGAAGAGCTCAAAGTAGTGATATTCACGTCAGCCATTACATCCCCTCTCAGCCCAGGTAATCAAAGCCCGCTGTAAAGTGGCTCAGTACTGTGAATATTAAAGGTTGAGAAGGAAAAGCCTCAGGCTCCCCTTCCCAGGCATGACATGCTTCTGTTTCGAACAAAATATTTTGCTTTGTTTTTTCATGAGGTACATCATCTTGTCTCTCACACAGACATGTGAGCTTCAGACATTCTGGTGGCATAGACAAAGTACAAGATTACAGTAATAAATATTTTAAATGGTGGAATATGAGAAAATCTTTCCGTAAGCAAATCTCAAGATTTTTGCTCTACTTCTGCCCGAGCATTAAAAGTCTACACTAGGTGTCAGATTCTCCATGCTGTTGTACCTTTCATAAAATAAAGGAAAATTCCATGAACGGACTTTAGCTATCCCAGAGTCAGGAGGTATCCAACTACTAGAAAGTTTCTCTGCCTGATAATATCAGTCATGTCTCTAGAGAAAGAGGTCCACAATAATTTTGGTTTTGTAACTTTATTTTTATACTAAGAGGTCAAAGGGCATGTTTATTTTCAATATTTAGGACCAAAATTATGCACTGATGAACAAAAAATCCTGCATTTACAAATTTACATTAACCTAATCTCTGGCTGCAAAACAAGAGTCCTGGTACATATATCATTATGATAAGAATCGTCATCTTGAAGATATATTATTTTAGCTGTTGTAAATAGAATAAACCAACATGGTGCACATTGCTATATGAAAAGCATAGAATATTTGAAATAATTTAAAAAATATTTAAGAAAACTTCATTTCTTCTTAATTCTACCAGTTACTAGTTCCACTACCAGGGGTAACATACCAGCAATAATCTATGTTTACTGTTAATCTTACCATTTCTACAATAAAAAAGAATGCTCTCCTGACAGGTCTGAGCAGACTCCGTACTGATTCTTTCTGCAAAGTTTTTGTTACCTGAGGAAACTGGTTGTTTTTGAAGTTCTGTTCATTTCTCAGTGATGTATCCTGCACGGTAAGGGCTGAGGAACGATTCTGAGTCAGTGCTTTTGACATAAATCTCTTCTCATATCTGACTGACTGCATCCAAAGATCATGTCCTAGATTAAACAGACTTAAAGAGAGAGAAACATGAACAAAGGCATATTTGTATTTCGGTAGTGCATGGATACTCTTCTGCTTAACCTGGATTGCCTTGTGTGAAGTGTTTATAACTCTGGAGACCACAGCTAGGTACAGAGAGAAGATAAGTATTTAACGCTTACTTACTCACTTCTGCAGCAAGATTTAAAAATAGCAGGCTGTTTGTTAACCACTGTAAAGTGTTCTGTCAAAGAAAAGCTTTGAGAGGAGTTTTGCAATTGTATAAGTGTATTTCTACGTAATAAAAGTGTCAGGGCTAATGTGAAGGACACTAAGCTGAGAACTTACTGACAGGATTGTCTGAGGAGAGAGGAAAGCTCTTGACAATGAAACAGGGATAGCAATTAGCACAAAGAGACTGGGATAAATAGTTATATTTACAGGACCCTGAGTAAAGTAATGGGAACACGTTCCAGCTCTTGCCTGACACTGTCTGAGGAGAGTCCTCTAAAACATCTGGTGGGCTGGATATTCAGTGCTGTGAACATCAACACTCAGGAAAACCCATTCTTCTGCACTGTACCACGGATGTCCTACTGGTGGGGTGAACATGACTACGAGTGATGTGCACGAACTCTGAGTTTGGCTTCGTTGCTGAATTTCCTTGGGGAAGTCATCTCATTTTGCTTGTCCTCTGTCCCTTCACTGCACTGCTCTGCTTCTTTCCTTCCCCCATGCTGTAACTCTTTAGATAGCTAGTAGTTTGTTACAGAGGCTGTTTTTGGCTGATCACAAACAATGTTTCCTTAGACCTTCATTTTACTCTTAACTCTGCTACGTACTGCGTGGGCGACCTTGGGAAGTTGGTTATAATTTTTGTCAGATGGGAATGATGATACCCATTCCCTCTCTACAGTATGTTGAGATTGGTAATTGGCATATTAGGGTATTACTTAAACTATTAATATAGAAGAACTCCATCTTGTTTCGATAGGCTGTATCCCTTTAAGTGTTTTAGCTGACTATCCATCTTTTACAGCTATTAGCTCACCTCCTATAAAAGATACTCCAGAGATCATAGACCAAATATGACTAATGGACAGGTCAAACATCACAAGTACTTGGAAAGATCTCAAAGGGCTCTGATTTCTTGTCCAATATAGCACATGTTTTGGGCATCCTGTACTTTCCTCTCAGCTCATCCCATGAGACTGTGGTTTAATGGTAGCAGAATAAGTGTTCCTAGATTAACTCTCTCCAATTTCAAGCTGCAATCATACTTACAGGGTTCACAAATGCCACCATCACTCAAGAAAACAACAATGAAAGAGCAGTGTTTAAAAAGAATCACTTCAATGTTGACATGAGAACCTGAATCAGAGGAGACCTACACCCAAGTTAGAAAATGAACTACTGGGATTCAAAAAAGGACTGGCATATTTAAAGGGCAAATGGCCATTCCCACTGAAATAAATAAGTCAAAACACATAAATAATGTCAAAACATGAAGAGGAATTTCAAAGCAGCTTAAAAATTACTTTTGGGCACTTAGTCTTTAAAATACACTTTAACTTCCTTTGCACATTAATGACTGAACACCAATGCAATGCATTCAAATGCTACTACTACACTATTGAAACTGGCAGTAAAATAAATGAGAGAAGCTCAATTTTATGCTTAATTTCAAGGCATTAAAGTGAATGTGATTCTTCACAGTACTTTCAGCAGAGACTTTGGTCCTTGTTGGTAAGAATCATAAATCATCTTCTGCACCAGAGCTCTGGAAAATGTTAACAGATCTAAACATTTTGGTCACATACACTATAGCCCATTAAAAACCAAAAGACTTTAACTTAGTTTAATAAAAAAAAAATTCCTGTGAACTAGAAGACATAAACTCAGATTGAAACCCAGTGAAGACAGGTATTTATTCAGCAATCAGTAAATACATTTCAACTTATTTGCATTTGTAGAGAGCATTAAAAGACTGGCATTCTCGTTATTCTAGCTATTTCATTATGCAGGATTGTCTATTTCTTTGTGTTTATAGTCAGGAAGAAATGCCAAATGAGTAGTATTCATAATCAAATATGGGATACAGAGAGTCTTATGCCTGCTCATTATTTTATCATAAACAGTATTTGCACACAAGTATTGGATAAAAGACATCTTCCCATTTCATAGCCTTGAATAAAAGTAAGCTTAGAAGGGAGGGAACATTTTATTTTACGTCTGGACTTTCATTTTGCAACACGTAACTACCCTTATATTTATAAATATACCATAAAGCAAATGAAATGCAAAGTATAAGCCAGGAATTTTTACCAAAACCATGGGACTTTAATTGTTGGTGGTTTTAATATAATTTTCTCTATTTTCAGAAGGAAAATATGGAAAAAAAGTCTTTAGAATGAGTAAGTAGGGAATGAAGAACTGCCAAATCTAGTTGCTGATGATAAAGAATTTGTTTGCCACATGGTATCACATTTGGTATGCGAGCACGCTGGAAGTACTGCAGGAACAACTGATAATCTTGTTGCTCTCTGACTTTTCAACTTTGCTTGCGCAGCTGTTTGTTTATTCTGCTATTTATATCTCAACTGCTCCTTGGAACATGCTCAAAATATGGCAGAAATTCCCAGTAAAATAGCTTAAATCAGATGGACTGTCTTCCAGCCTTCCTTACTTAAAATGGGGAAAGAATCCTAGAAGTAATGTATCTCAGAAGAGCACACAAAATATTCTTCTAACCTCAGGCTAGGACAGGAGTGGACAGGTCTGGTTTAGATTTAGGAGGATCAAAGCACAATTCTTTCAGCCTGCTTTCCATATGGGAAACATTTCTCGAGTTTGCTTTTTAAATGCAGGACCAATGCCTTATTCTTAATTTTAAATCCTTTAATGAGCTCTAGTGAAATACAGTTTCTATGCAGGCTATGCTTCTTTCATCACGCAGCTAGAATGAATTGGAGAAATTTGCTTTCAGACCCTTTCAGCATCCTGCTAGAGTAAGGACTGAGATACTGATCAAGTGATCTCTTCTGGAGGGATGTTACCTTGTTTTCGCTGTTCAACTGAGCATTCTTAACATACACTTTGTGGTTTTTAAATCTCATGTTTCTTTCAATTTGTCATTCCAACACAATCAGTGGAATAAAGGTTTATGCTTCCAATTGAAATTAAGGACCCCATTTAAAGCAGTACCATGAAAAGCTAAGTTTTTCAGGAAACTATTTTTTACCATCTATTAAAATCAACCATTGCAATAACAAGTTATTGCTGTGGATATGAGTTTCTAGGACTCTGAAGGACAAAGCTGTCCCACTTCTTCCTTCACTTTTTTCTCTCATTCTTTGTCCTTTGCTTCATTTTCAATCTTTCTTTTCTCCTGGTTGAGCGAATACTTCCTACCCAGTTTCCCATTGGGTGTCTATGCTGATACTGATTTAATTTAGCAGCAGCAAGAGTCAAAATCCAGCAATCTTACAGAAAACTTCATCCAAGGAAATAAGTAACAGCACAAAAAATTTCAAGTTTTCAGTAGTTGTTCTAAACCCCCACTCAAAAGCAGGGAAATGGTACTGGCTGTGTGCAACAAGAAAAACTGAGACAGAAGAACACGGGATCTGAAAACTTAAAAAACTGAAAACTTCTAAACTGAATTTTTAAAATGAATGTAGTTAGAATTTAGGACGTCACATGAGGAGGAAAAGTCAGAAATCCTCAGATCTGCAAATGCTGGTGAAATTGCAAAGGTAACCAAAGTTCATCCCACCAAATTCTCCTTCCTGCAGCTCTGTGTCTTACCCGAGTCCAAGCGGAGATCTTTTGTTTTGCTTTGCTATTTAGTTTCTTGAAAAATCAATCAAAGGTATTCAAAATATACCTATGGTGTATCTGTGAAAATGAGCAAAAAAAATCACCTACTTTTATGAAACTACCTTATTAATTAACAGAAAAGAGAAATGACTTAATTTGTGCTTCACCTGGATCAGATGTCAGGGGTAATTCACCCTGGGGACAGTCAACAATTCCACACAAGCTCTTAATGCTGAAGAAGTTCAAAATCATTCATCAGGAAACTATCCAAACTAGACATGATCTTGGCAACTGTGAGACACTTCCCCTTTTCCTTGAAGTCTTTTTGTTGTGCAGCAAAGAAATGAAGAGCCACTACAAAACGTCACAAAACACAAGAACAGCAAAAGCCTTTAATAATGTCATGAGGAAATTTGCCTAAAAAGCATGAGTTGTGAATTCCTGTTCTTGTCCTAAGCAGTGTTTATATATTAAATATTAAACAGCCAGTGAATAAAATAAACAAACATGCTAGGGAGCTGGGACCTCATCTTCAAGGCAGAGAGCTTTGGTATCAGTGATGGCCCAGCTAATCTTAAACTCTTTTCTGCAGAAATTCAGGACACGCCGAGAGAGAAATTACTTCTAGCTTGCCATCTAAGAATCTTTCCTGGGAAATGGATGATTTAGCAATATCACAGGCCAACAAATCTCCCCTGGTGTGTAATGAAGGGCTTCTGTGCCCAGCTCAAGGCTGAACCTTGCTTGCTGAGAGTCAAGGACCCACACCTTATGCCGAGTTGGAAGTGACCCACAAGGATCATCCAGTCCAACTCCTGGCCCTGCACAGGACCATGCCCAAGAGCCACACCATGTGCCTGAGAGCATAGTCCAAACACTTTTTGAACTCTGTCAGTCTTGGTGCTGTGACCACTTCCTTGGGGAGCCTGTTCCAGTGCCCAACCACCCTCTGGGTAAAAAACCATTTTCTAATATCCAACCTAAACCTCCCCTGACACTTCAAGTCATCCCCTCAGGTCCTGTCAGTCATCACCACAGAGAAGAGATCAGTGCCTGCCCCTCCTCTCCCCGTCAGGAGGAAGCTGTAACTGCAGTGAGGTCTCTCCTCAGTCTTCTCCAGCTGGAACAGACCAAGTGACCTCAGCAGTGTGCGTGCCCACAAGGGACAGAAATCCTCCCAAGGTTAAGGTGACAGAGGAAGCCTCTCCCAGGATGCTTTGTTCTACTGTGCTGATGTACCCCAGTTCTGTTCCCCCAATTGGCCTGTTGAGTTTCCTACCCCTCTGCTCCAGAAAATTCCTCCCTCCCTGTTCTCCCATTGGCCTCTGTCCCTTTGTCCCTCCCTCAGAGTTCCCCTATTGGTTCTTTTACCCCGGCCTCGTCTATGTACCACCCCTCCCTGATACCCTCCCCAGCCCCGTATGAAACTCTTGGCCTCGCCATTGTCTTGGCCTTTGTCACTATGACTTCTTCACATGTAGCTGAGTAAAAACTACTGTGGACTCATATACAAAGACCCTTTCCACCTCTGCTGTCAGTTTGTTGAAAAAGCCTGCTGCCACGCCGGCACAGCTTGCGACAAGTGGCTCGTCATACAGCTTCCCCTCAAGGCCCTTCCCCATCCTTGTGACCCTCCTTTGGATGCTCTCCAATGGCTTACTGCCTTTCTCGTATTGTGGCACCCAAAACTGCCCCCAGCACTCGAGGTGAGGCCGCCCCAGTGCAGAGCAGAGCAGGACAATCCCCTCCCTTGCCCAGCTGGTGATGCTGTGCCTGATGCCCCCAGGACAGGGCTGGCCCTCCTGGCTGCCAGGGCACTGCTGACTCATGTTCAGCTCAACATCGACCAGGACCCCCAGGTCCCTTTCCATGACACTGCTTTCCAGCATCTCGTTCACTGGTCTTTAAAACTTTGGCCCCAGTGTGCCAATGAAGCAGCTTATCAAGTCCCTGGCAGGCCACAACTCTTGTAGTGCAAGCTGTAGTGCAAAGACATCAGACTGAAGTGGATCATGCCCTGACCTCATTGCTCTCCGTGGGAAGCAGATTTCCTTTAATAGCAGCACATAGTGAGTGTGGGCTGATGTATGTGCATGCTTGGGTCAGGAGTAAGACAGGGAATTTGGGGCCAGCTTTGACTGTTGCCACCATTTTCCTGCCAGACCTCTAAATCAGGGCAATATCACTCTATTATTGCTTTTAATGAATATTAATACTCAATGAATCAGCTATATGAGCTGGGCTTTGCTAGCATACTGCAGAACTGTCAGATCTTCTGAACAACAGAAGTAACGTATCTCTTTCTCACATTTGCATGCAAAATCCTGGAGAAAATAAAACTCTTATATTACTCTTTGTTTGGATATTATGTGTAAGAAAACATCTCTCAAGCAATAGTGGTTATTAACTGCTTAGTGAATTTTCTCTGAATGTCAACCACCATGTTTTACTCTTTAGAGGAACTGTACAGATTATGGCTAAGCATTATGGATCAGTTGGTTGACAAGTGGGATTTGACGTAAGTTTGGAAATTCTTTAGAGTTGTTGGAGCTATATAATCTACATAAACTGAAGAGCATTTTGCAGGTTCAACTTTGTTTTGGCCGTATTCTGTAGATTCCACACGCTGCCTACACTGCCCATTTGGATCTACTCAGCTCTATATTAATAGTAATACCAGGAACTTTGTACTTGCAAAAATCTCATACCATTTTGATGCCATAACAAAAGGGAAACTAGAATTTTATCTATTGTTTACATGCCTACTACATGGAAGCAAAATGATCTCAGGCTTTAATGGGTCTTGCCATTCCACCTTGTAGCATGTAATTATTGATAAGCAACTAGGTTTGAATTTGTGTAGGGGAGGTAAGGTGAAAGGTTGGCAGACAGGGTTTGCATGAAGTTTGTTTCCATTGAAAACTGGGTACTCCCGCTTTCTGCTTTCCCCTTGAACTACCCTTAAAGTCTAAAATGTCGTTTGATGTAATTGTGCAGGGAAAACATGGATTTTATGCAGAAAAAATAAAAAGCGCGGTTGCACAAATGTGCCATTATGATTTGTTTTATTTTGATAGTATTGCATTTTCCCAATAGCAGACCCACTGGGGAGATCCCATGTGTTACAGAAGATTAACTGTTCCTTCTAGTTTTCTTCAATGTAATTGTTGGCAAATCTTTTGTTAAGCCTAAAGAAAACTAGATAAAATGGACATTTTAAGACAGAACTTCTCTCACTATATACAACAAAGAGAAAAAGTATATCTAATATTAAATGCTATAGTAATGTATTCTTTTTTAACAACTGCTAGAAAGGCTTAACATGGTCTTTCTATCATTCCTGAAAGTAATGCATTCCACAAAGTAATGCCATCTATTGCTTTATTCACCAATATCTGTATACCTGAATTGATCATAGCTGGTCAGGAAATATTTTTTTTCTTTTTGTTTTTTCAAAAGGCAGAAATTTTGTTTCATTTTCCAATTTGATCAGGTTTTTTGCTCTGAAAGTTGTTTTCATAAAAAAACCCCCATATGTTGTTTTATGACTCTTTTGCTTTTTGTTTTTTTCACAAGAAAAACGACATTTGCAACTCAGTTAATATAAAATGAATAATCATTTCCATCACAGAAGCCACATGTTCTCTGATCCTTGTCTCACACGCAGTTCCAAAGAAAGTAAGTCAACAATCTGATACAGAGGCAAAAACTATCTGAAGCCTATCTCTACTATTTCTTCCAAATCCTTCAAGCCAGCAAGTTTTTGATATGCTTTTTTTCTTCAGTGTCAAAAAGGAGAAAGACAACTTTCTTGTTGCGAGGTAGAAACAGATTTTATTGCAGCAACAAGTGTCCGGGAAAAAGTAAAACTAGAAAAGAAAAATAAAAAGGCGGGAACATGGCGATCAGGCACCTAGGCACCCACACGGCTGCCTAAAGGCAGAGAGCAGGGTAGTGCAGTGCAGAGGTGAACTCCAGCTAATCCGAAGTTCGAAAATAATTATAAGTGTGTCTACATAAGACAGAAGAGGCCAGGCTCCGCAGCACCGCGCTTCCAAGACCACTAGCTGGCCGAAAAAGCAGAGCTCCTCCCCTGTACAGGGCTTTTATGGGGTGATGTCTCCGCCCCTGACCGCCCCTGTCCGGCCCCCATGGTCCTGGTGGATTGGTGGTGTTATCCAACGTTATCCAAGGCNAAAGAATAACATAAAAGGAATAAAAATTTAAAAGTTAACACTTGAACTGTCCATAAAACTGTCCATAACTGTCCATCACTGTAAACAACCTTAATAACTTTAATTTAAAACTCTTGAACAGTTAAAACTGGGGTAACCAGTTAACAATAAACTTAATTAACCTGATGTCACAGACAGGCAAAGCTTGGTGCAAAAGGCCAATCATAATTTTTCATTTATGACATTCAGCAAGTATCTTGGTGGTGTCCAAAGCTGTCTACACCAGCTTTAGTTGTTTCTCAACACACATTTGTCATTTACGTGGTATATCACTTTTCTTTTGAATATGAGGATTGCATTATGTTTTCTAAACTATTTGTAACCCGCAAGCTCTTTTGTTTGTTTTTTTGGCTAACCCTTCTAAGGATATAAAAATTCTTACAAATAATGAAAATTCCCATTTTATTTTCACAGTTTCTTATCTACCTTACAAAAGATAAGGAGCTGAATTTTAAACTCATAAGGAGAGAGAGGGATGATGAATTATGGAGTTCATTTCCTATTATAAAACATTTTAAAATGCAGAGATAGAGTTTGAATTTACTGGCTAGGGAAATCAAGCGCAGCTATGAACTAATTATCCTGTATACTACTTTGCAGCTTTGGAAAATTGTTCAAGATACTCAGGAAATTAGTCACTTCTGACGTTCAGAAGAGATTTCCTTTTTGAAAGCTTCATCATTCTGTATGTATTGTTGAAGGCATACAAGGTGTTTGTGAAGAAGCTTACAGGCAGTAGGCCAACATCTGAGATAACCTGTCAGAAACAGGTATCTAACTGGTGGATTAAACCATTTCTCATTTATTAATGCCATCTTCTATTATATGTTCATTCATCCCCCATTTTAAATCAGGGATATGTCAAATAACAGTAACTTTGCTTGTTACAGAGAAATCAGCTTAAAACTATGAGGAAATGGATTTATTTTTTTAAGAGAAAAAAAAACCGTTCTTTGTTATTTCCATGTCTGGAAAAAGTGGTTAGAAAGGAAACAATGATAGATTATTTTCCAAGTCTCCTACTGCTAGAAGAAAACAGGAATTGTTTGTATTTGCAGCAAATATTTATGCTGGATATTAATAAACTTTTTTTCCTAAGCTTTCTGATTAGCTTTCTGCTGTGGTACAGCAGCTACCTAGAAAGATTGTGTTACCTGTTTCATTGGATGTGTTTAAGTGGCTAATTCAAATATAAGTAACCCATAGCACAGTACTAAGACTGTGGGATAATTTTTAATAGGAAAAATGCAAAGTGAGTGCAGGGCTGAGGAAGAGCCCCTTGGGTCTTGCTGTACACAGAGGAAAACAGCAAATGAACTGAACATCCAGACCCCATCCCACAGTGATGCATTCGTGCCAGATGGACCTTAGGAGTGAGTTTGGATTTGGGGTGAGGGAGGCAAGAAGCTTAGTAACCAAAACCAAAGTGAGCTGAGGAGACAAGAAGATGAAAAGTAGCATTCAAAAGTTGTATGTCACCTTGAACAAGCCATAGCAGAATTTACAAGCAAGTTAGGCAATGAATCAGCAAATGGGACCCTAGTGGGATTTTCAGAAGCACTTAGACACAAAGAGCCTAATTTTTCATCTGAAATTAGAGTCTGAGGTGCTTTAAAAATTTCACTTGGGCTATGTGTGTTCACAGTGGTGGTGTTACCTTAAAAATATGACCCCTGAGCTGCACACTCTTCTCCAAAATGGAATAAAACCAGTAGCTGCTCCCTTGCAGGCAGCCTCTAAAGAAAATGTCGGTAAAAAAGGACTCCAGGATTCTCAAGTACTGTGTTACGAAAGTTACAAAAGCAGCAAAAATATCACTCTCATTGCTGGTGTTCATGTGAAAGTGTGGCCCCTAAAGCTCAGCTCTGCTCCTGGCCATGGAGACAGATTAACTCAATCAAAATGAAAAGAAGGCTCAAGAGCCACAGCTACTCTTGACCTGAATCTAAGGGGCAGTTCCTGCTATGAACTGTGTGGTTTTTGATGTGATCTAAAATTGGGATGGGATTTAGCTTTTGAATAATGTATCTGAGTTCAGGTATTTATGTGTGGGTGCTTGTACATGAGCTGGTGTTGAGCAGTCAGTGGACACCCAGTCAATACTGTCAGTGGAGCCTGGAAATCAGTCCTGCTCATCCTAAATAAGAAAGATGCCTAAATTTAGGTATCAGCTGCCATTTGAGATGTTTTCATCTTCCAAAATGTCCCCTAAGGGCTGGCAGAAATGCATGAAACCTAGAGGAGGTTGCCTGCCCTGGATACCCTCACAGGGTCTGAAGTGGCACTGTTCAGCTGTGTTTAGGCTATATTATCTTGGGTCAGAGAAATATATCTGTAAACTAAACACCGTGCTGGGAGCCTAAACTTCTCTCAACATTTGGAAATCCCCACCCAGAGAACGACTGTCTTACATAGTTATATTTTGGGTAGATAATTCCTTGATGGTTTCATCTACAGCTCTGAATAGCAATCGATAAAAACACACCCTTCCTTCTCAGAGGAAAGCTTGGGTTAGTAAAGGTGATTCTTTTCCATTCCCTGTACATTATCAGTCGATCTCTAGCCTGAGAGTACAGTCCAAGTTTTGTTGAAAAATTTAATGCATTTACTGCTTTTTTAAGATTGTGCAAACCTGAGACTTTTATCGAATCTTCTGCTCCTCACAGAAGCAGTTAAAATGTCAGATACTTCTGTATAGAAAAAAGCAATATATAATTTATGACAATTAACACATTCCTTTTCCTTTTCATTATTTTCTTTGCTGATACAATCTGATTGCCAGGGGCAGGAAAGGACAGAGACTTTAACTGAAATAACTATCATAGAGCAGTGGTTAGTGGGTAGCAGAGCACAATTTTTGTATTCTTAATTTTCTCCTCCCTGACAGAAATATCTGAAATCCCTGCTATATGTTCTCTTTTAGCACCCTGCCTAGGCATCTGTCAAAGGCAATCAGCGCCATTTTTGTTCCATTTCTGCAGAACTGCAGGGGAACATTTTGGTGCTTAAGAAACTGGCTCTGAACATCCCTTATTTCTCATACTTTTGCCTCTTTTAGTTTCCATAAACATTCCTCTCGGGCGGCAGAAGCAGCAGTCAGCCAGCCTTGGATACATGTGCAACTATTAAAGGCCCTTCCGAGAAAGAAGCTTGGGAAGACTCCCTTTTGTTTGACCCTTGGGCTCTTCATTTGTACTGCAGTGAATGCTGTAATCTGGGATACTTTATTGGTGATCCAGAGAGCAGAGGTGTTCCTTCTTTCCTTTATCTCTGTAGCTATTTTGCTTAGCATTTTTCCAGGCTGGATGCAAAGCCATTCTCAAACAGCTGTATTTGTCCCTGCCATTACCAACAACTGTACGTGCCACTGACATGTCTGGTAGCAGTGACTGGTTGATTGACTTATTTGCTGTAGAACAAGATTATTTTGTTTATGCTGAACATCTGCATCTCAATTTTCCCAAAGGAAAGGAAGGAAAAATGGAGGGAGTAGCAAGAAAAGGAGTTGCAGAAAATCTTATGAGGACCCTTGCAGACTCATATCCTCATTGCCCTGAGTAGGGAGGAGAGGGTGCCCCAGGGGCTGGGGGAGTCTATTCTTAGAGTCCAGGGATGAAGATGAAGGTGACGGGCAGGGGCAGGCACGCTGTGCCAAACACGTTGGGAATTCCAGCAAGAGGGACAGGACTGGGAGGCTGGTGGCAGGCCCAGCTTTCATACTTGGGGTTTTACACATGGAGGGCTCTGAAGGTGTTTGTCCGCGTGCTACCTGGCACATGGAAGAAGCTTGCTCTTGTCAAACCATGACTATGGGGAGCAGGACTGTCCTGCAGTGACTTGCTTCACACAAATATCTTCAGAAAGTCCAAAGCAGCTTGCCAAAACTTCCAGCTGAAGATGCAGAGAAGAGCAGGTTCCAGGAATAGAAGGTGGGAGATATTTTCATTTGTGTTGTTTCATTTTGCACTCCAATGAGCAGTCTTCCATAAACACTTAGTTAAATACTAAATAATACTTTACTTTTAGGACAGCTGCTCTTTTTTCACATACACTGAGACAAGCATTTGTAGCAGAGTCACCAGCACACAACTAATATTCCATATTTTGAGACGATGGGAGGAAAAAAGAGTATGTTCAGGGATTTCAGAGAAAATATTAATTTAGGACTGGAAGTATTGTTGGATATTTAGTGTTCCTGTGGAATAGGTAACATCACAGTCTCCTCTAAAGGTCTCTATAGAGATAACCATTCAATAAGATTATGTTGCACCCAGTTTGTGTGAATTCTTGCTCATCTGCATCTTTTCTTGCATTTAAATTTGCTGAGCCCTGGATTTCAGCACTGCGATTATAGTGACATTTTTCTCCTGTGCTCCTCAGGCCTTGCAAGAGATGTCTAATATTTCTATCACACTAACCTCTTGAATCTGCTTGATATGTAAGAGCACAGGCCATTTAAATAACAGGACTAGTGGATGATAAATGTGTCCTTTAACACCTCCAGTCACTTTTCACAAGTATCCAAGTGGGCTATGTCAGCCTGTTCTGTTTGTGCAGTACATTCAAAGGCATCTAGTGTGTATAGACATGAGCACTAATCCCATTTGTTTAGGAGAAGTCAGGTTGAAATAAAATCAAGTCAAATGACCAGAAGTTTGTTTCTAAGAGGAGAAAATGAATAGAGGTAATATTACTTAAAAATGTTTCTTTGTAGAATATTAACAGAAAAAACAAAAATCCCAGGTGTGTATGAGGGTGTGCTGCCAAGCTTTGATGCCTTATAGGCTGAAAGGCTTGAATTTCCGTGGTCAGGCCAGTATTTTACCTTCTTGTGAGCTTCAGGATTCTGCTTTGTGTAAGCTCCATCTTGTGGGTGATGAGATCGACTTTCAGTTAGCTACTTAAAAACAGAAGAAAAAACAAAAGTATCCACCAAACCTGTACATTCCGTTTGAGGGAAAGACAATGGAAAGTGAGGTTCTGCAGCACAGCGAGTGCAAGGGTTTTTATAGGATTGTCTCTTATGTCTCTAGATTTTTTTAGCTGTAGCATTTGAAGTTCAGGAGGACATTCTCCTGTAGGGGAATGCTTCATCTCACATAAAGCAGTGATTTAAGGTTAGGTGTTCAGCCTAAGCTAGGCATGTACCTCCACAAGGTTACTCGGCATACCAGTGAGCACAAGCGTATTGGGAAGCAGTCAATTGTTCCCTGGAGCTTCTGAATTCTTTCTAGTAGTTTTAGAGAGAACTAGATGGCAGGATTTCACTAGATGTCTAAATTCAAGTAGCTAAATTAGGCTGGAGAAAACCCATTCCAACACAGCCCATCTCACTGCAACAGTGGATAAACTGGCAATTTAATGGTGAAAATGTCTTAAAGTCTTAGGCTAAAGACAGAGTCAGAAGGTCCGTGTTTATCTTAGCTTTAATTCCAAAGCCAGGACATGTTTCCAGATTGTAAATAACACTGTGTGACAATCAAAGATAAATTATAATTTAATAGCAACTGCCTTGAAAGGACTACCAAACCCAAAATATTTGTTAATGTATCAAATGAACTGCATCTGTCAAAAATATGAGTGGGCCATCATTCAAGCTTCTGCTTCAGTTCCAGGACTGCAGAGAGCCTGGGAGAACCACAAAGAAGACAGTGCAGTCCCTGATGCTGTTCCAGAAAAAAATGACCCGTCTTACTGAAAACATTTTAAAAATAACTTCAGGATACATAGGAAAAATAATCATGTCGATTGTGCTGGCAATAGCACTTAGGATAGTCTAGACAGATTCAACATGATAAAACCTCGGTTAGTTGGAAAGTTTAAATTATAAAGAATTTTCAGTGAGATAAATGGACAATTTTCTTTCGAAAGTGAAAAACAACTAACTTTCCCAGCTTGGTCTGTAATACACAATTGTTACCTGTGGGGTAATGCCAGGTCAGTCGACCATATTAAGGTTGACTTAGATTATATTTAGTCTTCACACTGACATTTGGCACAGATTTATTTTTAAGGCTAAGGTCAAGTTCTAGTGTAATAATCTATGCTTTCTCTGTCAGTATTTATGAACATGATTTAATTCCCCCAACTCTGTTTTTCACTGATTAAAACTCCCCGAACTATTAATCTCATACTCAAGTTGAAGCCTTTAAAAACTAAAAAGCATGCCTGCAGTTATGATGTCTCTTTAAAATAGCAAAGGAAGCAGCCAGAAGATTAATTTGGGGATAGGCATACTGTTTATGGTACACGAAACCTTCCTCCTCCTAGTGCAAAAACGCTTGAAAGGGTTTGCCATTTGTTTGGTGCTTCAAAATGAGAAGAGCTGCAGGGAAATAAAAGAATCATGTGCAACTGCAGTCTGTCTTCAAATTTAATCTGTTTTGGTAACACATACAGTATTAAACCCACTGTTGGCTGTAATTTCTCATGCTAAATATGTCTTGCTTAGTGACATGCTAAATATGTCTTACTTAGTGACGTCTGTCACTTCTCAAACCCTGATCAACAGTTTTCAGGTGTTGAGAGTCCCAATATACAGGACAGCTTGTTCTAGAGCAACTACTACTTTTTAATCTTTCATCAGTTGGAATAGTGAACTGTGTTATGTATCATATTTGATTGAAGAAATTTGCACTAGAAAGTGCAAATCTTAGAAGGCAAATAAATAGTATGGAATTCTCACCTGCCATTATTTTCAGTGAGGTTTAGGGAGAGATTTATGGATGTTCAAAAGAAGACCAGATTTTTGAGACGGAGTAATGGTATGGCATAGAACATAGAATTTAGTCATAATGTTAATTTTATTAGTGAAGTGCTTCATAATTTGTAGTAAAAAGGCTTAGTGAAGGACAATCTGGACAGCTAATGGCACTATTTTCAATAAAAGGAGTGAAATAAAAACCTAGGGCATTTTTTGTTCTTCAAGTATGCTGCAAGGTTATACAATAGACTGCAGGGAAAGGGATGGAGATAATGAAAAAGATACCAGTGAAAAATCAGCAGATGGAGATTGCTCTAAAATGCTAAATGAAACACATGTATTTAAAGTAATGAGTATTTTATGATGAGAGATTTCACCATGATCAATTTAATGGTTTTAAAATATTAAAATGCAATGAGACTAGGGAGGGCAAAAGTGATTTAAATATAAATCTATTGATTATAAACCTAAATGCGGAGGTTTTGTGCAGTCAGTTCAGAGACAGGGAAGGATAAGAACAAGAACATAGTCAGAGGTCTTTAAAATGATTGCTTTTGATCTAAACACTTAACCAAAAATGCAGGAAGTTAGGGGTTGTGCCAATTGCTCAGGATGATTCTCTGATGTCAATTGGGAAAGAAATGCTAAGTCTCTTTTTGTCTGAACTCACTGTGAATGAATCAATAGAGTATCTTAGTGAAGTGAATACACTGCTTCAGGGTCTTTTTAGTCAAGACTAGCCCCCAGATCCCCCTTCTTTTCCCAATGTAAGTTTCTAGGGCTTGTTCAGGTTATGGTGTTAATTTTTGTTTATTCCTATTCCTCCTTGCTCTTTGCACTATAGGGTCAGGAAGCATTTTGCCTCCTGGCAAATGTCTGGTTTCTGCTCCACTTTGGTCCCCAGGTTTATGCATAAACGCCTTTTCTGGCTCTGATTGAACGACACTGGCACCCTGCAATATCTGCACAGATCAAAGCAGAGGAGTACTGCATTCACCAATTTGAAATAGTTTTTGCCAAGCCATAACCTTGGTGTACAATTGACTTTATTTTATTGGAGTGCTCATTCCTACTGCCGTGGGTTTTTTATCCCTAGAAGTACATCTTTCTCAATCAGTGCAAAAAAAGAAAAAAAAGGTTAAACTTTCTTGACTGATGGATTGATGACAGACTTCTCAAGAGCGAAGGGAAGCTTTCTATTTCAGTGTCAAATGCCATGAATTTCCAGACCTGCAGTATAATATATCTAATATGTGGCAAGTAGAGTTTAACTGTGTGCTTAGAGGCAAGAACATGGCTGAATGCTTTGCTAAATCAAAGCTCAAGATATTTGTGGAGCAAAACATGATGTGCTTAAAGGAGTGGAATAGACCATTTTTATTCCCAATGTTTGTACAGTTTGAAAAGTGTTATTGCATTAGCCCTGTCAGCATGAGTTACTTTGTTGGCTGGTCCTTTCTGTACTACTTTTGCAGCAGTTTCCAGTTCATGCCCTACAAGAACTTACCAAGTAAATCTTGTGGTAATTTTATGCCATCCTAAGGTTCTGTGCACTTGCTTTAGTGCACTTGCTTTAGACACTTGCAATTTCTAAGTAAGTATTAGACTTCTGATTTTCTTAACTTCCCTAATTAATGTCCACTTGGCCTATTCAGCATCCTATCAACTCTTGGTGCTGAAGTGACCAAAAATAGCAGAGATTGGCCATGATACAGGAAAACTGTAATAACAAAGAGTGACATTCATCTCCAGGTAGCAAGCCTTTGTCCAGAAATTATAGCTTTTAGTGTAAGCAACGCCACAAGCCCTTCGGCCCTGTCAGTTAAGTCAGGCAGATATGCCTCATAGATTTACCATTGCTCTGGTACTCAGCTCTGCAACCTGGACCATTCCAACTGTTTGTGAGGATGAGACCTGATGTGACCATAGCCCAGTGTGTCCTAGTTTGTTTTGAAAGGAACTCTGAGTGTATGGGCTGGGAAAAAACTGTGGACTTTTCTAATAAGTATAATGGGTCCATGGCCATCTCATAAAGTGTGCCTGTCCAGTGGTGCAAATGTGCTGAATGAAACTAATGGGAATCACACTGCTGTGTTCAGTGGGAATATTAGATAAAATGGCATTGGCACTTGCCACCTCAGCAGGAAAGAGCACATCAAAAGCAGTATATTCACTGTTGCTCCTGGGTGCTGTTGAGGAGCTGACAGCTGTGAGAGCACAATCAGCTCCTGTGAAAGATCAGTGAAGCAGGGTCACTCATGCTGGCTTGGTAGCACAGGGTGTGAGAAAAGCAGGGAGGCTTGCAGGGTGGTGGAGGCTTGCCAGAGCTGTGCCTGGGTGAGTGCCATGGGCTACGAGGGTGCAGCACGGGCTGAATCAGCTGTTCTGCTCTGGGGCCTGGGGTGCTGCTGTGTCCTGCAGGGGTTGGAGAGCTCCATGGCTAGAGTGACTCAATCAGGCACAGCAGCAGCCCAGCTGTGGGTGTACTGAAACCAGCTCAGCACATAAAGTCCATCTTGCTCTCTCTCAACTTTCAACTCCTGCAGTTGAATAATGCTGATCTGTCTCATGCTGGCTCAGATTGAGGTGGTTCTGCAAACTTCTGCCATGCTTAAGGACGTGGTTTAGTGGTGCACCTGACAGTGGTGGGTTAATGGGTGGACGTGATGATCTTAGAGGTCTTTTCCAACCTTAGGGATTCCATAATATTATACCTGACCATTCTGACTATAGAAAAATATCCTGATACTATAAAAATCAAAGAGATATTGCCTTTAACTTCTTCATGACTTCATGGCCAGAAAAGTTCATACATACACTGATACTAATGTCAGTTTTCCCAGATTACAACAGAAACAAAAGCTAAGGAAGACTGCCTGTTTGCTGCATTAAGTTGTCTACAGTACTTATTTCTTGAGACTGATTTTACTGCACTATTTTTTTAAATTATGTCAATCATTTGTAATGTGTTACTGGAATGTGGTTAGAACTTCTAAGGAAGTAACTTACAATTATTTATTTGTTTTCTTTCCCTTTAGAATTTTTCCAATAAAAGAAGCAGCTAACCAAAAAGCCATTACCTGATTATTTGAAAACTATTGTAGTCTCAGCCACAAGAGGGAGAATTTTTTAAATGACAATTTACAGCTTATAAGAATATAAATTGTTTAGTGGTGTTTCTGGAAAAACCAAACCCAAAAAAAAAACCAAAACAAAACCCAAAAACAAAAACCAAAAAACCAAACCACTGAGCTGTAATCAGCCAGCTAAAATGCTGTTTCATGAAAAACAAATTTTTCAGGCACTAGTCTTTTATAGACTGCTGTATATCTGATATGTGTAGGTTTACTGAATCCAGAAAAAAAATGAGGCTTTTTTACACTGCTTGCAGGTTAGAAAACCTGTCATTTCAAGACAATTTCTCTTGAAAGCTATTTTCATTGAAATAAAATGAGTAGGTTAATAGCCCCTTCAGACTTTTTTCATGGAATACCAAATTACACTGGAAAGGTAAATTCTGAACATGTAGGGCCACTATCTCATTTGACTACAGGAAGGCTGGAAATGGATGAAGTATCTGCTTATGGCATCCCTGGTGGTCTGACTTTGTTACCTTGTTAACAGTGTTTTACCTTTTAAAGCAGAACAAAGTAAAAATTCCTGTTTCAAATGCACAGCAACAGAGACTTCCTCCCTGGCATCATCCTTCAATACCAGCAGTGTAAGTCAGCAGCTCTGTGTGCAGACTCCAAGTCAAAGCAAGAGGTAACCCAGCACCTGTGAATCACAGCTCTCAACTTTTTCAACTTGAGCTTTAACAACTTGTTCTTCCTCTCTTAAAGCACCTTCTGTGAGTGATTGCTTTGTGAGATGTACTATTTCTCTTTGCCCTTTCCGCGTGGAAAATTTTGTATTTGAAAGAAAACTATATCATAGCACTCAGCCAAGTCAATCTTTTTTCCTTCCCCCTCCCCATTTTTTGATCAAACATTAATTGAAAACAGTTACAGTGCAAATACTTGAAGTATTGTTTCCATCTTTGCAGTCAGAACATTCTTAAAACCAGCTCCAGCTTCAGGGAAACAAGCTTATTCCTGTTTGTGCTTTATCTTGACTGTGAAATGAAATACAAAGTAATAGCTTGCTTAGGAAGACATTGAAACCCATATATTAAGCAGTAATGTTCATATTCCACAAGATAATTTCCATTTTCTTAGCAAAGATAAATATTTTCCTGTGTCAACATTAATAAGAATAACAGAAGAAATGGCAACAAGCTCAAAACTATTTTATGATCAAATACCAAACAAGTAATTTAATAACCCAATTCCAAAGGAAGCAGCTATGTTTGAAGCAAGTATTACACCCCAGCATTTGCAGCTGTAATGGTATTTGTGTGGTACATGAAAGAAAGGCCATCAGAAATCAAATTCTTGCTTTCTTTTGTTGCTCACAACAGAATCTAGGCCCTTTGCTACAAATTCTGCCACTTAATTTTGTGCATCTGTTCACCTGTATGGCACACATATTAAAGAATTATGTCTTAATTTGATTGAGTAGTGCTCACTCACTCAGAAATTTTGTCTTATTGCCAGAAGAATATCTCTCATTAGTACTTCTCTTTTTTAACAATAGTCTTGGAGTTTCTCTTTACTGTATTTTAAATGACTGGTAAATGTAAATGTTTAGCAGTGTGTTAGCATTTCTCCTGTGATGATGCATTTTAAAATAAATTTACTGTGGCAAACAAGAAAATCAAATTAAACTATTCAATTGTTGTTCCTGTCCCTCAAGAAGAAAAAACTTTTCAGGTGAATCACTGTTTTCATAGTTACTGGTATATATGATGTTTATATTTGGCATCACACATCCCAAATACACATTTTAGGAAAAACTTCTTTATTTTTTAAAATTTTATTTCTTTTTAACATATACCCAAAAATATGTACTCTAAAATCTTAGATCATAATCAATAAAAGCTTAAAAAAAGTACCTAGTACGTTTGAAGTAGGAAACATATCTTGAAATTGTCCATGCACTTCTAGATAAGGAAAATCTTAGATTGATGAGCTGAGCATTGCACAGAAGGGTTTACTGGATGTTAATTTAAAACCAGAAGTTGAACTCACAAAGAAAGACTTTCTACATTTTCATTATAGCCTCCTAAATGGCACTCCTTCCATCAAGGTTACACAGTTTATTAAATATTCATAAAACAGAGAAAAAAAAAAAATTCTAATTGCAAATAAGTGCAGTTGACGTAGATTGCATTATTTATGATTCCATTTGTTAAACTAAGACAATAGAAATTGATGAAAGACATTAAGTGGACCAAAATTTAAGGTAAATTTAGCACAGAGTAGTTTTTCCTCTGTATTCTCTGATGGATAGAAGTTCTTTGCTTGTACTACGTGTGTCAAAAAGACTGATTTTTTCTGTCTGTCTTAATAAAATCATCATTGCTGTATAATATACTGATATTATTATTAAGTTTTTAGTGTCACTAGGAAAAAAAAAAAAAAAGAGTCTTCCTGTATTTAGGGAGAATTCCTTATTATCAGACAACAAGGAGTTTGTTACATTGACAAGCCCAAGCAGCTGAATTTGAAAATTAGGCCACTACCTTGCATGCTGGAAAGAGAGAGAAGCTTCCTTTTGCTGAGGACCTGAGTTGCAAACAGACACATGAGTGGTCTCAAATCAATGGCAACTTAATGACACTTGGCAATAACAATGTAGGGGAAAACTGCTCAGTTCATTTGGTTAAACCAGATCATGATCAAAATGGTTTATTGATTTATTCAAAACATTTAATCAGCAACCAATGAACAATAGATTTAATATTAATATCAACAACACAACAGAAAAGCCTCAACATTAGACAATTACAAAATGTAGATTAACACCTACGGTTTTTGAAATATCCAAAGCCATCATTTTTGCTAGGAGTCTACAGGGGGTAGGAGCTGGTTGGTAAGGCAAGGAAGGTAAAGGGAGACCTCTTTCCCTTAGAAGGAGCCAAATTTCTTCTGCTGCCCTGAGCAGAACAAGGTTATGAATAACCTGATGTCGGTGTGAGTTATGCTTTTGACTAAAGAACCCCAAGATTTCACCAGAACCCCATGTATTTGGAGCATTTCTCCTCTTGACCTCACAGGTAAGGTATTCAGTTCCTTGACAAAACTCTGCATATGAAGGGGAAGATTTTAAAACGTTTCAGAAAATCCTAACTTATAGTCCCACTGGGTGATTAAATACCCATTCCCTTGCACTCTGAATTTTTTATTTCACATTTATCCTAGGCTAGTTATGTTTCCTGAGTGGGGCACAGTACATCTGAGACATGAGTACCTAGCTAATGCTAGACTAAGATTATTACTTCCAATTTCCTATTCCAGTGTGTAAATCTGTAATTAAAATGAACCACGCAAAATTTCTTCTTCTTCTGCAACCCTTGAATTCCCATGACTAAAAAGTTTAAGAGTTTCTAATTAAGAAATATAATATACTCACTGAGACTAATGAGACATGCTGCTGAGGACTGCTACAAAGATAGCACTTGAACTGAAATCCTGCATGAATATTAATTTGTCCTATGATACGAAGATTGAACATTTATATTGCAGGGTTTTTTTATTGACTGGTGGAATTACTAAAGAAACTGTTGAGATTATGATATGGGTCCTGAGCCTGCAGCATTTTGTCACAGTGCATGGCAGGCTCCGGACAGAGTGCTGAGGTTAATGCTGGGTGTTGTAAGACATGAGCTGACCTTTGCCTTTCCTGTGCTGCTGAATACAGCCACGACATGACCAGAAAGTAATTGCAGTGAGGCTACTACATTCTCCTTTAGGTGGGAAGGGTTTGAGCTGGAAGGTTAAAAGAGGAGGTGGACATACACAACATTAAATGTGGCATGTCAGGGAGGGACAGGGCTGGAAAGACTTCAGGGTACCTAAGGGCTGGTGAATCTATTGTCAAGCCAAGATATCAGGTAGTGAGATTTTGGAGTCCCATTATGGTCGTGTAGATACTTTGAGAGACACCAGCTGAGCATACTTCATTTTGCTCTTTCGTAATCTCCTGCAGCACACAGTTAGAAGAAGCTGCTAGTGGCATTCAGTGATCCACGGAGTCATGTCCTTTCCCTTATGACAGCAAACCACTACCTTTAGGGGATTCAGAGCTTGGAACCACCTTCAATCAAACTTTGGATGATGAAAAAGGATAAATTTGGCTTAAAAGATATAAACAGTATAAAAAACCTCTATGGTAGTGTGGTGGTTTGAAGAGACTGAGTTGATGGACAGGGTTTTAGACCAATCGTTTCTCACGATTTTGCATATAAAAAGGCACTGAGGAGGGGAAGTTCCTCTCTTCCGGTCCCGGAGCCGGGAGGGGTGGCGGGGCCGGGCCCGCTGGGCCCCGCC
>VWZT01010687.1:799866-827442 GCA_013397055.1 Pachycephala philippinensis | reverse complement strand
GAGCTGTAAGAGACTTTTAAAAGAGTTGTTGCTTTCCAGGCTGGAATTTGTTTATCCTTAAAACGAATACCCCATTCTTGGTTCATGATAGCAGTTGTGGGAAGACTGCAAAGTTCATGAGAGAGAGATATTTCATGGCAGCAGATTTCCGGGCGGGTTCCGTTTGCTAGTGGCAGTTTGGAGCACCACACTGGAGCAGAAAAACCTCTTTTTCTTTCAAATATGGAAAAGACTTAAGAGCTGGATTTCTGACCTGAAATCATGTGTGTTATCCTTTGTGCGAGTTGAGAAATAAGTGGGGAGGGGTGCTGGAGGGAAAGGGAGAGTTTGTTGTAATCTTTATCATTCTTTTATTACCTTTAATTCTGTTAGTAATAAACTTATTTGTATTCTTTAAAGTTTTGAGCCTGCTTTGCCCTTCTTCTAATTCTTATCTCACAAAAGGTAAAAGATTCAAACTAAACCACCACAGGTAGATATTGGGATTAAAAGTTCCACTTGAAAAGATTTAACCAGAACCTGCTTTCTAGACTGGATTCTAAGTGGAAAGTGTATTTCATTCTCTTAATTTCACAAGTTTACTGTGTATTGCAGAAAGAATTATTTCAGTTTCACAAGTTTACTCTGTATTAGAGAAAGAATTACAACCTCTTACACTGATTGCTTTTCGAGTTTTTTTCATGACAGCCCACAATTCTCTTTTAAATCATTGTAACACATTTTAAAGTCATGTAAATATAGGATAACTTTTTAAACTACAAAGTAGCTAAATCATGGATGTTTGCAGCAATAGCCATCTTGTCTTGGATAAACACAGATTAATGCTGAACCAGACTGAATATCCAGCACAGATGAGGGTCTCTTTAAGGGGTAGCTGAAGCTTGGAGAAGGTGTTTTCATTCTGGATAGGTGTTTTTAATTACTGTCAGAGAAATATTGGCTCTCATATTATTAATAATAATTTATTTAATCAGGCACAACTAAGTTTGGATTGCCATTTCAATTACTCAAGTGGAAATATAGGGTACTAAAGCCCTATCTCATCTCCAGTACAATAAAATGGTTGTGGTGATCAGATTAAAATGGGACTCAATAACCTTAGAGGTCTTTTCCAACCTAGTCGATTCTGAGAAATGTTTGGTGTATGCTGGTGTTTTCCTATGTCCGAAACTTTTCCAAGAAGAGTTTTGTCACTCAGATCATTGTGTTCATTTTCAGATGAGTGTATTTGGATTGGCTTTACCTATTACTTGTATTAGTACTTCTCTTCGGCAGCACCCATACTAGCAAAATAATCATGTTGGGACCTGTTCCTGGCACATTTTGACCACATGTACACAATAGAGCTCTTCCAGTCTCAGAGGTGTATGGCTCCATCCAGACTACCTCTTGGGAATATTTCCTAAAAAGTTACAATTTCCAAATTATTTCTAGGTTTCTTGGGATGGTGCTTCATGGCATGAGCCAAATGTGTGAAAAAACTGCTCCAGATACTTCAGAAAAGGGATGCTCAAATTCCATCACCTGTGCTTGCTACCTACCATAATTAATTTACTGGTACAGGTCTTTATACCATACAGCATATCACTTATATCCAAACCTTCAAGGTCAAAAACCTCCTAACCAAATTTGAAAGGAAACACAGCACCGTAAATACAAACAGACAATAACCTTTCTGTGTCCCTTCATCTGGAAATGTAAGTGGAAGTCAGGATTTGCAAGAGCTACTGTAGTACAACTAACAGTAATGTTATCCTGGATGATAATCCTTGCTTCAGAAAAACTTATAAAAATATACCTCCTTGCTGAAAGCTGACACTTTATTATAGACCCATTAGTGACAGGAGCAGGTCTCATGAGTGGCTGTGGCACGACACAAATTCTCTGTGGATCCCAGGATCAGCTTTTTTCTGCCAATTTTATTTTTCTAGCATACTCCAGGAAGGATTATGCAATTATGTTGCTCTTTTTTTATAGCCATTTTTTTTTTTTCCCCAGCTGCTGTTTTTTAGCAAGGGTCAATTTGTGAAGCCACTGCAGAAATTCTGGGAAACTGCATTGTGGCTTGATCACACACTCTTTAAAGGATAGTGGTAACTGAAGTAATTTTTTTTCTTTATGTTTTTTTCAATACATGAAATACAGCTTTGGAGAGGAATTAGGAAGCAGAGGAGGGCAGGCAAAGGAGGAAGCACTTAAAATCCTGTCTGTATGTAAGTGAGAATAAATCTCCAGAATTTTCCCTCCTATCTGTCAAGTACCAATAAATTATACCCTAATGTAGCTGCCAAAATAGATATGACATGGGATATTGGGTCTCATGGAGATCAGACAGCCACTGGGCTTCTCTGCAGCAGCAGCCTCAGACCTGGTTTGATTATCGTGATCACTGTTATAAAGTGAGGTTGGTGTTGTTATTGCTGCTGAAAAGATACAGGACTGAAACGTAATGTGTTATTGAACTTGCAATAGAGCTGAAACCAATGTTTCCAAAATGAGCTGTCTGAACCAGAAGGGGCTCTTCTGCCTCTTTCAGCCAGCAGCCAGGAACACAAGTTCTGAAACCTGTAAACTGCCAAATAAGAGAATTGTCCAGAACTTTCTAGACAGGGCTAGACAGGAACCTGCTCTGTTTGCCACATTATGGGAGCAGAAGGTTATTAATCTAAAAAATCCTTCACTAGGCAGCAAACCACTATACAAATGTACTTTTATATAGGAAACAGTCTCGGGGGGAGGTGTTGTGGTAGGGAAAAACCTTTTGTCATGGTCCCTTTTCCTTTCTGACTTGCTGAGCAGAAATATTGCACTGCCATGGAATATTTTCTTAAGGAAACTCTTCTCATCTGACTTTTGAATAGGTTTTAAGGAAAATTATGTAAACTTTCAATGGCAAAGAAAGTCTATAACTGTCATTTTGATTAATCCTGTAGCTAAAAGTATAACAATAGAGCTGCTAAAATTCAAATGGACTGTTTTGGTCAGAAAAAGTAGCTTGTCAAAATGTAAACTTATCATGGGTGTATGGTCATTTTGCTCTAATGTTGAAGGAGAAAGCATTATAAATATAAGTGGACACACTTTGAAAGAGTGTCCACTCAAATTTAAAACAACTTAAATGAGACCATTTTTCCCTGTTCTGGGTCTGAACAATGATTCCTTTTTTTTTTTCATCTTGTAACAAATATGTTAATGTAGAATACATTTTTTAATTGAATTTCAATATATATTAAACTTTTATGTTTCTGCAATGATGTGGAATAAAAGGTAACTTAGGAATTTTCTGTGGAGTAAGTTTTTTGAAGTCTGAGCCCTGGTGCACAGTTCAATGTGCCCTTGCTGATGAGCTCAGGCTGCACATCACCCCTTCCCCCTGGAGGTTCTACCACTGGGATTACTGACTTGGCAAACATTTACATTGTGGATTCGGATTGCCCAGCATCAGCCCTTTGTGTATTCTCCACTCGGAGTCAATTGAATTAAAACATAACTGCTGGAATATACCACATGAGAGAACTGCATGAGACATGTTTACGTAAACTGTTTTCCACGCGGGTGACTGCTGAGATGCAATTAGAAGGAAATCAGACGTGTGCTGGCAGTTCCCTGGGTGTGCCTGGCTGTGCCTCTCAGCCAGCTGGGTGTTCCTATAGCCACTGGAGAGGGATGCTCTCGGAGGGGAGGCATCGTGGGCTAATGCCCCATGCCAGCTGCTGGGATTTTAAAAGCACCAGGGTATTTTACATCTGTTTCTGTTTTAAAATACAACTGAGATTTTTCAGAGATAAGGTATATAAGAATATATAGGATAGTATAGGAACAAATTCCAAGAAGTTTACTGTTATCTTCTGAATATTCTCCGTTATTAGAAAAATGGCCAGAATACTGTGGTTGTAGTCAAAATACTGTGGGTGTTTTTTTTTTTTTTTCTTTCAGTAGTTCCCCACCATTTTATTATATCCTCCCTCTTAGGAACTTAGTTTATATATTGCAATTATTTCTCAAAATCGATGTATTGGTGAATACATGTCAGGAGTCTTCAGTGGAATGGAAATGACGGTGCTAAGGATATTATGGTGAGTGGGGCTGTTTCATCCATTTACACCAGCTAATTTCACTCAGCTGGTGGTAATGACCCAGTGGAAAGGATCCATAAGCACCTCCTAAAGGCCGTCCTTAGATGGGCCAGAGACACTTAAAGTGAAAGCTGATCTGAGTCATCGCAAGCTCACACGATGCCTAAACCTGATCCAATAAAAGGAATAAGAATGGGTGACCACGGCTGGAGAAGACATTGACCTCATCTGTAGCAACCTGCACAAAATCTGATTTAGTGTGAAGACCTGAGTGTGCAAATCCTGTGTCTGGGATGCAGATATTGCTTGTTTTGGCAGATGTTTTTGAATGTTCCACAGATTTGGTTAAACATTTATGTTATGGTCATTTTAAAAATAGAATTAGTGTGACAGATATACCAAGGAAAACTTATCTATCTGATACTAAAGCTGGCCAAATTTCAGTAATCATCACCTAAGAGCAAAAAATAAATGCTCAGGTAGATAAAAACCCAGCAAACAGTTAAGCTTTTTTGCTTGCTGAGGATTATCTTCTGCTACTAGTGGCTGATTTATTCTATGATCCTACATTCAGGGATATTCTGTGTTCGAATATGCAAAGAATGTTGCTGCATCTGATGACTGTGCACAGCACTCAGAAAACTGCCTCAGTTTTTAAAATCCTTTTCATTCCCTGCAGTGTGTGTGCCATGTCTTTCAACTGCTGGCTATACAACACTGCTACCATCTGATGAGGCACTTGAGGGAGCCTGAAAAGAGAGTGATTGTCTTACCCAAACGGATGTGTTAAAAGCTAAGAAGGCAAATTGCACCTGCAACTCTGTTTTGAGAGTCAAAGTCGGCATTTTGTCCAGCATTCTGCAATGAGATTTTAGCATTCTCTCTTTAGCCTTCCAAAGATTCCTCTCCATCTCAAAAGGCAGAAAAGATAGAAGATCATACAAATATGCCTTAAGAGAAAAATTGTAATAACCAAGAACAGAAGCAGCACAACTACATTTAATAGAAAAGAAGGTTTATTTGGAGTGCACCAACATAATTTTTCTGAATTGAAAAAACACTCATAGAACTGGAGCTTCAGAGACATGAAGACCCAGAGATGATGAACATTAAAATGATATAAGATGATATGCTAGCTCATCTAAACAGAAAAACAATATCACTCTCACATCCAGTTGATGATCTTAATAAAAGCAGTGGAGACACAGAAAGTCAGAAGCCAGAAAGAGGGGGAGTTGTTACAAAGGGGGCTCTTAGGGCTGAGGTACTGCTTCTGCATTTCAAGGGTCATTAACTTGCTATCAAATAGAGTGGAGCACCTGCCCTGACATCTGGCTTTTCAAATCTATCTCTAATGACCAGAGAAACTGAATTTAAGTTCTGCATCTACTGACAGGTTTTTTTTTAAGGGGTATGCCCAATGCTATTTATCATATCTTAAAAAAAAAAAAAGAAGCAGCTGCATTTTATTGCTTCTACATCCACCAAAAACTTTATTGTTAAAGAGCAGATTTTGCAAAAAGCTGTGTAAATTTCCATGCCAGTCATCTTGATTTTACAACATGAAATTTTCTTTTCCTAATTTTAAAGGAAAATGACAGATAGACAGTCCTGATGACTGTCAACAAAATCAGATTGTTAGAAGTCATATATGCAAAATGACATAGTTAAATCTTAAGACGCAAAAAATCTTTAGCAGCCTTCTTCAGCTTCTGTAAACTGTGGAACTAACATTTATAAACAATAATGTAATATGGGGTCTAATTTAAGCATTTAAGATGAGCCCAAATTCCCAGTATAGTAAAAGGACAAGAGTACATGCCTTTGAATGCCTAAGAGGAGACCCTGTTTGCCTACCTTAAATTTAATGAGGGAACGTGATTTAATATTTAATCTTTCTTCAATGCAATCTTGCCCTCTGAATTCAATACCCAGTGAAAATGATGCATACAAAATCTGGTTCGCTGGAGAATCATATCAACAGTCTCATGCTTGATTACTAGATACTGACACAATCTAGAAGAGTTTCACCCTCGTCTGGTGAATTTAGGAAAGTTTTCTGGAAGCAATAACAAGTACGAGTTCAAGAGCAGGACATATCTGAACGTGAAAAAATGGAATATGTTTACAGCATGATTCACTTCTCTCAGCTGGTAGTTTTTGAAAAGAAGTACTTGGTAAGCACAGCATAGGCCTGTCTGTGGTTGTGTCACTAGTTAATGTTAGAGGTGGCTGAATCATTTTAGGAGGGAATTATATTTTTACATTCTTGTTAACAGATACTGTTAGATAACAATATCATATTACTGGCATAGCATTTTGTTGTGTTACACTTCCTTTTTTTTTTTATTCTTGATTTTTAATAAGAAAAAAATAAGAACATTCATCTATCCGCTAGTGATAGATTTTGCAGTGGAACATAACCAATGCACGTTGTTATGTTATTTTATGAAAAATTTCATATCTAAATTGCATGTTACCATTGCTCTGGCATTCTAATTGCATGGTCCACTAGACCCCAATATCCTGCAGCATGGAGCATTAGTCAGCATAGAAAAAACAAACATTCAGTTGCTCAGTATAAAGCTAGGAACATGGTCACTAATGTTATAAAACCATGCTTTCCGTGCAATTGGATGAAAGGGGCATTTCTCTGTGGACTGTACAGTTTCTTTGAGAGTTGTATCATGGAGCACACGTCTTTTCATATGGAAGATATTTTCTGTGGATTAATGTGGCTTTAGAAATTAAGAATTTTTTTAATGCAATTGTAACATCTTTTATTCTTTTGATGGGTCTAGGCCCTTCACATGTATATATCTGTCATTATAGACATGGACTATTGCATCCTGCACGTCTTGGTCATGGCAAAGTAGAATATTCAATAGAATGCAGATTGCCCTGCAACTTCTGGTTACCAAGTCTCAATTGTATCTCTCTAACAAGGATGATTTTTTCTGTAAATTTAATTTCTGGATTATCGCTTCTTCCACAGGTTTTAATCATGTGACTCTGGTTGATTTCTGAGGAAGGTAAGTCAGACCAAGATTGATAGATGATTCAGAACACCTTAAAATCGGGACACATTATGGAACTTGAGATGATGCAAATCTATGCCCGAGCTTATCAGCCATGTTTCTTTATTGAGGACTTCATCCTTTTACGCTTTTCAGGTACTAAAAGACAGACAAGTTGAATTCTATCCTAAGCTACTGAAAGGCAAAGAGGGACAACACCTTGCTCAAAACCGTCATTTTCAGGCTGAAATCCTGCAGGTCTGCAGCAATGCGATGCACCTGTAAAACAATAGGATGCACTAAGTGTTGCAGTTGAATGGAAACACTGTGCCATCATCTCTCAGTTTGCTAAAGTCATGGACCTAGACAGTGACTTGTCAGAAGTCCTCTTAGCTTATACGTAAAGGTGAGTGTAGTTACACAACTGTGTCCTGGACATATGAAAACTGATATGAAACTGGATATGAAACAGATGTTTTCACCTGCCAGCTCAGGAACAGCTCTGCACATATTTATGCTGTTTCTGGACTTGATTGTTCTCTTCTGGTGTCTCTGGACTTACTGGTTTGAATCTATTTCTTGGGCATTTCTGCACTGCGGGACACAAATGGTCCTTAATAACTCGCCTAATTGACAGGAGGTGAGTTCTAAATGACAGGTTAATGGTTTTGAGATACCACAGACGTACAAGACTCATTCTATCCCAACCCTCTGCCAAATTTTCACATGCTAGCCATTTTTCTGCGTAACTGCCTACTTTTAACGTTATTCAGATATAGATAATTCAAGGCTATGTAGATACTCTTAGGAAAGGATGTAAAAGAAGTAAGAAGCATTGCAATTATGAGGAGAGATATGGAACAACCATCTTCTGAATATTGCTTTCATGAAGTGTTGGATACCTCCAGCTGGAATGAATTCACAAACACGCAGAAAATATGACATTTTCATGGTATTACCACATCTAAGACCTGTATATGATTGGGCTCGTGGCAGATGACAAAACGATAGAGTCTGTTTAAGTGGAGATGGTGTCTAGACCCAGTGCAAGCCCACATAGTGAGGTTCATGAGAAGGAATAAACAGCAAAAGCCTGATACAGGCTAAATCAGTCAAAAAAGTTAAGATCGCACTCTGCTACAGTTCAACTTATTGTTGTATTTGCTATCCAGCAGTTTCAGTTTTTTTCCATTCCTATTGTTTTTCTACAATGTCTCTATAATTTCAAGCTGTACGAGAACTCTGTTTTGAAGAGGCGACCTTGGAAAATAAAATTAAAAACCAACTAATCAAAAAACCCCCACTAGCCCAAACAAGCAAACATTCAGTCTCAATCATTCCCCAGTTTGGTTTCCCATGAGGCCACGAAAAGACTTGTACTGGCACAGGGAGAGGCCAGTGATGTGGCCAGGCAGCTTCTCTTGGCACTGTTAGCTCTTACTAGTTTGAAGGGACCACAATTATGGCCTTGGATTTAGGAGGCTGTAGAAAAGAGCACTCTATGAAAATATTGGATGCGCAAGAGCTTTCATTTTAAGAACAATTGCTTACATTTTAGGATGTTTATAGCTCTCTCCACAATCACATATGCTTTTAATGGGATGTGTGTTGCTAAGTCAGGTGAGTTCTTGCAAATTTTCCTTTTTGATAGAATTTACAAATAATAAACATATCAATATTCTTCTGAAAAAAAGATGCCACACTGTGCTGAAGGCTTTCATGTGTTTGGAGTTCTGGAACTGAAAAAATATTTTTTCTGAAGGAACTGATTTCTGTTGTCATCTGTTCTCATAATGATCTGTGTGAAATGAAAGATGCAATTAGCCAAGCATAGGGAAAATCAAATTGCCATAATCAGAAACCAATCCTGAATGCTGTAAATTTTCCAGACAGCAACCAAAATGAACGTGAAGGGCAGAGACAAAAGAAGCTCCAGTATTAAAAAGGAGAAGCAGTAAACAAATTTGGGTGAAGCTGTCAGTTATTGGCTATGATCATGCAAAACAGAAAGGAATTCTTTTTACCTCTGATTTTTCTGATATTCTCTATGTTACACATTATGAGAAATGACAGTGAAATGAGCACCTTATGTGGAGAAATACAGATTTCTGATCAGTGTTAGTGAATTTTGTTTGAGCTTTAAGGCTGCATGACTCAGGAATTTCAACTGAAATTGAGAATGTGTGGCATGCACTGTTCAAATCAAGAGGAATGTAAGATTTCTTTTACTCAGTTGCATTTGTGATTAGTGCAAAGAGGCAGGTAACTTTCTGAAAGCAAGGTGCTGATTTCAGTCAGGAAATCCATGATGAAAATAAGTTTTACTCAGGCAAATTATCATGTAGTAGGCTGAAGTCCATCTTGAAGGGGAGTTAAGTCCAAAACTAAAGAGGTCATTTCATAGCTTCCTAGATTTCAAAGAAGGCAAGAGATTTCCTAGTGGAAAAGAATTCCACCAAGAGGTGTGTGTCATACTCTTTAGCATAACACATCCACATCCTTGAATATGGAAACCAACAGCTCTCATGTTCAAATCAGCATTTTGACATTCAGAGGGTATTACCAAAAAAACCTACATCTAGCAACTAGGCATAGGACTTTGCCAGAGCATAGAGGACATAGCCAATGCCTCTTGTACCAGATGAGTGCTAGAAAACTCAACATTTCCTTAAAGACATTAAGTTCTTGGGAACCTCTGTTCAAGCAAAAGCCCCTCTTGGGCTGATACCATTTGTGTCCTGAGAGCAAATGCAACTCGCCAAGCCAGCATGTCCAGGCTGCTGGTGCTTGCCAGTGTCCTCCTGCTAGCTGGAAATCTTGAAATCATTGCTGTGGACAGCTGAAGCAGAGGCTCAGCCAAGTTTTCCCACTTCCTTATTCATGTGAAATGTCAGTATAGGGAAGTGTCCTCTTCTGGGACTTTTCTCCAGCAGTCTCTGCTTTTGTTATGAACTTTGCTAGGCTATCAGAGACTATTGAACCATTTAACACTGGAGCTCTGTAATCTTACATTCCCATCCCAGTCCTATCTGTACTACTTGGAAGGGAAGGTCACACTGACAGTGCTTCAGCAGCTGAGGTGCACTCTGTGGATGTGGGACACCTGGGATCAAATATGCAGAACACAATTCAGTTTGAAATTAAGTGAGCCTTTAAAACAACCTGGCTGATGATTTCTGCAAGGATATAGCTTGCTCACTTAAGCCATTTGTACAGAACAGAGAGATTTTTAAAAACCTAGTTTGTTTCTCTGCCATTAGCTCTGTCTTTTTTTAAAAAATTCTCTTTGAGCACATTCCCATCCCTGCTCCAGAAGAGTAGTATTGTTCACAGATTTTAGACACTAAGGGAAATATATTGATTATCATCTCTCACATTCTCTGTAATACTTTAAGATAAAAAAAAAACCAAAAACTCCAAATATCTGTGATTGAAATGGAACATGTTTAGAAAACCACATCCAAATTGAACTTAATTTTCAGTAAAATAAGTCCTCCATGTCTCCTGGTAACTTTATTAAATAGCCTCACTACTAAAATATCACACCTGAATTTACACAGCTTCGGCTGAACACCTTCACCAGATTTTGCAAGTATTTTCTGGATGGAAGCCTTCTCAGTAATCAGATTTCTGTTTCTTTTCTTGGAACTTTTGCACGTCAATGATGCTAAATTTCTCATTAGTCATGTACATGAATGACTCGTTCCTCAACCTTCTCAAATTTCTCTACTTCCTGCTTGAATTGCAGATACAAGATGTAAAACAAGTGCTTCAATCAGAGCTGTGTCAGTCTCTAAACAGAGTTACACTTGCTAGTTTTACTTCATATTTTCCTGCATATACTTGCAAGACTGTATTAGCTTTTTTGCTCCCATTGTTGGCAAATGGTTAAGGCTCACCCAGGCCTTAACAAGAGAAATCCACATTCTAGACAAAGTCTAAATTTTAAGTGCCATCATTTGCAATTTTATACTTGGCTCTTTTGAAAATGGACCATGAAAGAGTAATTCTGCCTATTATTTACATCTCTATCTCATAGATCTTATGATTTTCCGTAATGATTTTTTCATTTGTTCTGGGCTAATGATAAAAATAAATCATCAGCTTAGGGAAGATTCAGTCCTCATTGTTCTGCCTGGAGAAGAGTAGGTTGTGTGGGGACTCATAGCAACTTCTGGTATCTGAAAGCACCCACAAAGAAACCAGAGAGGGACTCTGTGTCAGGAACTGTAGTGACAGAAGAAGGAGTAATGGGTACAACTTGCAAGAGGGGAAATTTGAGTTAGATATTAGGAAGAATTTTTGCTGTGAGGGTGGTAAGACACACTCGAACAGGTTGCTTTAGGAGATTGTGAGTGCCCCAACCCTGGCAGTGTTCAGAGCCAGAGTGGATGAGGCCTTGAGCAATTGGTGTAATAGGAGGTGTCCATGCCCAAGGCAGGGGGGCCTGGATGATCTTTAAGGTCCATTCCAACCCCTTCACATCATACGATTCTCATTGGCAAGCACTAAGCATGCATTTAGTTATGGATAATTCCATTTAAAATTACACAGCAAAAAGCATTTGCTAACTGAATAGCAATATAGTTTTCAGGGGTTTTTTTAACTCTAAACACTGCATGGTAACAAAGCCTTATTTGCTGATAAAAATTTTTGTTTTCAACCTTTGTTTAAGAAATTTACAACTCTAAGGAAGTCATTGCCATCTGGCTTGCTGCCAAAAGGCCCTGGAGGGACTCTTCTATTCTCATATCAATAGTAGTGAAAGACTATCTTAGTAATATTAATAACCCTGTCAGTGAGAACTACTGACGATGTATATAATAACTATCTGAAGATGGTTCATAGTCTCTTTTCTGAATACTCAAACCAGAAGGGACCTGAATTGTATCTTGCCAAGTAGCCAGCTTCTAGGTAGCCAGCTCTTGGAATGCATTCACTCAGTTTTCTGTGTGTTGACCAGGGAGCTTGGAGCAGCTTTAAGTGCCCAAATATCTAGTAGGGAGAGGGTCAGTGAAACCACACAGTAGAAAACAGACGAAGATTGAATCTGAAATGTTCATTGTCTTCTAGACTTCGGTACTATTCACAATTTTGAGTTAGGTACCTTGTGAAATTTGGAATGACCTCAAGTTGGGACAGGATGGGGAAGGGATATCCTATTCCTCTTCAAAATCTGTGCCACTCTACCAATTTCAAAGGCCTATAGGGAGAAAAAGCAAGAGGAAATATGCCCACAGCTCATCTTAAGGTGTGCATTAGGAAACAAGAGAATAGTATCTAGTCTCCAAAGTATGCTTAGGTGTTTGAAATTAAATAGCCTTTCAAGAGAGAGTCCACAAATTCCCAGTCTTTATTCTGCCTTGGGAGAGGTGGATGCAGATAGTGTGGGCTGAATTGCCTGTTGTAGGGTCTTCAGAGCAGGACTTTGAAGGTGGCCCTGCAAAGGGTGGTCAGTTGGTGTTCTGTGTTCCTCAGGAGCAGCGGATGGGGACTCTCATGCATGTAGGCATATATATGGTCATCTTCATGTTCTTCTTAGACATTTGGCTCTCTCCTTGTCTCAGACTAGTGGTGTTTCTGCATTCTGCTTAGGCCAAATTCAAGAAATCTTTGATAATAAGAGGGTGTTTAGTTGTTACTCTTAAATAAGAAAAAGAGAACACTAACATAATCAGATTAACGTATGGGTGCCACATAAATGTACTACTTATAAATGATTTGATGTGAAAACACCAAATCTACAAGATCTTTGCAAGGAACACAAAAACTAGCTTGGTGGTAGGCTTTGCTGATGGCTTTAATAGAATCATAGAATGGTTTGTATTGGAAGAGACTTTAAAGATCATCTAGTTTCAATCTCTCTGCCACGGGCAGGGAACCTTCCACTTGACCAGGTTACTCAGAGCCAGAATCTGCATTCCAAGTAGCGCACAGCACTGCACCAGTATTGTTCCTTCTACAGTTTTCTAATCTTGTTTGTTTTTGGTTTTTTTTCCCCCCTCTTCAATGGTGAAATTGCTTCACTTGAATCATCTGAAGTAAAGGAAAAGTCAGTAGGTCACATTACAAATAATGGGAACATTGATTTTGTTATATAATTCCCAAACTGAATTAGCAACTAAACAGAAATATCCCTGACATCACAGCACAGGTGTGTGTATAACGCATTGAGGCAGAGAATATGCTGATGGCATAAACCCCTGAAGCTCCTCAAAGGTCACATCGCTCAGGATGGATATTTTTTTCCTCTGGATTTTTTTTCTGTCACACAAAATGAGTACAGCCCATCTCAGAAAGGATGCCTTGATAGTCAGAGATGCTAAAGTCATGTGGATCCAATTATCAAATATCCATTTGAAAAAGTAAATCTATTTCATTTTGTAACCATACCTCTCAGATAAGACAGCTTTTGTGGGCTTGTGCAGATTTAGCACAAACAGAAGATCAGTAACTCTACCCCATATTTTAGGCCATCACAACGTGAGTATTGTGCAATGCCAGTGCTTCTGCACAATGGCTTCCCTGGGTCTCTGTAGAGAGAGGGATGCATCTGACTGAATTTGGCTATATAAAATTTTGTTTACTGATCTCAATAACTCCTTTGAACTCTGTCTACCATCAGTGTGAGAGACATATTTACAAAGAATAATTCCTCTGACCGATCAGAGATTTGGGTTAGGATATGATGATTCATTATCTAAATGTACATATTTGGCTCTATTGACTGGAGAGGGACTGCAGACAACTAAATTAAAGTCTTAGCTTTATTTGCAGAAGTTAGGTAAAAGCCAACACAAATCAGGTTTTTATTCCCTCTTATGTAACTATTATTACAATTTTAACCTTTTAATAATTCTGGTAAAATATTGGACAATTTCTTAATGCCAGGAATAGTAAAATTCTATATTGTAAAATTTTAAAAGCTTATAATTCCTATAATCAGGTTTTGTTTCAATTAAATTTTTCTAGCTAGCTTGAAAAAATAAAAACAAAATCATAAAAAAAATAAAAGAGAGATATGGGTTTCCTTTATAGAGAGCAATGGAAGGCTGCCAGCACCATACATTCATCTAATACTCTCAAACTTAATATCTATTTCCCCTTCAGTTTGCCCAATGCTGAAGTAAAACTTACTAGTTTGTAGTTCTGGATTATTGCCAAAGCAGTTCTTAAGGACAAGCACAGCATTTTCCATCCTTCAATACTACCTGATGATAACAGATTAAAGTAAGGTGTTGTTTTTCTTACCTTGGAACTTTCTGAAGTCTTTCATCTGGCTTTCAAACCTTGCAGCTGTTAATCAATTTGGTTTAGCACTTCACTGTTAACCTTGCCTGTATATTACTTGCACACATCTGAAGAATATATCTCACCAATGCACCCTGAGACTGAACCCAGCATAAAGAAATTCCTGCATTGCTTTATACTTCCCTCTGTTGAGCAGCCATCATAAAGGAGGCAAAGTGAAGGTAAGGTCAATGGAAAAGTTTCTCATCCGCAAAAAATTATGGATTTTTTAAAAAAACATTCACAAAGGTGGTCTTTAAGTGGAACAGTGGTACTAAGAGAAAATATCTAACTCTATAACAACTTTGTGAAAACATCAGCTTAATGCTCATTAAGATTCAGCCAAGCAAATGGATCAGTAGGTATTTTAGAAAATGAATAGAGAAGAAACCAGCAACTTTTATCACTGTAGAAATACATTGCATTATCATATCTTAAATACTACACATAATCTGGTTTTCTTGTCTCAGAAAGTCTATATGAAGAAACCCAGAGAGGATCATAAAGATGACTAAAAGCATAGACTGAGACTGGAAAGAAGTTGTCTGGGGGAGGCAGGGATAATGGTAACATATAATAAAAGTCTCTTCAGATTTTATGGATCCTGAGTATCATGCAGAAAATTAAGAAAGGCTTAGTAGATTCAGCTGATTCCAGCAGGTGATGGGCTCAAAACAAACAAAACTAGATACTGCTCCATATGGTGTATAGTTTAGGTGCTAATTCCTTCTCATGGAATATTATAGGTGCTAAGTTTTACATGGGTTCATTAAACATCTTGAAAATCCTATGAAATTTATTGGATATGATGGTACAGAAAGCAAGTTTTCTGGCTCAGGATGTCCCTGAGTTACACATTGCTGGAGGCTGGGAAGAAGCTTTGGGTAAGCTGCAGACTTGCTGGGTCCTGAGACTCCTCTATTGTTGGGCACTATTGACAAAAAGCCAGTAGTTTTATCCTATATCCAAGCATTTGCAAATTTCCTTTTCCCCCAAGTACAAGCAACATGGTTATTTATTATATACAGCTTTTCTATTTCTGTATCAGAAAAGTATAATAAAAAATATTTATTGCTTTCCCCCTCCACCCACTCCTCAGATTTCTTTTAATTTGCAACTTGCATTTTCATTTTTCCATTGTTTAGCTGAGCTACTGTTCCATTATTTTTTCCAGTAAGGATATCCACTTGACTTGGGACTTTTGTTATGCTTGGACCCCAATCATCCTTTCGCCCACCCCAGACTGTGTTTTTTCCTTTCTTATGTCAAAGAATGTTTTCCTGTCTTTTAATGGAGAGAAAATAAAGCAGTTGCTGATGCATTTGCTGTTTGTGCAGAGGAACTTAAAAGTTATTTCAGCTTTTGTAAATTAAAGATTATGTGATTCAACAGGAATGATTCTATCCTAAAACTGTTCAAAGTTTTTGTTTTAATGCCTCATAAAAGAACACTCTTTTAAAACAAAACCCCACCAATCAAAATGCACATAGACTACAGCTGCAAGGTTGGGTTTTTAAGGATATTTTTTTATTTTTTATGAGATTATTTTCAGATCTAATTAGTGAAATTGATACCAGCTCATTTGACTAAATTTCTTCTCCTTAAAATTACCTTCCACATTAGACAATTAAGGATTTTCTTAAGGTGTAATGTAGTAAAGTGCTAAGTAAAGGAAAGCATATCCGCACTCCCTAATAAAGTGATGTGCCATGGGTTTTTACAGGATGTTCTTAGTAGGGAAATAATTTCAGCTGCTAAGATATTACTTGAGAAAAAATAATGTAAGTTATTTTTGGTGGAAAGTGGAAAAGCATTTAGAAATTTAATTTTTTTTTAAAAATATATGGTTTTGAGTTCATAATGCCAAGAATATTAAAATAATTTCTTAGACTTTCTTGGTTTATAATACACTTGTGTGGAAATTGATGTTCAAGATCATAGCAACATGGGATAATTCAGTTTGAGAGGGACCTTCTGGAGGTCTCTATTCCAACCTTCATGAAAGCATGGTCAGTTATGAGGTCAGACTACATTCTTCAGGTATTTATCCAGTCAGGTGTTGAAAACCTCCAAAGATGCATAACCTCATTAGTACCAATGCTTGACTATCCTTGTGGGATTTTTTTCCCCTTATATTCAGCCTGAACCTTTCCTGGTTCAGCTCCTGAGATATTGCCTTGGTCTCTTGCCATACACCCCTGTGATCAGTCTGGCTCCATAACCACCTCCAAGTTACTGATAATTTGCTGTTATGCCTTCCAAAGCCATCTCTTCTCCAGACTGAATAAACTCAGTTCCCCTAGCCTCCCTTCATAAGCCAGCTGCTCAATCCCCTCACCATTTGGTGGCTCTGTTTTTCTAGAAGGGTTTGATTAAATATTCCCAAAGTTCATGAATGCTTTAAGAACCATACTTATTCAGGCTCATATTAACAAGTTACTTAAAAAATTCACATTATCTGTGACAGTAGCCAGCAGATAAAAATTGCAGTGCACCTCAAGGAAAGCAGTATTTTAAAAGTAATTAAAATGTGCAAGATAACCTATGATCATCTTTACATTTTATTCTATTTCTCTGAGCAAAACCCATACCCATCTCAAACTCTGCCTCAGCACCCTCTTTTTCCCTCATACCTTCCTGTACTGGCATCAAGCTCGAATAAACACTCACATACATCTCACTACTGCATTGCTTTCCATTTGCTACGAATGTCTGAGTTCCACCTTAGGCTGGGTGTGCTGAGGAGCTTCATCTTAAGTCACATCACTGTACTACCAAAAATAAAAGGGATGTCTGGAGTGGTGCCAGCTGTGTGGCTGTGTTCATGCATGCAGCCCTCATTACTCAGTTCTTTTGTGAAGAACCACAGCTTCCATGTGCTGCAAAACCCTGTGTGAACTCCTGAGGACCTGATGTGGGTCCTGCATATCCACCCTGATATGGATGTGCTGCTATCAAAACATAAGCGGGCTGAATGTTCTGAATATGTGTATTGAAATTACACCTAAAACTTCAGGGGGAAATTATTTTAACTTGAGGGGCAACACGAATGTTGTCATACTCAAACTCTGTACAACATAATATATGTTTATTGCACTGCATTTCCAACCAGATTGTAAGTCATAGGTTGCCTCAGTGAGTCTGCTACAGTTGTAAAGACAATTACTCCTGATGCAATATTTGGTTAAAATTTGAACTGCAAGCTGTCTTGCACAAGATCAAGATGGATGAAGTCTGTATTTCAGAGTCACGAAATTGGATGTATGATATTTTCATGACTTCTTCTCACCTACTTTTTTTCCTTTATTTAAGGCAGCATACTGCCAGACCTAGCTATACAACAACATAACATAGTACGAATCTCAGGGCTGCAATATTAGTGCTACAATAATAATCTGAATTTACAGGAGTACATCCGTAGATTTTTTACTAATAATGTATCTTTTGCCAGTTATACCTTAGAAGTCTGAGTTACATCGTCCCCATTTGTCATGGAAACGGTCACAATATCAAGGAATAAGGAAATTGCTCCTTTTACTAGGGATGTTCAGAAATTTGAAGACAATAGATTTGAACAGAAAATAGTATTTGTTTAAATCAGAAGTACAACTAAGAAAAGATCAAGTTTTTATTTTCTAACATTCTTGTTCCCCTGCTGTATATGTAGTCCATGGTTTGACCTACACCAGCTAAAGAGCCTGGGGCTGATGCAATGTGATCCCTTGTATTAAGCTATTGCTATGCACACTGGCAGGTGTGTCGTCCATGTAACCTAGTAGTCTTCCAAATAATCATAGGCATGTAGAGAGACTTGGGTTGGAAAGTGCCTCTGGGAATTATCCAATCTAATTTGCTGGTCAAAGTGGGTTTCTCAGTGTCTTGTACATGCCTGATGCTCTAGCATGGTGTAGGGTTTAGGATGGTCTCGGGGTAACGTAGTCAGTAGAGCCAACCCACTGAGAAGGTAAGAGAGTTTAGTGATATAAATACAAACCAATCACATCTGGTTGGTTCACTGCCAAAGGCAGTCCCTGCACGATTTTGTTTACAAAGTCTGTTTTTCCAGTCAGCTAAGATTTCTTTATCTTCAACAAAAAAAACTTGTACCAGTTCAGAAAGTAACTCGTCTCACCTGTCTTAGACATATATCTGATAACACTTTCTGCCTCACCTTGCCTTGCTTTCCCCCTGTGATACCAAAATAATTTGATTTGTGTGCCAGGAAAGGATAAACTCTGGTGAAGCTACCTCTTCAGAACAGGTCACTTAATATCTATTATTTTGTCAAGCAGTGGCACATCATTATCGCTAGGAATAAAAGTCCAGGACAAAAGTATGCACCATTCTGGAAAGATCTCTGTTATGCTCTAGCTAACCCAGAGAGAAACTCACCAGCCCAAATCATGCAAACTTCCTTTCAACACATCAGAAAGCACATCTTGCAACCTTTAGTGTCCAACGACATTCTTGTGATCTAAGGACAGTTCTGAGAGCTGATTTTCCCAATGTAACCTTTTCCATTGCAGTAGACCAAAAGAAAAATAATCTTGCTATGTATTTCAACTGCATTTTGATTTATTTCTTTTACAGTGTATTTCTTTCTGCAAAATGCCACTACATCAACAGGATAAGGGAGGAAAAAAGTTTACAAATCAGCAAATTATCCAGAGATAAAATTCTCTCTTTGTATAACTGATCAACAAACATGTCATGAATACATTGTTTTGTTCCTATTGGATTATAAAAAAGAAATCATATGTGTTTGAATATTCAAAAACATACCATAAAAACCAAATTAAATGCATACAGCACATTCCCCAAAGGGAAATTCTTCATGAGAATATCATCAAAAGTTTGAATAAACAGATGGAACAGCATGATAACATTAACACTGTCAGTATAAACAGTATATTTTCCTGACATGTTAAAAATAATAAAGTTATTATAGGTTTATAAAGGTGAAAGAAAAGTAAGACAAAGAGTGTCATGTCCTTAAGTCTAAGTATTGAGAGCATAAAGGGGTCTGAATGCTTTAACAATCAAGGTCTAGAGTTCAAAAGTTCTGCTCATCCATTTATTTTTAAAAATATCACGGCACTTAAAAATGTTCCTGAAATACTGAAATTGAATGCATTATTTATTTCCCGGTCCTTTTGTGTAACCTTTCATTCATCCTTTACACACTTTTCACACAATGCAGGATTGAATTGTGTAGGATTGCTGTGGGATTTTTTGGAAACTGAAAGTATAATGAATTGTGGAGAGACTTTGAACAAACTCATAGAGCAGAAATTCAGAGAAAAAGATTCTGAGTGTCATTTTCAGGTCAAGAAATTCCTAAATTGTTGTTTGCTAGAAGCTGAAAAGTAAATACTGAGAGGAAGAAAATGCCATGCCCTTATTCTATGCTTTCTCTTTAGGCAACCGTAAATTCTTGATGTTCGTGGATTCTCAGTTGTCTGTTATCTTCAGTGATGCTCTTTATTATTTGATTCAGCAAGACAAAGTGTCGAGTCCTGCCTCTGGATCACAGCAACCCCTTGCAGTGCTAGGAGCAGAGTGGCTGGAAAGCTGCCCAGCAGAAAAGGATCTGCAGGTTTTAGTCAATAGTCAGAACCAGGACTGTGCCCAGGTGGCCAAGAAAGGACCAGGGAAGTGATTTTCCTCCTGTACTGGGTGATCTTGGAGGTCTTTTCCAGCTTTAATGATCCTATGATTCTGTATTTTATGTTGTTATATTTCTATGTCCAGGTAAAGTTCTTTCATTTTGTGTTGGAAATTTATGAGATCCATGAAACCATAGTAGTCAAATTCACATGCATTGGTAGTGAGTTGGTACTTCAAGCAGGTATCTAAAGTAGTGTTGCCCAGAAGTGGAAAGCCCAGACTTACCTTCAGACAGTGTAATCACTGCTAAAAAATCTGAATCATATGAAGAAATCAGGCCCATGGTAACAGACCTACTTTTTAAAGTACTGACTTTGCTCCTGAAAGCATAGGCTTTGTACGGATGCATTGCAGCTACATCTCTATGACCCAGTTCAGCAAATAATGTTAGGACAGGCTTTGTAGCATGGTCTGGACATGTTTAGGCTACAAAACATGGCTGTTGAATGTCTGTGGAAATTGTTCCTGGTCTGTATTAACCCTGACCTGTTCCCAAGAGCTACTTGAGGAAAAATAGGCAGTCCTGGACAGAGAGACACTGAGGCCAATCCTAAAATATGGTGGTGCTGGCAGCCAGCTCCAGTGAGCGCACTCACACTCTGGGACCAGTCCAGACATCTTTGTAGGCATCTGCACATCTGCCACATTTGGTAGGGAGTGAAGTATACAGACTTGTCCTAAGGCAGTGCACTAAGTTACAAAATCAAAGTTGGTTTGAAAAATACAGCTTGCATATTGACCTTTTCAAATGCCCTACAGGTAGGAATGATCCTATGCCAAACTTTTCATTTTCTTTTTTTTTTTTTTTTTATGGAGAGCTGCAGTTAAAGAGTTTGTGACTATCAATTATAATAAAGACAGAAGAAGATGAGCTAGATAATTGAATATACATTGTTACAGAGATTGAACTATACTCTTGTTGCTACAGTGGGCTGAATCTGTACATTCAATTGCTTGATAGCACTTTACAACTAATGATTAATGATAGCAGCCTTTTACAAGATTTCATTTGTGGAAGCATTAGAGGCTGTTATGCGTTAGCAATACTCCAAGTTGTTCCTGCAATGCAGTGGCTGAGAATTCTTACAGGAAACATCTCAATAATTTCCTTTGTTCGGTGCTACTAGTGCAGAGTAATTGTTCTGTGAGTGGTTCCAAATAATCTTCAATCCTTAATTTGCCATTTTGCTCTCAAACAAATTGATTACAAGCTATAATTTGTTTAACTACATGTGCTTCTATGCATTTAACAACTTTTTTCATAATTTACAAGCAGTTTATAGTTTCTGGTTTGTATCTTACCTGCAAGGGAGAATGCCAGCAGAGAAGCAAGGGAACTGTGATGGTTCATCCTTGTGCGTTGGCAATGCAGCTGTGGGTGAGCAGATTTGCTGCTGGGCAGCCCCATCAGAAAGGATAGAGAACTCCCAGTTCACATGGAAGCTGTCCCTAAAGGTCAAGGGAAGCAGAGGATGATTGACATTGAAGCATCCTCATGATTGTGGCTGGCTCAGGCTCAGGAATAAGTCATCAACATCGATCTCACACACATTTTTCCAATGCAGTCACCTAAGGAAGGTCGTATTGCAAAGGTTCAAAAGATCATGTTTTGTCAAGATTCTTGGAATTTTAAAGACAACACAGATACCCTTCCTAATGTATATGATTGGCCAAATTTGAATGGTATTCAAAATGCAAAATTGCATAAAACATTTAAGAACATACCCCCAAAGGACTGCAGACTTTAATGACTGACAGCAAACTGTACTAAAAGAAATTAAAAATCAGGTCAAATAAACACCTTGTGAATAGGGAAGGGAGGAAAAAATAAATAGATTCTATGCAATCTGGATTTACTCTTGGACCAACACTTGATCCACTCGCATAAAAGAATAGTCTTGTGACAACAGGTTTTGAGGGACATACAATTTCAACAAAGATCACATTTGAGCTGGGAGCTGTTTTTTGGTTAATTTGATCAGCTGCATTTCCCCCTCCAGATTGGTCCATCTTGTTGGAAAGGATCACACAATTATTCAAAATTATGGCTCAAAAATAAGGAGGAGCAGACTATAGCCATTTCTTATTTACTAGAAAATTCATGGATATGTTGACATTAGCAAGACTCTGTACCTACCCTTCAGGTGTGTGATTAAATAGAATCTGTTTGCAGACATTGACAACACTGCAGTGCAGAGGCATTCCCCAGTGCAGTGAGCAGAACCAGCTGTCATGTCAGGTACAAAGCTGAACAGGTAGATGTTGTAATAAACATAGTGCTCAGCATGAGTCTGTGCTGCAGCCACAGCTGTGGGTGTACCTATGCACAGGCATATCTGAACTAGTTTTACTCTGGTGTGTACTGGTAGTAATTGAAGTAAAAATAAGTGATATGTGTTTTAAGATAGCTTAGAAACCTGAGTAGATACTCAGGGTTCCCTGGTATCCTCAGTTAGTCTTGTTAGAGTATATCTACCACAGTAACCATGATCTTCTGTAGATAAAGCTATCTAAAGCATTAATATTTCTCTCAAAGTTTGATATTTCTGGGTGCGTGTGGGAAGACAAGTTGCCAAAAATGGTACGTTAAAACATTGAATCAAAGTACACAAAGGTACTACTCTAAATGCAGCTGGCAGTTTTTGAATGGTCATCATAACATATTTGTTATTAACAGCTGCAAAGTACTTGTTAAATGTAACTTTAAGCTTGCAAATTCTCCCCAGGCTGTTTCCTAAGAGCTGAGTTTACATTTTCCCTAATATCCAGTTGTATAGCCCTAAAGGATGTTTGCTGAGCAGCAGCAAAAATCTAAAGTACATTCACGCTCTGCATAATAAATCTGCCTATTCACTGCAGAATAATGTTCTGGTTGTGCATCTCAGTGTTTTCTAGAAGAGGAGGCAATGAACTGAAAGCCTGGTAATCAACAAGGAACTGAACCTTGCAGTTCTGCATTCATCTGCTCCCAATGGCACAGTGATTATGGTTAGAATGGGATATCTCTGCTGCAGGAACAACCACAGCCTCAACTCAAGACTGGGATGTTTTGCAACTACATATTAAACCAATATAGACAAATATATATTCTTACTCATAAAAGCCATATAAAGTTCTCAGTTACTAAATATCATGGAATATATTATTGACCAGAGCTACATATGAAGTGGTTTGGTCTATTTTGGTAAAAAATGGATTTTAAAGCCACAATTAGTGACCTCCTTTAATAAAAGTCCTCTTGCTCCTTGGCACTGCTCTCTCCTCTCCCTATGAACCATATTGCCTGTGGAAAGCTATGAGCATAGCTCCTCTTCCCATCCAGAAAACCCCATCACAGATCGTGTAGCAAACCCGCAGACTCTATCTTCAGGCAAGTATTTTTGGCAAAACAATTCTGATCTGACCTTGAGCAAAGTCAGGTATTTAATCTATATGATGAGGACCTTTCAATGTTCTTAGGTGTTTTAAATGCAGCACCTGTGTCATGCAAAGAGAGATAAATACTCTTTCTGAAATCCTTAATGAACTGGAGACTTCTGAGAGTTGCCATTGATTCCTACATGGTTAAGATCACACTCTGTGACTATCATTTATTGTTCAACATCAATAATGTTTGTTGCTTTGTGAGGTAAAAAAGCTCTTGGGAATCTGCAGACTTCATTGACTTCAGTGGATATTGGTTTTTATAGTGAGGACTGGATACATAGTCCCCTGGGGAGGGAGGTTCAGAAAAAAAATCCAGCAATAGTGCTTTCAGTTTGAATAAAAAATACCAGAATTTTAAATGAGGAATAAAAGGTCTAGAAAGAAGACAAGGATGGTATGATCGGTAGACTAAGCCACAAAAAAATTTAAAAAATAAAAATAAAAAATCATTATCTGAGAGAGATCAAAGGTAATAACAGAGAAGATCGTTTTTCATGCAAAAGACTATCAAAGTCATTAAGAGAAAAACTACTACCATTATTAATGACTTCAAGTGAAGGAACACAAAACTAACACAGAGTTCCAGATCTTCTACTCTATTATTCATAGCTAATTTGAAAAATGCATATTTTGTAGCTTCTTATGACTCACAAACATAGATTTGTACATTTTGAAAACAAGAAATGATACCTGAACAATATTTATTTTAGTCTAGCCAAGTTCCAGTGACAGAAAGGCAAAAATACAATATGTCATAAGCCATAAAGCCAGAAGATTATCCTAGGAAAATATGATGCAAGCATTAAACACAAATGTTTGTACTAGATGGTTTTTACAGTAACTTTCACAACATGTAGTAATAATTTAAAGTATGTGCACTTCATTAGAAAGTCCATTTGAAATGTAATTGAAGTGGCTACATTTTTGGCTTTGATCCTATCTCTGTACTTTTTCAGTAGTCAGATTTTTAATGAAAGTTTATTTCTTTAATTGAGCTTTGGTTCACATTGATTTTTCCAGCTCCTGTATTAATACTACACTAATGTTTTCTTAATGTGCTAAGTATTGTACTGTTACAAAACATTATGCAAATATAAAGACATACATAATTATTGCTACAAAAGCCTCTTTCCTCCAGATGATTCAAGGAAAACTACTGGCTCTTTTGTTTGTGTTTTTTGGTTTTGTTTTGTTTTAAAGCACAGCCATTTAACATTTAAAGCAGATCCACAGTAAAATGGGAACCAGTATTGTCATCATCAGTGTTGGATAAATCTGTGCAAGAATTCTGTTACACTGAAAAGTATGTAAAAATTACAGAAATAAGTTATATCTTTTCTATATATATTAATCTAGTCAGTAAGTGGCAATGATGCTAATTTTTCAGTAAACCTTGTTTTACTCTGCATCTTTAAAGCATCAATATCCTGCTTATTGCATTGTCATTTATACTCTTGCAAAGTGAACACAACTGGAAGAGCCTCACACCTGAGTTGAAGTCATACAATATTTTCACATGTGTAAATGAAGCTTGAAGCAGTGACCACTGCCATAAAAATTTGTGTAATATAATCTTGTGGGATAACTCTGAGATAACTCTCCTTATTCCTTCTGGGATAACTCTGACAATATACCAGGTATACGTGCAAAAGAAGTTTGCACATTTGAACATTTCTCAGTAGCTGCTGCTCAGTTCTGTGCAGAAGAAGGAGTGAGACATCTTATAGGCTTAGAGAGTCCTTGCCACAGGATTTGAATATGCAGCTGACATGCCTGTGAGAGAAGTCAGGGCAGAAAATACAGCTCTAGGTTGTTTGTTCTGTGTGACCAGGTTTGCTCTGCAGGTGGGCTCTGCCTTACAAGTACAGCTGGACCAACATGAAAAGTTTTAGCATTGTGTCAGTAACTTTGTAGAGCCAGAACACGCCTCAGGACCCTGCTGTTTCAGGTACAAGTTGATAACAAAAGGACTGCCCTCATCACAAAGTCAGCAGTCAGAGCCTTGAGAGGTGTAGGAAACCATCTCTAGAACAAAAGACACCAATAAGAACACGGTGAACAGCATGAGAAGTGGTAGTCACCACACACCTTGCAAACAATTTAGTGGGTTTGAGGATAAAAATGGAGTTGTCACCAAAAATTTTAAGAAGCAGCAACAGTCGTGTGGAAGGCCATGGCTCTCTTTTGGACTTTCCTGCTATCTCACTTCAATTTATATTTCAGGTCTCTATAGAAACACATATTTTCATGCTGGGGGCAAGTGACTTAGCATTCCCAGCATCAACTGGTTTCAATTATTGACCATTTTAAAAATGGGAGATGTGCTACATGTTGCGTTTCCTATGTTTTCAAAGGATCAGCCAGCCCCAAAGCAAGAGGGCAGAGAACAGAATACATAGAAAACAGTCAAATTGGAGGAATGTTGTTGCTTATAGTAGCCTTGAAATACAACCTATGGCTCAAGAACAGAGAGTTTTGTAACATCCTTGATACAGGAAAAGTCTTGATGTGTGTATTTATAGATTTGAGTACAAAAGAATCTTGACCAGGACTTTGCATGCCAGTATGAATGTAAGAATTTGTACCTGCAATCTAACTGCAAAAATCACTGCAAAGCTTTGTCTTTGCTGCTGTAAAAAGCAGATCTTGGCTGCTGATACTGAAGAGACAAAACATTTCAAGCTGAAAATGTACTGACATATTTATACAGAAGTTCTTACTGTTTTGTAAGCTTTAATCTTATTGTTAGGTATTGCTCAGGTACTAAAATGTACTCCTTCATCTCCCTTCCTTTTAAAAATCTGGAATAAATGTTTTCTTTCTTTTTCCCAGTAGCCCAAAGGTCAGGACATTGTTTGTACATGCCTCCTAGTGCCCAAGGAGATTTTAAGCTATATTATAACTCTATATTATAGTTTAGGACAGCCTCAGTAAGTTCTTTGTGAATTTACAGGAATGGATGTTCTCCCAGGGGCAATGTTTTAAATGTCATAAATCAGAAAATGCTCCCTGGAGTAAAGCTCTGCTTTGCATTCTTTGCCCGAGGCAGAGTTTTTAGTATCAAACTCTCTCTCATTTACTGCTACTAACATATTTTGTAAACTGCCGAAACAAACCATCTAGAGGAATTCTGTGTGCAGAAAGCAACCTTCTGGCATAACTTTGGTGAATCTTCTATGTCATGAATTGACATAGAAATGTAAATTTAAATGTCCACTCAAATTTAAGGTTCCTGCGTCTGACTGATGAAATCACTGAACCAAAACTTGCTGGAAGGTGGGAAGGTGCATTGGTGAAGTTTTGCCATCTAATTGCTCTGCTTTCTTGGACTTTTTAAGCATCTTTGGCCATGATCAAAGACAGTTTGATGAACCTTGTTTTTTAATGATTTTTTAAAATCTTGTATCACACAAGATTGTTTGTGTAGAAATAAATAATATTCAAGCCTGTATTTGAAAAAATGCTTGATGTTTGGGTAACAGCATCATTCAATACCCTTAAAATTTGCTTTAAGTCAATACTTTTTAAGGAGAGCAATATAGCAATTGAATCTGTACATGAATGGAACTGTTCTTTCTGCTGGTTAAGCCTAATGTTAAAGATATGAATTTCACTGCTCTGTCATCTTGGTAGTAGAAATTCTTATTAGTTTCTGATGGTCTGGGCTGGATAAATGGAAATCTCTCTGGGACTGTGCACGTGCAAACTATGCATATGCAGTGCATCCACTGTATCTGGGCATGTTAAAGTAGCTCTATTTAATGTTGTGTTGATTTAGAGATTTAGAGTAACATCTTGCTTCCTGGCCCAATATTACGATCCAGTTTAAGTCCAGGAAAGCAAAGAAAGCTAAGTTTCTGTGCATAACCCGGAAAGAACTTAGAAGGTTCTAAATATTCCCAGAAACGAGATTAAAACCAAATGAGGTTAGATGTTGTTGCCAAAAAATTGATGTATTTTATTTAATAGTAGAGAGCCAAAGAGAAGGAAAGAGAAAAGAAAGAAAAAAAGAGATAGAAAAAGAGGTGTGTGGGGGAGGTTGGGGGGACAGGGAGAGGTGGCAGGAGTTAGTTGGAAGCATATCACCCATCCGAGGGTCC
>VWZT01010687.1:779425-799788 GCA_013397055.1 Pachycephala philippinensis | reverse complement strand
GCCCACGTGTCTCCCTTGCAGGGGCTAGCTTGACACACTGTCCCTTGAGGGTCTGTTGCATCATCTCTGGTGCTCTGGTGCAGGGTCTGGGGACCCCTTTGAGGGGGGCCTCCTGTGATGGGCCATGTCACCCCCTCTGCTGTGGATAAGCTTCTCCCCCCGGGTGAGGGCCCCTCAGCTGGGCTCTGCACAGGGCAGGATGGGCTGTCACTGGGCCTCTGACCAGAGGCTTTTCCAACACACACCCAAAACCTCTCCTCCCCCCACCCCTTGGTGAGAGGGTCTGTGCAGCCTGGCAGCTGATAGCCCTGGGGCTGTGGTCGCCACTTTGGAGGTGTTAAGTTTGTGCTTTGTGAATGTTTCCAACCCTGAGTTGTTACTTTATCTTATCTTCATCAGCGAGCGGTCAGGGACCTCTCAGAGCCCCATTCAGGGTGTGGTAGTTTTCTCTGCAGCTTTTGTACTACAGTTTTAAAAGTCCTTCAAGAAAATGTTTAAGTCATAATTTATAATATTTCAGTCTCTGACACCCTATCAAGCACAGTGATCACTTGAGCAAGCAAATTTGGTATAAAATGTGGGATACTCCTGAGATATTGCTGTTAGGCATCTACAATAAGCTGTAAACTGCAAAATTATAGTTATTAATCTGCATGAATAATGAAGGTGGGACAAAAGTGAGGAAGTAGTTATAGGCTGGCCACTAGTTTGTGTTGTGGAACTAGGGACAGGGGGAATATGTTTGTTCTTCAAGTTTATTCCAGTTTATTCCTTTGTGATCAAAAGAATGAAGTTAATACAAACCAAAATTATTAGATGCTTTTGAATAATTTCACCTAACTTTACCTTCCTTACAATTAAGCACCCGATTTAAGCTCTCTGGTTGGTTGAGAAGTCATTACCCTTCCTGATGAGTAATGGGGAAAAATGTACTCTTTCGTAAGGGCAGGGTATTATGCAGCTAAAATGAGGAACACTGGGATTTCTATTTCTGCCCACTGGGTAGAGGAAAAGGCTAAACAGCTCCCTAGATGATATACATTCATTTTCAGACACTAATGATGAGTGAGATTAATTTTCTCTAAGTGGAAAATAGTTTTGGTTAGCAGTTTCAGAGGAGGTTCATAGTTTCCACAATTATATATTCTGCACAGCATTAATATGAACAATAAAGACTAATAAAATCCTATTCAGAACGAACTTCCTGCCCACAATGCTTTGACATGAATTAACTCTGTCAAAGTACAAAAGGAATGTTTTCTGTTTTCAAAATTTGCTCTGACACTTCACTGGGATTTTGCAACTGAACTCTGACAGCTTGCATTCTGTGATACAATTATAGATATTACTTGAGTATTAGTAATAGTCCTTGAACTAATTAGGATATTTTCCCATTAGTATTTACTAAAAATGATTATTCATTGGTTTTATTGGCATTTTCCTTTGATGACTCTGTAGTATGAGAAAGCATTTTAAAGCCATTAAAGGATTTTTCCAACAGAGTGCTGAAAAAATTAGTCATTTTTGTTGAGATTTTTTTTCTCCGTGATTATTTATAGATAAATTTTATGTGAATCATGAGTAAATATAAACACACATTCATAGAGCAGTTTTCAAATTAAACCATATGAAGGCTAAATTACATCTGGCAGTGGCTGTCTCCTTTTGCTACAGGGCTTTCAAAGGTTTGGTAAACTGTAATGGATCATTGTGTGTTGCACAGTGCTGCACAAAGCTCACATGCATGGCAACATTTTCATTTCTTCTGTAGTTACAGCAGCAAACCCCAAAGGACAAGGCTGGCTGATACTGCATTAACATATTCTGTGCCAAAATGTGCAGATGGGCTTTGAAGAAGGGAGCCAGCTGCCTGAAATCCTATGGCTCTTGAATGGCAGAACATTGCTGCAGAGAGGAAGCACGGAGTGGAAAGTGTTCAGGTTGCTCAGGAAGCAGATGCACACTCTCTCTGATGCTCATTGGCCTTCCTCTGAGTGACTGTGAATGTGCAAACTGCCTGAGTGAAATAGATAACCTTAGCTGGAAAAAAAATATTCCAGACTTCCATTGTTTGTACAACTAAGATAATTTTTGGAAAGAATGCCTGTGTCTTCAGTATGCACTAGTTCTGAATTAAATGTATGAACTTGTTCCTAGTAGTTAGTGGGAACAAATGTAGTGGCAGATTATTGACACTTCTTGTTGCTCTTCTTGTTTCAATTATCCAGGAGTTGCTTTTTCTTCAGGTTTATTTTTCCAGAAGCAATAGCGAATGCAATACAAGCACTTTCCATTTAATGATTTCAATGTACTTTGTAGTTTATTATTGCCTAATATCATCATTATAATCACAAATACAGCATGCATACACATGAAACTGCTGATGACAAATTTGTGAGAGGACACATTAATTTGTTCTGTCAGTTTTCTCATTGTCTGTGCCTGTTTGTCTTTCACTGTCACACTGTGGTGTGGGTTAGTGGGAAGAAGTACTTCACCTGGATGCTTCAGAGGGATCAAAGACATTCTCCTTGCTTGGAAAACTTGTTATAAAACTATAGCCAAGTTTTTTTCAATTTCTTCTTTGTCATGGGAGAGAAACCACATCTTTCGCTTATTTTGTGCTACAGCCTCTTGTCTCCACATAGTGCTCAAAAATATTTTGGCATAAAAATATACACCTGATAAAGGGAGACCAACTTTCAGAGAGTCCTTAACCAGCCTACAGAAAAAACAAGCAACTGCACCACTGGTTCAAGGTGTCTTTTCAGATACAGCAAAGTAAATCCTTTTAAATAAGCAAAACAACACAAAGTACATCTTCATTCTGGTAAAATGTCTTAGGAATCAGTGATGTTTCCACTTCAGCTTATGACTTCCTGGCTCCCTAATGCAACTGGAAAGAGCTGCTGTGGATGAAAATTCAACAGAAACATCTTCACTTTTGTTTATTGCATGGAATACAGTTTCCAGTGGCACAGATTGGCACAAGTCCAGCACTTGGACGGAATTGCACCAAACAGCCTAAGCTGAGAATCAGAGCCCTTTTATTTGCCTTGTTTTCTACATAACATGCTTTTCTTGGAAAACTCATAGCATGCTATTTACCAATGGGGTGGCAGCTAAGGCTAACATTTTCTGCGGTCTAAAAAAGGATAAAAACCATTTGCACTGACTGCTTGCTGGCTGTGCTTTTTATCTGAAAGTTTTGTATGTTTATATATGTTTATACTTAAAAAAATCTTGAAATGTTTAGCCCATGTAAGTTACAATTTAGCTGCAACATTTCAGTTTCAGAGCAAAAGCCAAGTTTTAGTTCAAAAAGGAAACAAAATCTCATACATTACAAGAAAACCTAACAAACCAAAACAAAAAAGCCCAAACCAACAAATGTTTTCCTTCCATCAAGGAAATAAAAAGTGAATTAAGCATCTCTGACAATTTGTACATCTACTTTTGGACCGATGTAGTCTTAAATGGCTGAGTTATTGACCTCTGAAAAATGGACTCTGTAATGGCAATACTGACAGACTATAAACTATAGCTAAGCTACTGGGAATGGAGGAGAGGGCGTAAGGAGAGTGCCGTAATGACCAGTACATAAATATTGTTCCACTATTACCTTGACAGATCAAACCCAACAAATCAAATACAAACACGTAATTTCAAAATCCTAAAGCTACAACCAAGCTGGCAAAAATAACGAGGTGTCTTTTTATCCTTCCCTTCTTCATTTTCTTATCGCACCCTTGTGTCTTTCCTTAAATGCATAAGCGGAATGTGCAAAGCTGCCAATTTCTAAAGCAACTAAGGTCCTTAGAAAGTTCTATTTGTCCCTCCCTGAACTGGATGCTACTGAATACATGGAAGAGTGCAAAAAAGTAAACATGCACCTCCTAGGAAGGAAAAAAAACCCAATAGGAAGGAATGAGCAAAAAATCTGATTGAAAGATGAGAAAAAAAGGGCAAGGAGAGATTTTGTGGAGAAAACCACGGAGTGATTGAGAAGCTCAGATCAGTGCGGTGATGGAAGTGAATTACAGGGATTTGGTCTCATTGACAGAGAACGGAACAGAGTTGGCAGAGACAGAACCGAATTGTGATTTCCCACCATGTTCTGTGAATGAGCAAGAACACTAAAAGGGATGGACCCTTTCTACCATAAGGAAAATTTGGCTTCCTAACATTGAGGACAATATTGCTTCCCCCTCGAAATCCATAATACAAATTTACACAACTGGAGGAAAAGGTTTCTATGCTTGGTGAATGCTAAGACTAGAAATACTATGCAACCACAATGTAACATAGCTTGTTATGAGAAGGATGTGTTTTAAAGTTAGTCATGAAAACATAGTGCAAAGTGATGAAAAGCTGTTAGATTGACAAATAATTTTTCGGAATAAAAAGAGATTTTGTAAATAATTGTTCATTATTTACTGAAGGACCTTGATCCCAAACTTGGGAATAACTGCAAAAAAATCCAAGCTCTGACTTGTGAAACGTCTTATTTGACTGGTAATAGATTTCTTTTGTGCCAGCTAAGTCTGTTTTAAAGTATGAAGTAATCTAGTAATTAATTTAGTCACTTAATTTCCTATTAAGTCAAAACCTGCGGAGTTTATGAATGTATCAACTTAGAACAACATACATCTCAACAATCATGTGGATGTCTTCATAAGTTCTAAGGTTTGTGGCCAATGACCATTACAAAGTCAGGACACATTACCTAAGGCTGGATGGCAATTCAAAGAACTCAAAGGGAATTTGGGTTGGTTGAAACCTTGTGTTAGGTTCCTCCGCTTTGGCAAAGTTTCTGCAGAACATTCAGGTCAATAACAATCTAATACAAATGAGTGCATTGTAAATGTCTGCAGTTTCCCAAAATGTCTTGCTAGTGAGTGGATTTTTGTTTTCTTTTATAAAGCCAAACATTGTATTGTACATGACATAACGTTGAAGTTGAAATAGCAGTAATAAACCTAGGAAAGTGAGCACATACATTAGGCTTGACAACCTGAATGAGTTTCATAGACTTCTTTCTGAGAGATATAAAATGTGCTGTTTCTTAGTATACGTTCCTCGCTCACAGATATCATATGTAGTTGGAAGGTCACAAATGTAATTTAAATGGATAAATAACTTACATTTTAAAAGAAGAATAGTGCCTCCGGACTCTTAAAGAACGAATGTTTGTATATTAGTCTAAATATTAGAAATTAAAATGAGCTCCTTATCTGTCTTCAACACAGCAGTGTCAATGTACCACCAGTGCCAAGTCACAAAATCCAAAATGTCGGAAATCTGAATTCTTCATAGTGAAACCAGACACTAAACCAAAGATTTGCTTCATAAACATACATCTACAGTTTTGGATTAGTTCCAGTAGAAAGGGACCTGAGGGTCCTGGTGGACAACAGCTCCATGTGAGCGAGAAGGGGCTACTGCAACCAGGAAAGCCAACACGATGCTGGGCTGCACCAAGAGGGACACCACCAGCAGAGATAAAAAAGTCATTATCCCACTCTGCTCTGTGCTTGTCAGACTCCACCTGGAATAATGTGTTCAGGTATGGCCCCACTGTAGAAAAAAAATGTGGACAGGCAGGAGAGGGCCCAGAGAAGGGGCCCAGAGGTGTTCAAAGGACCAGGGAGCCTGACACATGAGGAAAGGCTGGGAGAACTGGGTTAGTTTGGCCTTGAGAAAAGAAGGCTTAGGGGAGACTTCATCACCATGTTCCAGAGTTTAAAGGGTGGCTATCAAAGAGATGGAGACTCCCTTTTTGCAAGAAGTCACGTGGAAAAGATGAGGGCTAATGGATAAAAGTTACTTCTGGGGAGATTCCAGTTGGTCACAAGAGAAAAATTTTTAATAATGAGAACAATTAACCATTGGAATAAACTCCCCAGGAAAGTGGTGGATTCTCCAATGCTGGACATTGTTAATATTCGGCTTGACAGGGTGCTGGGCCATCTCTTGTCTTGACCATGCCTTTTCCAAGAAATGGTGGATCAGATGATCCTTAAGGTCTCTTCCAGTATGGTATTCTGTGATTCTAGTGTATTACTTAATAGATGATTTGACATTGAGACCTGTTGCAAACAAAGCTCCTCTATCTGACAGCTCTTCCCAGCATCCACAAAGCATCTCGACATCCAATCAAGCAGCTGCAGAAAACACAGATGTCAGCATCTGTTCATTTTATTACTTGTTAGGAGGAATTCTCTCTTTTGAACTCCTTCTGTTGTTTGACTATTCATTTCAGAAAGTTCACTTAGCCCTGAAAAATCAACAAGGTTTGTATTCGGTTACAGAAGAAAGAAAAATTATCATTAAAGTACAATTTCTTTTCAAAAAGTGATGTATTAAACCACATAATTCTTGCCCAATGGCTTCAGCTTTGATGACATTCTGTCAGAAAAACAGCAAAATAATAAAAGAACAATTTTATTAAACATTCAAAAGTACTAAATTACATTTCCTATCTTGATAACTCAGGGTTTTTTTATGATTTTAATGCCATTCAGTTGTATCAGTGGTACCCAGGAATACTGAGAAGGTAATGAAAAAGTGAAAAGGATGGACTGGCTGAAGGAAATTGAAATGTGCATTTGTTGCTCATTAAGAAGGACACAGGGTTAAATAAAGACATTAGGAAGGTTGAGAGAGTTAATTTTTTAAAAATGTATTTGATATAAGAAGAAAATTAAAATAATAAGCAAAATTAGGTTACATGATACAAGAAGAAAATTAAAATAATAAGCAAAATTAGGTGACATGAAAACATATTTGGAGTATATAGTGTTAAATAAGAGAATGCAAATTTCTGTTCTATGGAAATACAGTGTTTTCTATAAGAAATATGTATTTTAACCTTGCCTTCCTATATGAAAGGAGAAAGGAAATGCTTCATTCAGTATGTTTGCAATGTTTTGGGATTTGTTATGTGATTCCATGTGATTTATTTTCATGTTATAAAATGATAATTTTTGTAATATTCCTTACTTGTAAAAGGAGTGTTTTAGTATATAAAAATGATCTGCATAAAACAGTGGCATGAAAACTCCTTCAACTTTACAATTTAAATGATCCCCAAAAATCAGCAGAATTAAGCTTTTCTTCTAAAATACAATGTGTTTCTTATAAAGCATTTTTGAAAAGAAATATATTTTTTGGCAAAATCTATTCTGAATTAAAAATATATATATGTGGTCTTTGACTGATTTCAGCAGAAGAAATGGTGTTCTGGGAATGACAGAGTGGTGATGGATGATGTTGTCCCTCTTAGCTTTGTGGGTTTGTATGAAGAGAAAGGAAAGATCCAGAAAACCAAGGAATGTCCATTGTCACCATCCATGGAAGTATTTAAAAGATGTGTAGATGTGGCTTTTAGGGGCATGGTTTAGTGGTCGACTTGGCAGTATCAGGTTAATGGTTGGACTCAATATTAAAGGTTTTTCCAATCTAAATAATGTTATGATTACAACTCCAGTTGAGGTTTTAAAGACTCCTACTTTGTTCAAAGCTGCTACTTCTGCAGCTGTATGTTTGGGAAGCTTCAATAAGTGGAACTCTGAATAGTGCAGATGGAAAACTGAGACTGAAGCAGTGCCAGTTTTCATCACAGCACTAGAGCCTGGCTTTCAAGTTAAAATACATACAAGTTTTGCACCTGGAAATCTACAAAACCATGAGCAAAAATAAACTTCTCTAACCCATCCACAGTTTTATTCCTCTCTATTTGCTTGGAGTTTGTAAAGGCCTCTAAAAGAGCCCATGGCTCAATGCTTCCAAAGAAACTATAATGAAGGTGAAGGAATTTCAGGTAATTCATCAAAACCCTCATTCTCTTCCTCTCCCCATCCCCACAGTAATTCTTTGCTATATTATTACAGTTCTCTCTAGTTTCTTCAAAACTTTCCTCAGTGGAAAAGTCTGGTGAAAAAATAGATTTTGTAGCATGCCATGAAGATTATTTCATTTACAGTACTTGATTCCATAGATAGAAGCAAATTCTGAGGTAGTGGCATTCCTGTGAGAAAACTTCAGCCATACATGTCAGAGCTGTTGCACGAGTCCTTTTACAGACACAGTTCTCATATGCCTCAATTTATCAAATATCCAGCAGGAAATTTTTATGGGAAAGCACAATTTTGTCCATATAACAGATAACAGATTGCCCTGTCACTGAATTCATTATTCTCCGAGCTTAGTCACTGACTCCTAATCACCATCCCACCTAGGATGTGGTTATGAGTCATTTGGCTTTGATGTCCTCTGTAAAAAAGCATTTTCAACCCTTAACATTCATACATTAAAAAATGGATGAAAATTTAAAAGACATGTTGAATGATGAGAAGTAATTTCCCAATGGTGATGGCTGTATCTGAACTCAGAAAATATAATTTTTTCTACTTTTGAAATGAATCTGATAAAAATTTTGTATTTTCACCTAGTATTATTTTCAACATATAATAGATTACTTCTAGTTATCAAAAAGGTACTTCTTCGTGTACATCTCTTGTGAGATGAAGCAGAACTAATCAATCGAGTATAATAACAACAGAGACAGATTTATCAGTTCACTTAATTTAGCTGGAAAGACTTGTGGTTAGGACAGAAAAGTTCAGAAAGAAAAGGAGTGTATTATGTCTGTGTTTTGAACTAGATTAGAGATGAAAATGCTTCTGCCAATATATTGACCTGTGAAGTGAGGCATCCAATTCATTGTGTGCATATTCAGCTCTAGATTCATTATAGCTACATCACAAAGGTTTTTCACTCCTACTGGAGTCAGCTGCAAGGTTATTTCCTCTGAAGATCTCCTTGGGCCATGCAACTTTCTATGTTGTCTGAGATATGATTTTCCTCTTATGAAACTCATGAGAATCTTTCCATTGTTATTAGTGAGAGGTAAATCAGGTCCTTAAATCAGGGAAGAGAGTGCAGTGGGCTGCTTCGAACCTCAAAGTGGATTCTGCATGTATAAAGCCAGCAGATCATTGCATAGTCACTCTCAGATCATGTTACAACTTTGGCAGGATAAAGAAATCTGCATGTGGCTGCTTCAAGACTCATGATTCATGGGTGGAGTGGTATCAAGAGTTAATTCTCTTGTAAACTAGAGCAGTGGTAGAGTATGCTTCCTGGATCTGTGACCAGAGGTGGCATGCTCAGACCATAAATTCCTACACTGTCCTGGGCCCCAAGACTGGGTGACTGCTTGTAAATTGCTGTTAGGAATGGTCTTAAGTCTGTGACAGTTCCAAAATTGTACCTAGGTGTCATTTTAGAGACTACCCATATCAGAACGTTGCAGGAACTACTCTGTCAGCATAAAAATACAGTACCCAAATTGCTGCTCTCACACCTCTGCCCATTCTCTGTTTAATTCATTAACAGAGATGCACTCAAAGAGCCTTATGACCTGTCTGTACGGACAGCTGTAGCAAAATCTCTGCCCCCGTGTTAGGGTCTGAAAGCCCCCATGGAAAGCAGGATGCTGTGTTAGCATGAAACTGTGACCCTGCCCACAGCACTGGATGCAGCACTGAACTCATGTAGCCACACTTCTCCTTGCCTGGATCATTTTTGTCTAGCGTGGAGCTCAGACAAAGTAAGTCCGGGATCACTTATCTTTGTTCACAGTGGGTACATCCCTAAAGGCAGAAGAACATGGTGTAAAATGTCTGTGCCTGTGATATTATTAGGAGTGGGGATGTTTATACCTGAGGAAAGAGCCCACACAACTGAATCAATGTTTAGAGTTGTTTGGTCACACCCAGCTCTGTTCCAACTCCAGTGGAGTTATTTCTGTTTGGTGCTGGTGTGACTGAGATCAGGCATTAGCTTAGCACAGGACTGGGAGCTGAGAGAAACATGTAATACCCTGGCAGAGACTAAGGGTCACCCTAAATTCTAATTGGGTATTACCAAACCAATAAGTGGCTGATTTCTCATCATAAGCAGAGTTCATTTTTTAACAATAGCACTTTATTTAAATTTCATTAAAGGCCAAGAAGTTCGAAATTTCATCTTTATTCTCCTTAAGCTCCTATGACTGTTAAATGGCATTATTGGATTACAGTCACCTACTTAAGTTATTCGGGTGACTTGTTTCAAGATTGGTTGTGAATATGAATTAATTTCCTTGGCAAACAGTAAATTAAAATTAAAAAAAAACCTAAAAAGGTAATATTTAACCTAAAGGTAGAAATACATGCAAAGAATCAAAGATTTGTCATATGCTTATTCCATCCAACTTTTTTTGGAGTTAAGAAAGAAAATAATATCTATGCATATATATGTGCTCAAGTGACTGTATTGTGACTCTGCTGGGGGATGTGTTGATCTGCGCTAGGGTGTGCTCTCTACAGAAATCTGTGCTTTGAATTTCAGAGCATGATTTTGTATTAATTATAAAAGAGCGCCCTCCACTCAAGGTGATTTCTTAGTCTGGGCACCTAAATTCCCTTAAAAGATGCTACTCTTCTTCCAGGCAAGTCTGAGTCTGAAAATTGAAGGGAAAGCACACTTACAGATTTTCTGTATTTGCTTAACAATTTCTTATTTAGGATTCAAGACAAAACAGACTGCAATTCTCAGATCATGTATGCAACAGGCAGTTCTGCTTTTGCTGAGCCCAGGTGATACACAGCAACAAGGAAAAAGAATAGTCCCTTGGTCCAAGTACTTTTAAGTAGCTTTCAAAACTAGCAGTAGTAACAGCGGAGCCCTCATTAAGAAGAAAAAATTACTGTTGTCTAAAAACCAAGTCAGATCTTCAGTCAGAGTTAATTGACAGTCCTAAATGGAAGTCAGTAATACCCAGTTGATTAGAAGCATCTGATTCACCATTTAATGTGGAAGAGAAGAATGGCATCAGATGACTAGATGAGTTTATGTAGTATAGAAATTCTCTTTCCTGAAATACAGAGAACTGGGTAAGAAATCTGGACCTTTGTGCAGTGTCATGATGCCTGATAACAGCCTGGCATACCTTCAGCCACCTAAATAACACTGGAATGTTACGTAGAGACAGAACAAGTAAATTCAGAGTGGTGGCCCAAAAATGCTGCTTTTTAACCTTTCTTCCATTTGCCAAGCAAGACTCTTCTGTCTTCTCTGTCTGTGTTAAGTTTTGATTTTCTAACCAAAGCAACTTTTGTTTAGCAAAAGCTTTAACACTGCTAGACTTTACTGTCACATATTGGCATCCATAGGAGTGTCATCACCTGCAGCCAAGGTGGAGCTTTGTTAGATGTTTAGAAGAAGGCCCAAAGGCACCAAGACACTATGCCTTTCTTGTGCTTCTGTCCTGAGGATAATTTCCCAAGTGTTCTTGAGGGAGCAGTTAACTTTAGGAGGTGGTTACAAAGAATTACAGTTGTGCAGTAGATATAAGAACCACATACAGAATCAAAGTATTTGAATGTCCCATAAAATAAAGAATAAAACTCTTATAAAATTATGTGGGCATAAAAATAACCCTAGCTTAAAGATTTATTGTTAACCATATGTAGGGGTTGACCCTGGCTGGATTCCAAGCACCCACCAAAGCCTCATTATCACTCCTCTCTGCAACTGTAAGGAAAGAGAAAATATAAAGATTAATGAGTGGAGATAAGGACTGGGAGTGATCACTCACCAAATACCATCATGGGCCAAACAGGCTCAGCTTGGGGATATTAATTGAATTTATTACTAACAAAATCAGAGCAGGATAACGAGAAGTAGAATAAATCTTAAAACCCCTCCCTCCTGCCCAAGCTCTTCTCCTCCAGGAGGGGAGATGGGGAATGGGGGTTATGGTCAGTTCATCACACTTTGTTTCTGCTGCTGCTCAGGGAGGGGAGTCCTTCCCGTGAGAGACAGTTCTCCATTAACTTCTCCAACGTGAGTCCATCTCACGAGCAACAGTTCTCCATGAACTGCTGCAATATGGGTCATTTTTTCACGGGCTACAGTCCTACAGGAACATGCTGCTCCAGTGTGAATCCCCCAGAGGTTCACAAGTCCTACCAGGAAACCAGCTCCAGCATGGGCTCCTCTCTCAGTGAGTCTGCAGGTCCCTGCCATGAACCTGCTCCAGCATGGGCCTCCCATGGATTCACAGCCCTTTCCAGCATCCACCTGCTCCTGCTGGGATCCTCCATGGGATGCAGATGAATCTCTGCACCCCTCTGGTCCTCCATGGGCTGTAGGAGCACAGCTGCCTCACCATGGGCTGCAGGGGAATCTCTGCTCCACTACCTGGAGCACCTCCTGTCCCTCCTTCTGCACTGACCTTGGTGTCTGCAGGGCTGTTCCTCTCACTGTTCTCACTCCGCTCTTCTCTGGCCACAGTTACTTTGCCACTAACTTTTAATTTTCTTAAATATGTTATCACTGAGCTGTTCCACCTTCACTGATGGGCTCAGCCTTTGACCAGCAGCACATCCATCTGGCATTGGCTCTGTCAGACATGGGGGAAACTTCTGGCAACTTCTCACAGAAGCCACCCCTGTAACCCCCAGTACCAAAACCTGGCTATGCAAACCCGACACACTGTATTACACTGTTCCTGTTGGTAAATGTGAGCTATAGATTAAAGATCATTCTCTTGTAAGAGGAAATAAAACTGCATATAAAATATATGACAATATATTAGTGTATTATACAGGTGCATACATTTATAATTATATGTATTATATAAAATTCAAATAAAAATATAATTGTTTGAAATATAATAATTACATTTAGAAGTGGTGCATTATGGCTATGGTATACCTTTATCCATCTTTTTCTCCTTTTGCAAATATATTGCAGCCAACATACGAAATTAAAACTAACCTTGTCTTGAAATTGATGAAGAGTTAATGTTTTTGAAGTATTTTTAGGAGTTATTTGAGCCAATTAATGGGCTGATAATCACCATGTGTTTACGTCCACTTGTCCTTTGTGCTATTTTAAGATTGAAAGCAGTAATAAAAGAAATATGATACCAGAGTGAAACATAAGATTAAGACTATCTTTAGAATTTATTATTGCGACCAAAAGCTCAAATTAAAAATGCTGGACAGTTTTAGAGGGAAATTCTGCAGGATATTCAAGTCAATTTTAGGCAAGTCCATTAATTTCTCCAATAAAAATATTCTATGACATGCTCTGTGCCCAGTGCAGAAACTCTGCCAATCCACTAAGTGGTAATTTAGGGTCAGACCAGGGAATTATATGTTCTGATACCTATTTTAAAGACTGCTTATGCATCCTATTTGAGCGAAAATATCTAATAGTCTTCATGACTAAAGCTAGAATCCAGGTCTTACCATTCCTTTCTCCAGATGCTTGTACTCTCAGCCCAGTAAATATCAGTTTCTTTTTGCTAAGCAGAATTGCTGAAGCAGATGGTAGTCATATTGCAAACCAGGCAGGTATATTCTCCATGTAGGTAGAAAATAAAAATTTTTATCTTCTTCAGGCTGATGAACCATAAAAGTATGAAACCCTCCCTAAAGAATAAAAATTAATCCCAAATAGATGGGTTACCCAGTGATCCACTGAATACAAGGGAGAACCTCCTCACTCTCCCTTGCCAAAGCAGAGTAGCTATAATGTCTTTTTTGGAAGGTAAAACTTAGAAATGTAAATATAAGAAGAGAGTGTGAATCATAATCTCTTGTTGGCACCCTCCTTTCTGTATAGCAGAGTTAGCTTTTGTGTTCATACCACGGTACATAATGAACTCTCTTATGAAATTCCATAAACACATTAGCTTCAGCAGCTATTTCCATGTAAATATTAAGGTTGCAAAAGAACTTCATCACGTAGATTCACTTTATCTATTGCTTATTATGTACTTAATTTATATAGCAGAGCCTGAATCTCTATTTTACTGTACAAAGATAAGCACTTTTTTCCTAGAACATTCTTCTTAGCCCCCAGCAAATTTTGACAGAGGGCTGTAGTCACTCCAAGAGTCTCTGACATTTCTCTTGGTAACTCTGCTCCAAGTATCTTGGTTATTCTACGGTGCCTTAAATTGCACCACACATTTTTTAGGGACTGAATTAGTTTCCTTTACTTCTTAACATCAGGATTTTTTGATGAGCTGGTACCACCTAGTAAATTCCTGTACAGGAACTGCTAGGACAGAGTGTGAATTAAGGATGTGCAGAACAACACAAAGTTATTAGAAGAAAACCTTTTTTGTCTTTCCTTCTCTTGGTGAGAGATGAGAAGGAGAATCTCAAAATGAGGATGTAAGATCTTTCTTGTCTTATTTAATGGAAAGAGCATGAACACACTTTGCTAGTTAGTGGAAAAAAAATCCTCATTGAGTTCATTAGTCAGCTGAATGTAACATGCAAAACACCTGAACCACTTCTCTGCCAAGAAGTTTTTATCAAGCTATCTATTGTCTATACAGCTTAATATCCTCAGCTCTATGCAGAAACCTTCTCCTAGTGATTCATTTTTAAGAGGGCACTCACTCTTTGGTTGCTAAGGGTTATGATGTAGTTTTTTATAAGAAACAATACTCTAAAAATTTCAAGTAGGGTAAAGTATTTGTTGCTGCCCTAAAACTGAAACAAGAGAGAACATTTCACCACTGTTACCTTCAGATAGTTCTTTTCTCAAAACAAAGCATTAGTTTCTCTGTAGAGGAATTCCTGGAAGAACTCAGCCATGCAGAATGCAAAGGTTCACTCTGCTCCAGCAGGAGGGATGCAGCCCTGTAGCTGTGCTCTGGCTCTGCTGTAAGTGCCCTCCAGGCACCAGCTGAGCTCTCAGGACCTGCCCTCATGGAAAACCCATTAGGTTTGCCATTCCCTATTCCATTCTTTCTCTGGGGACCGAACACATGATTTCAGGGAGTCAGTAAAAAGGGCAAAGCCGTGCACCTTCTAGCTCTGTATTCACAAGCCAATGCTAAGCTCCAACAGGTAGGAACTTCCCTTAGCCACCCAACAGAATAGCAAAAGCTTTTTTGAAAAACCTGGTCAAGCAACATTTTATTTCATCTGTGCATCCAGCTATGCACATGTGTTTGTGTAAGATCACAGATCACTGAATATTCTGAGTCGAGAGGGACCTACAAAAATCATCAAGTCCAACTCTGAAGTGAATGGCCCATATGGGGATTAAATCCACAACCTTGGTGTTATTAGCATCCTGCTTTAACCATCTGAGCTATCGATGTGTAAATAGTTTTTGGTTACATGACTCTATGTTAAATCTAAGTGTGCAACAATAATTTAAACTTTTACAGAGACATTTTTATTTTTGTATTCTGAGGAGCAACCAATCTATGGCTCCTCCTCTACCAAAATGAGAGATAACTCTGTCAGTNGAGTCTGGGTGTGGTGGGGGGGGGGGGGGGGGAAGATAAACAACTGTAACAGTTTTTTGACAATGCCATTAATTACGACTAAGCTATAAGCTGAGGTGACACAAGAGTTGCTTCAGCACACGTGTACAACTGCTGAGTGCAGTGCTTCAGAACTCTCTGATGTCTGCTTTGTCTACTCCATTGCGATGTACTAAAATGAAGAGTAACCTGTCCCTCACATCCATCTGCTGGTGAGCAGGATGATGAGTGGAAGTGCTCTGAAAAGCGTAATTATTGTTGCAATGTGCTGTGTTACAGTCCAGTTCTCTTAGTGCTTGAATTCTAGTTATTGTCTGTACACACTTTCTGGTACATGCACACTTGTGATTTTTATGCGTCTTGTTCGTTGAAGGAGAGCACCACATGAAGTGAAAAAAATGCTGTTTCCCCATTTGCAGTGGGGACAAAAAATGTTCCCAGCCCACATTCTCGTGATAAAGCACACCCTTGAAACCTCTTTCCTTCATGTGTTTTTAAAAAAAACCTTCAAAGATGTGCCAGGACATTCAGATTCACTTTCTGTATCTTTTAGGTCTTACATTATCAGCAACATCAGCTCTCTTGCACAGATTGGAGGGCAATGGAAAACTTGTTGTCTCTTGTATTGTGTAAAGGTTCACGTATGAATTTAGATCAATTTCTAGTTAAAATTCACTACTAGGTAATGTATTTATACTGATTCCTGTAAGTACCTCAAAGCATTCAGAATATTGCAATAATAAATATATAAATTCTGTTATATTCAAATGAAGATGTCAGCTTTGTCCATTCATAGTGAATGGCCATGGATTTTTTCAGGAGTAGAGTTTTTATTTGGTACATGGCAAGAAATCTTTGAAGTCTCCAGCCCATGGCTGCTTGGAAGGAATTTGCGTAGTTCCTGGGGCGTAGGATGGGACCAGGAATGACAGGGCTGCTTTATTCTTGTCCTCCAGTAGTTCGATTTGTGACATGCAATTGGGAGAGGATGGAGACAGAAGAGGTGGCAGAAGAGACAAGAAGGGGTCTATGGCTTGTTGTTGTGGTAAAGTAACATCTAAGCATGACAGAAAATTTGTAAATCTTTATTAGCATTACCTAGATAGCTGGATGTCTAGCTTTCCTCTAGTACATTATATTTTACAGCTTAGTCACAGTGTAACTGCTTAGTGACATCCTGCTAACAGAGATATTAACTGTAACAAATATTTCTTAAAATTTGCCTCTTTTGAGAACTAGGTTTTAGTCTATCATGTCAACTTTGATTCCTCCAAAGCACTTGGGACACTCCAAATTGCAAAGGGTGTGATGACAGGCAGACCTTGACTCACAGAGCTCCCCCATAGCAGACTGAATATTGATCCAACCTCACTCTTGGTCAGCCACTGAGAACTGGGATTACCAGATAAATAAATGCTTGTCTATACACGAACATCTATCTGTCCAGAGCTGGGCACAAATTGATACTGACTTCATGCAATAATTAAAAGAGAAAATTAAAAAGTAGACGTTACTCTCATAGCAATATTCATACATTTTATACTCCTTCAGGGTTAGTGCAGCCTCACCCTGAGCACTGTGGGCAGTTCTGGGACAGAAAAACATGAAGGTCCTTGAATGAATCCAGAGGAGGGTAAAAAACCCGTGAAAGGTCTGGAAGGAATGTCCTGTGAGGAGCAGCTGATGGCTCTGGGTTTGTCCAGCCTGGAGAAGAGGAGGCTGAGGGATGATCTCATTGCTCTCTATAACTTCCTGAGGAGGGGAGGTGGAGAGGGAGGTGCTGAGCTCTTCTCCCCGGCATCCACAGACTGGACATGTGGGAATGGTTCTAAGCTGTATTAGGGAAGGTTTGGACTGGAAATTGGNGAATGTCCTGTGAGGAGCAGCTGATGGCTCTGGGTTTGTCCAGCCTGGAGAAGAGGAGGCTGAGGGATGATCTCATTGCTCTCTATAACTTCCTGAGGAGGGGAGGTGGAGAGGGAGGTGCTGAGCTCTTCTTCCCAGTATCCAGGGAGTGGACATGTGGGAATGGTTCTAAGCTGTATCAGGGGAGGTTTAGACTGGACATTGGGGAGTATTTCTTTGCGAAGAGGGTGGTCAAACACCAGAACAGGGTTCCTAGAGAGGTGGCCAATGCCACAAGCCTGTCAGTGTTTAAGAGGCATTTGGACAACACCCTTAAGAACATACTTTAACTTTTGGTCATTGCTGAAGTGCTCAGGCAGTTGGACTGGATGATTGTTGTAGGTCCCTTACATCCGAAATTGTCTATTCTATTTTTTTTTTCTGAAGAGAAATGTAATGAATACAATGAATCACAGTTTGGACATTGGCAAAGATCTTACACTGACAAAAAAGAAATATAATTCCGAATGAGAAAAATGAGTGATTGGTTTGTACATAGAGTTGAGTCTGAATCAATTAGATAGACCAAGAATAACTTTTGTTTTGAGACAAGATACAGTAGGAATGCTAAACACAGTAATTGCCCATATTCCTGTAAGGCAGAATTTATGAGTGTTGCTGCTTATGGCTATCGAGTGAACATGGATATGGAGGGTCAGATTGATCTCCTGTAACTTTATTTCCCTGAAGTTAGATGTCTGGTCTGGTAGTCATTTGCACTACTTCTGTTTTCAGATTGTCAGAGAAGAAATAATGCTGGGCATCTGAATGCAACTCTCATGACCTGATGTTTAGACAACCCTGACTAGGTTGAGAAAGAATTCTTACACAGATCATGCCTCCTCTTTGACTATATGGGAGCGGGTGAAGATAATCTACTTAATCTCAAGTTTCATTTAAAATTAAGACGAATCCCCTTCTGAAATACTGCCCAGAAAAAATTTGTATGAAATGTCTAATTCTTCATATCTCTTTCAGAGAGTTGTTAAAACATGTAGAGATAGTAGAAAATTTACTGATGTAATGACATCTTTCAAGTGACAAAAAATGTACCTTTTTAGTTGGGGTTCATGAACTAATTGGTACAAAGTCTTTCTATCCTAAGGAAAAAAAAAGATCTAAACCAAAACAAAGACTGTGGACCAATTCCAGCTCCCAGTTACATCACCCCACCATGGATAAAAGCAGGAGTTATTTTGGCATCTCAGAGTTTGATGAGATCTGGAATTAGTCCATACATGACCAGAATTTGTGTAAATTAAAATATTTGAGAACTGAGAGTTTTAGACACTTTTCAATTTATATTTCTCAGCTATCCTCATATATTCACATATGCTTCTTTCTTAATGCAGCTGCTCATGTGATGATGTTAAATTTATAGATTTTGCAGACATTATTGCAGCTGGACTGGAAATTAGGCTTTTCCCCCATGCTCACACAGGAGTTTCATTTATGGTGCAAATGAGTGAAGTTTAAGTTGCTAAAAGTGATCTAAATAACTCACATATCTAATCCAACTCCAGCTCATTAAACACAAGGCTAACACAGCTATAGTACTGTTGCAGAAGTTTGGCAATGCGAAGTAAGATTTTTGATTCCAAGGTGGCTGGTGGTACTCCACATGTTCTTTAAAACACGCTGTAATCAGGCAGCAGTGCCATTGAAAATTTAGCAATGATTCCCTCTTGTAGCATCCCTGTGGGTTTCAGTGAGACTGCTCACTCAGTCACCTAATTTTTGTCACGAATGGAGGGAATTAATTATCAGTTTGATTGAGTTTTTCACATCGTAAACCTGGGGGACTGTCAATCTCCTTCTCAAGAAAAGTAATCATAACTAAGAAATTGCACTATTTTAATACGTAAAATAATAATTTGGAAGTTGTGGTTTAACTTTGGAAATGAACTCATTTAATTAATTTCTTCATCATCACTGGTTGATGGTAATTCATGCCAGTTCTTTGCATATGAAAAAAGAATGCATAGATTCAGGTTCCAGAAAATTTAACTTAGCAAAATACATGATTTACAATCAGAAATTGTCATGGCAAACTTAACTGAGTTATATCTGTTTCATTGCCATTGGCTATGGCTTTCAATTTCAGTTTAAATTCTCTCCATACAGGAAGCACTAGATGTCTGACACTGAAAAAAAATCCGTATTGAAAAATGTGTGACCCTTAGGGTTCATATATCTAAAAAAACTAACAACGATAAAAAAATTAATAATAATAAGACGAACAATAAATTGTTATTGGAAAAAAATTTTGATTTTATCTGATGGACTGCCAAAGACTCTGCTCTGAACATGGCCTGGGGATTTTCCTGAATGCAGTTTGTTTTCATTTGCTTATGTTCTTTGTTACAGTGAATCACACTAAAACACATGGATCTCTGACATTGGCAGGATGAACTACAATGGGAACAGCACGTGAATCTTCTGGAGCAGCTAAACATCAATAGTCTTGCTCTGGAAGGAGCAAGAATTAGCAGAAAAGAGGTCCATCATCTGAGCAAAATTGCCCCTTCTCTACCTAATAGCCAGTGAGAAATTAATTGTTCATCACATTAAAATCAGTGGGGATGAGAGAGTACAAAGCTCCATTTAAAAATTATTTAATTATCACAATACCTTAAAGGATAATTTCATATATATGTTTATTTTTGTAGGCCAATCTGGGAGATAAGCCATGGTTTGTAAAATATCAGCATAACATTTAATACACAGTAATCAGTCAGTAGCATGCACCATAAGCAAGGAGACCTGGCCAGCTGAGATATTACAACACCACATCCAGGAGAAGACTAAAACTCCAGAAGTCTTTAAATTGCCTTAACACTGTGTAATTCAGTGTTGACATAACTTTGAGAATGTAGCTACTGCTCTGTAAATGTTTAGTATCTTGGATAACAAACATTTTTGCACACACAGAGCTTCAATTCAAGGATTCTCAAAACAAGCAATTGTTATTTATGGCAGGACTTAAGCTGGCTCTAAAACTGAATTCAGCTCAGTACCAGAAGATCCCATGGATCCCTGCACCACTGAAGCCAAATTTGTCCCTGCCTCTAAAGCAACCCTTAAAGTAGGGAAACACTCTGTATTAGGGGTG
>VWZT01010687.1:726742-779146 GCA_013397055.1 Pachycephala philippinensis | reverse complement strand
CCCCATAACTCAATTCAATGATTAAGGCAAATAATTTCCAAATTTCAAATTATTTAGTAAAATCTACAAATCCTTCAACAATATAACCTTTCTAATAATATTTCCTCTACCCCAGCAAATAAAATAAATCCAGCAGTTCATCCTTCCTATTTCATAAATATGTTAATAAGGACTGCAGTTAAACTGGATCTAGGTTATGGAGTTGCAACATGATGTTGAATATCTGTGTGAATGTTTTGATGCTTTGCTGGTTTTGACTGGGACAGAGTTAAATTTTTCCATAGTACCTTATATGGGCTTATGTTTGGGATCTCTGATGAAAACAGTGATGACAGTACAGGGATATTTTACTTATTTATTCCTGAGTAGTGCTTGCACAGTGTCAAGATCTTTTCTGCTCCTCAACTGATCCATGGGCGAGGAGTCTGGGAGTGTGAAAAAAGCTGGGAGGAAAATAATCTTAATTAATTTTGAGTAAACATGATCATAAAGATAGATATAAAATCATGATTTTACTGTTTCATGGATGTGTAGCTTAGAAGGATTACTCCTCAAGATTAACCTTTTTATAGTTTCAGCTAAAGGAACTGTACTGAAAGAGTTAACAGACTATATATATTTAAAATGGACTAGTTTTTTTAGAAAGGAAAGATTACTCTCAGTATGACTATGAACACCAGCTGCAGCGATTTACATTTTTTGGTCAAAATTCATGAAGAAATTTGAGTCTAAATACTCAGGTTGGAGAGTATTAATTCGTTATATTCTATATTGTGAATTCTATATACAGATTATCTCTTTATGGAAGGCTTATATCACCTGACTGCTACTTGGTGTTGAAAAGGAAGCATTTTACTGATGTAGATTGAGATAAAATGGAAATAAATTTAAAATTTCCTCAGAGGAAAGAAACGGAAATACAAGAAGTCATTCTTGCCTCCTGACTAGCAAAAATACTGAAAAAAGTCCTAGGAAACCAATATGAATGCTAAATATAACCTTGATTAATTACCCAATAGTTCTATTTTCCAGTAATGGGCTATACAGCATTGTCCTGGAGTTAGCAAAATAACATATTTCCATAATCCATCATGGGGAAGTTTTAAGGTAAACACAGTGTTTGCAGTTCCTGTATTTTGTAAAGTTCCATGTGAATGTCAGTGATCTGCCAATCAAATCCTTGCTGAAACACTTGGAAAAGCAAAAACTCTAATGGCAATGCCCTTCACCACTTCATACAGAAACATCAGCTTAGCAGACAAGAGATCTTGTAGTCATTATCCCACACGTCATTCAAGGAAAAAAAGAAAAAGAATGGATAAAGTGAAGTATTTCAATGCCATTGCCTGTATTTATGTTTGTTGGCTTTGACATTCTGTCATACTTGGAGCTTTTATAGCCCACTTGTCCTCCACGCAGTGCTTTATATATGAGGTGAAGAACAGTATTCCATTGTTGCAGTAAGAGGAGGGAAAGGACAGAGAAGTGATTTGCTTAAGGCTATTTCTCACATCACAAGAAGTGAGGAGAAGTGTCCCTATTTTTCCCAAACGCTAACCTTTAACCAGTCTTTCCCACTGTAAAACATGACTCACTCTGCTGTTCTACTGCATCACTTGATCCCTCTGAAACCAGATGTAAGGCTTCTATTGCCTGCAGGAAAAAAAATAAACCACAAAAAAAACCCCAACAAACTCCCCAAAACCAACCAAACAATCAATCAAACAAGCAAAAAACCCCAAGCAAATCCCCAGAATCCTTTGTATCTTTCTCAAGTTGCTACCTGCTTCATCTTTGAATTTTCTTAGCTTTTTCTTCTTTTTGAAGTTTATGAGACTTTTAAAAATAAACAATTTTTTTCTTCACAACTCTATGCTGAAAAAAATTGCTTAGCTTAACTTTACAATGAAGAAGAATTCCTGTAGAATTCTGATGATTTGCTTATGATCTAACAAGATTTAGCAAAACACAGAACTGAAGTAAAGCTCACCAGTCATGACCACTGAAACAAATTTTGTAATAAATTTCACTTCATTTAGTAGAGCTCTTTTTTTTTAACAGAAGTTTGGAATTTTCATGCTGGACCAAAGACTACTGGATTTTAAAATCATCATTATTCTTTATTTACTGTTTAAATGTCTGGAAGACATCTAGAAACTGTCAGAAATCTTGGGACCACAGGTTGAAACTACTGATTACTGCATGACATTCTTGACCCATGGCCTTCCCCAAAATAAAAATATTCTTTCAAGTTTTTTTTATGATGCAGACTGCCTTATATGGTGCTGAAAATATGCAACTGGTAGATTGTATTGGCATTGATAAATAAAAATAGTCTTCTTGGTAGTGCCTAAAGTTATGTTAAATGCTGATGGTTCCTAACTGCAGTTAGGGAGGTTCAGATTTGGTATCAGGAAAAGATTTTTCACTGGGAGGATTGTGCAGTCCTGGAAAAGTTTTCCCAGGGATTCTGTGGAGTCTTAATCCATGGAAGGTTTTCAAGATTTAGCTAAGCAGAGCCATAGTTGACCTGATCTGGTGTTGAATGGTTCTGCCTCAAGTGGGAGGCTGAGCTATATGACCTTGATTTCTATGATTACACTCCAAATTATTTATTTTATAGCTACTTGTATTTGATTTCCTTTAAAATGTCTGAAAGTCTTTGTTCTATAAAGAAGCAATAATTGGGCATCTGCAGTTCAGAGTCTTACAATAGGTGCCAAAATAGTGTTCCTCAAAATGTGAGCAATCAATCTCAGCATTCTTAAAAGAACAGCGAGGAATTTCACTGAAAATACGAACCTTAAATACTCAAAAATAACAGACTTTAATTTTGGACACGAATCTACTTAAAATCTGCATTATAGTTCTTACTGATTTCATTGAAGGCATGCATTGCCACTCGACATGGCCACGCAGGTGACAGGATTTGCCCTCTGAGCACACTGGGGAAGCATATTTAGTAATTAGCTGAGAATGGAGCTGTGCTATCTGATGAATCACTGATGGACTGTGGAACACACAACAAAAGCCTTCCAATGGAGCAGGGCTGGCAGAAGTGAGGGACTGTGTGCAGCCCTCACCCAGCCAGCCAAGGTTAGACTGAAGTTTTGCTTGCCCCAAAGGCATAAAAACATTCATCTATTTGTTTTAAGAGGTAATTGTATTTTTTGATCCTTGAGTATGTTGAAACTGCAATTCTGACAATGCAGAAATAGCATATAATTATATTAATTTTCATATGATTTTTTTTTTGCATTTTATCAGATCCCACTGATGGCCCAATTGTACACATCCGGATTCTATCAGCAATGTGTCTTAATTAATTCAGTCTACAACCTGTTCCTATAAAACTCTATCAGGCCGGGTTTATTTATGGCTAAACAGTAATGTTTACTGGTCACTGGCACTGCAATTACTTTTCAAAATGTCCTTGAAGCAGGTTTGATTGATCTGGCAAGCACCTGGTAAGCCATTCTTACTTAGCAGACATAAATAGCAGTTTAATTTAAGATCCCTAAGTCACACAGCATAATATTTAACAAACAAACAAACCAAAACAAACCCTTTTGGTCCAGGCCAAATAGTGATTTAAAGTATTGCAGCATCTAACTTTTAGTTTCCTTTCTCGCAATGAAATGAATTGCAAAGTTGCCTGCAGAATGAGAACTGAATTGCAGTTCCGCTCGTCACACAGGGTGAAAACTGACCACCTGAAAGTCCTACACAAAAGGCCAGGAAACACTTACCAGCTGCAGATGAACACTGGGAACAAGGATGTGTCTGCACTACTGTCCATCCTCACGCCCAGGTGTTTGAGGTATGCCCTGAGTTAAAAAAAAAACAACTGAGGCTGTTAGCAACATTATGACAAATTAAGTTCTCTATGGCAAAATAAATTCTCAGCTATTACCTACTTAGTGAAAGTTTATTACTTCAGTATAAATAATGCTGGCATGAAACTCTCATTTAATTATATTACGCCACACTTGCAGCGGCGCTGCTGTCAAATAATTCAAAATTGTGTTTTTTTGAAAACAAGTCACTGAAGTCTGCAACAGGGAGAAATGGAGGCTTTCGTGCCCTTTTTTGCATTCTCTGACAGCAAACTGAGTCTCAGAGCCACATGAAATCAATTTACCTCTATATTGCAATACATTTAACCCTGATGTTTCTGCTTCTATTGTGTGCTTAATATCAAACAATCTCATTTATCTTTAACTACATAACAGGAGAAAAAAAAACCTTTGCTGAGATTGAGGGTAGGTGCTGAAGGACAGAGCCTCGGTGAGACTACAGAGGTGGAGGTTCAGTCTTGTCCATTGAGTAAAGGTAAACTATTAGAGGCTTTTCCAAGCTTTGTGCTTCCCTTTGGGTCTCCAGTGCATCCCTTGGGCTCCCTGTGTCCTTGGGTTTTTGGATCTTTTTCTGCTCATTATTGAACAAAGAGTAGCTTTAACTAATTGTGTTTAGGAGCAGCTCTAGAAGTGATGCTCAGACACTCATCTTCCCTGGTACATTTACACAGCTGAACATGCTTACCTAAGTACTGAGTACTTTATCACTAGATGGTGATTGAATAATTAGGAGGATGTGGGAAATGTGGTAGGAAATCAGAACTCCCAGGCCTTAAATGAGAAACCTAAGCACTGGTCCTACAGACTGGTTTGCTTTTATTATCTCTCTTCCCAGGCTTGGTAATTTTGGGAAGATGTGTTTGAAGTTACTCTCCTGCCAAGATGCAGAAGGTCTGGGCTTCCCCCCTCTCTCTCTCTGGAAGTTTAAACTGTTATCTATTTTGTATTTGACTTTTGCAGGCAAGATTGATCATCTCTATAATCTCTATTTCTACCTCTATAATATGCCTATTGCTAATTGCTGAGATATCAGTTAGTTCTGGTAAAATCAGTTAAATGTTACAAAACTGCTTTGCAAGGTTAAGGTCAGCTCTGGCAGTGCTGAAAGGGGTTTTTTTTATTTACTTCTAAATTTAGGCAGATGCTTAGAAGAGTTGTTGTAGAGTGCAGTTTTGGACTTGAGCTCCCTAAGCATTGCTTCAGATACTGAGTTTGCTTTTATCCTCTGACCCAAGTGACCCAACCAGGCTGGTTCAAGAAAGCCTGGGGGGTGAGTGTCCCCTGTGTACACAGACAGAGCTGGCAGGTCAGCCCGGGCAGTGTGGGCAGAGCACAGGGGCTCAGGGCTCTGTTGCTGCCTGACCCACAGCAGCTCTGAATTCAGCAGCCCCTGAGCACCATTCAGTCTTCAACCCTACACCATTTTGGCTTTCTAAATAAACAAATGCTTTCATTCTTTATTAAGGTAATGCCAACTGCTCAGTCACCTGGCTGAGCCTCTTTTTCTCTATGTTTAGATCAGTAAATTATATGACACTTTATCAAATATTTCTTGTGATAATGGAAAGCTAAAAGTGAGCAGGGAGATTAATAGTGAAGCAATTACACAGCTTTTTCTGGGAATAATATTTTTTGCAATAGGTAGAGAGTTGCTCCTAAGGGTGTGGTTTTTATTTACATTTTATAACTTTTTCTCATCCTGATACTTGAATTTACTACAGGACTTCCAGGACAAATTCAGGTAGAAGAGTCTTTAAAAATAGGATATCAAAACAGGTTATTGTTGTTAAGGAGGAAAGGTTTTACTTTAACAAACTCACAAAGTAAACATGTAAGAAAACTTTCTTAATAAGGAACTATTTTCACAGTGCCTAATAGCATAGTAAAAGCGGCTTAATAAAACTGCTCAGACAGATTTGACATTTATGGGGCTTTTCTGTGGAGTGATATATAAATAACTGTCTGAATTAAGATCATGAACCAAATACATTTGCACTTCTTTACACCTGCAACGTAGCCACGTGAAAGAACATATAAAAATAGGAGACATCTGAGTTCACAAGGCTTGTGGGTGCAGCTCCCTGGTTTTTGCAGTGATTTACTGTGGGGAGATAAGAGTGTGTCCCACTTACAGAAGGTGGGAAGTTCCCATGGATTTTTTGACTGGTGACCATATAGGCCTTTTTGGAGCCAAAAGGAGCGTTAAGCAAAGCCAAGGTCAGATATTAAACTCTTATTGAATTTGATGAATGAATTTAGTGAATTCACTGGATGCAGAGAAAGAATCATACAAGTGTTGTCATTCACACGCCTATGATTTCATTACTGTGTGTCAACTCTTTCTGAAAAATTTCTATCATCACTAAAGGCAGAGCTTTTCTCAATTATACTTGAATTAACTTTCAAAAAAGTGTTAGTAGAGATCAGTATGTTTCCCAGGAAAATGTTGCTATTCCCTGAGAATGTTCTAGAAATAAAAAATTTTGGTGTTATCTGCACTTGTCCTGTTGCTACCCAGTATCAACTTTTCAAGTGTCTTTCAAAATACTCTCAATCTTGTCTCACTGTGTGAGGAGATAATGCAATAACAACAACATTCTTCTGCCTTTATTTAGTTCTTCACTCCACAATTTTCCAAGAGATTGAAATTTTAAAATATGGGAAAATTCACATGAAGACAGAGGAAAAATCACGACTCTGCATTAGTGTTATGATATAGATCTCAAAAGCAAGGTAACAGTGAAGGGAAAAATAGAAGAAAAAGAGACTTTAAAAGTAACAACTTCTTGAACAACCTTCATTTTTAAATGGGTTGTTGGAATTTGTTCCTGTGATCCATTTTTGATTAATTCCTTGGGAAAGCTTTTTCTTAACAACAAAAAGAAAGGTAGTATGGTGGATACTTTATGCAAGACATTCTTCATCCTCTAAGAGGTCAAAAATTCATTACTTAAAATGCTACTGATAGATCAGTCAACAAAGCTAGAGGACACACCTCCCCATCATTTTCAGTGTTTAGCAGTACTCTCTGGAGTGCCAAGAGATCTATTGTCACCTGAAAGTAGAGATATGAAAGTCAGAATTAAAAGACAAGATGTGGAATATTTTAGAATGGGCCTAAGTACGGAAAAGATAGATTGCCCTATAAAATGCAGGGAAATGAAGGACACTAGTTTGCCATTTGATAAAAATCTTTTTCATCTGTATTGGCATTTTGAAGACTGAAACTTGTCCTAGGTTTAATTGCAAAGATTGCAAATTGAAAGGGAAAAATGAACACAGATTGAATAGCATGGCTCTATAGACCTTATTTGGTTTTTTCTTCTCTTCATATTTAATGATTGATGTTACTGTCTGATAGTAAGTGAAGGCTTACTAATGATGTCAAAGTACATGAAACCAAGAAAACCTGCACTAAAACTTCCTAAAACTAGCACTACCCTTGTATCAACCTCATATTTAATCTACTCCAGTGGAACAACAGCTTGACAATGTGGATAACGTCTCAAAAGTAGCCTATTATGGAAATTTTTAATCTACTAATTCAATACAGCCATGAAATCTTGCATATCATCATAAATTATACTGATACACAACAGAATGTTGTTTGCCATTTGAAGTCACATGCTTGTTGTTGAATTCAGACATTTAAGAATTTATCAGTCATATGTTTAACATATGCACCATTATCTTACTGATTTAAAAAAAGCCTTTAAAACAAACTGCAGATATATTCATTCCTTAATTACCCCACTTTCTCAGTCCTCTGTCGTCTGTGGGTAGGTGTGACCTGAGCTGTATTTGTGCTAACAGGAGACTTTGTCTCCCAGCTGTCAATGTGCTCATTTAGTGAGGATCTTGTGCTGAAGGATGAAGGGCTGGTGCTAAAGCATAAAGGCTGGCTTTGGTTTCCTCCCCAGTTTTACAACAAGTTTATTCCCCGGGATGTAGATCCCAGTGTCTGTGAACAAAGCCAGAGTTTCCAGGCTCTGAAAAAACTTCCTGTGTGAAGACCTGTAAGTTAAGTGTGAAATTTATCACACTGCAGGAATGCAGAGAGTTAAACTTCTGTGCCACTGAAGTGTGCTTTAATTTTTATTCTGTGTTTATCCCTTCCCTTCCCCTTCCCCTTCCCCTTCCCCTTTCCCTTTCCCTTTCCCCCTGAAAAAACTGCATTTACTGACTACCCTGAACTCTTCCTAAAAATCTTTTTTTTCCCATCTTTTTTGATTGTATTCAATTTAATCCTGCAATAGTTAACCTAGGTCCTGGTGCATGAGACCTCAGCAGTCAGTCTGTGGATTGAAAGGAATAAACTTCATCTGCATGAAGTAAACAACTCTCTCTGTTAGAGCAAAGCCATAAATCTCACTGGGAGACCTCCCCAATGAAAGGTATCAAAGAGTCCCACTCTATCAGCTTTCCTTAGAGCACACAGCAATTTATCTCAGCTCTGCAGCTCAGGAGAGAAAGTAATAGCAGGATGGGGAGGCTCAGTCTGTAAATAGAGTCTCTCCTGAAAGCCTGTTCACCCAAGGTGAACTTCTGGCCTTGTTGAAAGTGATGGCAGGATTCCCACCAGCCTTATCTGCGCTGGGGAAGGGTTGGAAAGATGTTCACTTGTTGAATGCTGTGGAGCTGCATTTACCCCAGGGTTCAGCACCAGCACATTCATTAGACCTGGAACTTGTTTCTGCACAGAAAATGCTGCACTTCATTATGATTAAGCGAGGGCAGTTACCCTATCATTGATCCAATTTAATGAAATTTAAGCAAGTGTAACATGCTCTTCTATGTGAAAAAGGTGGAAGGCACACTAGAATAAGGGACCTTCTGCTTTCGTATCTACCTTTTGTTTGTGTAGCAAAACAGGCAGGGAGTGGAACTGAAATTTGATTTTTTGTTAATAAATGGTATCTTTCAGCAAAGTATTTCTACCAACAGAAAACTGTGATGGCCAGGCTTGATTAAAAAAGGGAGTAATTGGGCACATACCTAGCTAGTTGCTAAACCTGGATGAAGGCCAAATTGCAAGATGGCTCTAATATATTTGCAAATAATTCCTTTAGATGTTTGAATGATGTCACTGAGGCCTTTTCAAGGCACAGTCAGTCCTTTTCTTTCCAAGTGATTGGGTAGAAAACATGCTTCAGGAATGGTGGGAATTTTTAAAACCTCCAGAAATTGTAAATTCAATGGTCTGAATTCTCTGCAGTGTTCTGGCTGCCCACGGTCCCACAGTGCTGTGTGTAAACTTCTGCCTTCCCAGGGGAGCAGGGGGCAAGAGAAAAGCTGAAAGTCGATGGAAGTTCAGTAGCAATGGAAAGAATTCATCAGAGTGCAGAGAGTCTGTGACACCCACTTAGTCCTCAAAACAAATCTCTGGTGGCACATATAGCTGCAGACAGATGACTTCTGGAATCACATGAGATTTAACGTCACAGAGGCAAAAAGGCAAAAGAAAAACTTTTAGCAAAATAAACAGAATATCCATAACTTCTACAGGCAGGAAAAGAAACAGTCTTAGAAGCCCTGTGAGCTGTTCAGGCGTCCTCTTGGGTCTGGCTGATGGACCTTAAAGAGTGAAAATTGTATAAATGATATTGCACTTGCACTTAATGGAAGCACCTGATTAGGTGGAATCCTGGCATTATTACTAGGAATTATGTTGAGTGGTGGTTTCAGGAATCTTTTAACTAAGATCTTTATCCCATAACAAATGTATGAAGGTAATCACAGAGAGAAGCACCTGTTTTGTCAAACATGCATTTTAAATTATGTTTGTCTCGACAAATTTTGATTGAAAGAGAATAAATATCAAATATACAAAATTTGAAACAAGGATCAACTTTTAAGTAAAAAATTTTGCAATACCCAGCCCATAGCTCTGAAATAGTGACCCAAAGAGGGGAAAATTAGGATTTTTCAATGGTGACCAACTAAGAGCAGCGGTGACCTTGGTCTTAATAAACCAAAGCAAATGTTTAATATGATCATTGGCCACTTTGAAATCCTAGAGGTATAATTCTGACAGTTTATTTCCAAGAATTCTGATATGTTCTTATATGTTTCCCTGTCAAATCTAAAAGCTAAAAGTTAGGACTAGAAATCAGAAGGAGATATCCCAATATTTTAATTAAGCCATCAGAGACAAACATTTTATGCTGAGTGACTGCCTGCATGATTAATTGCTTTAGCTTTCTACCTGCAAAATAAAAACTGCTAAAAAGATACTAATGCATGTTTACCCATGTAGCTCAACCTAATATTTTTCATAAACCATTTATGGAGCTGTTGAGATTAGACACATCTGCAATAAATACTGAACTAACAGACTAAAAGCTGGATTTTCTATTTTTGTTTCATGCAAGACAACTAGTTAAATTTCAGGATTCCCTAAGGTATGTCTTGTTTCATTCATTGATATTATGAAATTTTGGTACCTTTCTATTGAGTTGTTTTATATTGCCAGTGCAAATTTAACTAGTGTCTTAAAAAGAAAAAGCCAATATAACTCCAGAAAAATTAGCTCAGGTTTTCCATCTATTGTCCTCAATTTTTGTATATCAGTCAGTTGTCAAAAAGACCACTATCTACATACAAAACCAACAACAGCAACAACAGGATGCTATGGTTCACATTGCTATAAAATCTCAGACAGGAGAAGGAGTAAATCATAAATATGATTAATGGTATGACCTCAGTTTTAACCTTGAGTGTCAAACTGACACTTATTTCACATTCATTCTGTTGAAAGTCAAAAGCAAAATACAGAAGATACATCAAACAGACATATTAAAGACGTATAAAATAACTGTTTGGACCTGTGCATCGTGCCAAAACACTGAACTGCATTATAGCTAGGAAGGGGGAAATGTACATTTTTATTACAGAAAAATTACCATTGAAAAAGTACAGAGGGAGACAGTCTACAGTCATCCTGTCTTTTTACAATTTTTAAATTATTTTTTCATCTTATGTTTGCCTATTTATATATATTTATATGAGTTTAGATACACAGCTATAGTTAATACCTGTAGTTTTCCACTTTCTTATAGAAACCATACGCCTACCTTATGAAAAGTGAAGTTAACGTAAATTTTAAGGGACCAAACCTGTGACAATTTGACTAAAAATACAGGTTTATTGCTATTACTTAAAAATTAGAAGAGTTTGTTATTAGTATACAGAATTCGTGTTCCAAGAAAGATGCAATGAAATAGAGCAATGTGCAAAAGAAAAGAATTTTGTACAGCATGGCTGCTGTGAATTAGAATTTCTTTTTTAGAAAAGGAAAAAGAAGACTGTCTCAATATAGCAGACAGATGAGGTTCACCCTCACTGTGTTGGTTCTTTCCACACTCTTTCCTCTCTTAGGCTACTAAAGGAAGAATATCATTTAATGGCTTTTGTAGAGCAGGTAATTACACTGTTAAAATGGGCCACTAATAAGGATTTAACAGGAATCCGAAGAAGTGAGAATTCCAGGAATATCTAAACGTCTGATGACCAATCCCAGTGACTTTTGCTAGTATTTGCTTACAAATCATTGAAGAAATTCTCTAGGTATATTAGTGAGACAGCACAAAACAAGACAATATCAGATCAGATTCTTGTTACAGCATATAACAGGAATTAAGCCCTTAAAATTCAATGTTTGCTCAGTGCTTTCTAGATAGTTCAAACAAATATTTTTTTCAGAAAATATAAAATCAATTCTAATTGTAGGAGTGACTATTCAGGAAATGAACATGCACTTTTTTTTATTTCAAGGAGCATACAATTTTATGATGGCTAAGATTTTCTTAATATCAGCTGGGTGACAGAGAAACATGTGCTGCAAAATAGAACAGATTTGGTAGATATGCTAAATTTGTGACCCATACCTTGAAAGGATTAAAAAAAATTTAAAGAAAAAGAGAAGTGCTGAGTGATCCTTGCTTTGTTCTCAGAATGATGACTATCTGGGAACAGCTGGTGATTAATTGATACCATACAATGAAATCAAGGCCACGGTGAGTTACTGTTAAGCATTAATTCATTTCTTAGCATTATGAATGCAGCTGTATTTAGCTTGTTCTATAAGTATTGGCTTTACCTAATTGTCTTTAGTGCTTTCTATAGCTATCCCTTGAGGTATACGTTAGTTTAAAATTTATCCATATATCAGGGAAGAGTTCTACAGTAGGGAGAAACACAGTCATTTTTTTATCCCATCATGAGACAGGAGAAGAAAAATATTTATGAAAAACTTTAATGAAATCTTCCTAAACAAGCTGCCAGCATGTGAGCCCGTTTGATTGCAGCTACAGAGAGTATAAGGCACTAAATGAATGGACAGTTTAAGGCACTAAATGGACAATTAAGGTCCTCTAATTTCACTATTTTTACTACTCCATGGAATCAAAAAAATTACTTCTCCCTCTAAATTAGTGAAATTTGCCTTTTTGGTCGCTAATTACTCCAGGTTGACCACAGAAAAATATATATTATCTAGGAAAAGCATCTGCTGTGGAGTAATGGATGCACCCAGAGATTTGTGAACCACAATACTGGGCAGGTGTTTTGATTCTTGAGAAGACTTCCGCAGTGATTTCACAGTAAAAGACAGCTTTAAAAAAAAATCTTCTGAAAACAAAATACACTTTTTTTTTTTTTTTGCAATTTATGAAGCCATATGTACTTGTTCTTTGAGTCTAAGTTAATAATTTGAAAGCAATAAAAATTAGAAGGAATACAATCATGCTTTTGAGTTCTTTTTAGAAACTGTTAATTATATTGCTTCATTACTTGAAGTAAATTCTCATAAATTCTGAACACTTTCTGTGGCCAATACAAAGGCACCACTTTTTCTCTGTGAAACTAAACTAAAACTAATTCAATTCATGTTAGAAAGCAAAGACTATAAAACTAAGTAATTGGGTGAAAAGTCAGGGGCTGATGAGTGATTAATCCCTCTGTGCATTAGTGTCCATTTTGTGGCTTGGAAACTCTTTGTTCTTTCAATATTGTGATTTTATTGCAATGTTCAGTTTGGTAATGAGGTTTTTGAATATTGCTTCATATATTGACTTTAAATACAAAATAGATATTTAGCATAAGTTAGCTACTCAGTGCTACCTTTGAGTGATTTTTGAATACCTGAATTTTTAAAAACTACAGTTTTAGCATCTGGAAGTACTAACTTTAAATGGAATTAGCTCCTCCATAAATTCATTTTGCTTACCTTCATGAGAAAAATCTCTCTAACTAATGGTAGTTAATGTCAAAAGCTTCCAACAAAGCTTGGATTATTCCATAGATGCTTTAATAAATTATTTTTATTCACTTTTATTTTTGCTTATCCATGCTGTGATTATTTTTGTGCTTCCTTCAACATTTTTAAGTTTTTCACAATAAAGTGTGTCATTTTAATTCCAAGATATAAAATGCAATTAGAAAACAGAATTAATCAAAATAGTGTGCTTCAGTGTCAAAATTGATTGTTGCCTCCCTGGTTTTGCATCCTTGGGTTTCTTATTTGGCTTTGGGTTTTGTTCAGTTTGCTTTTTGTTTTCTCTTCCCAAGATTTTTTTTGTGTGCTAGACATCATATTTTATCTCTGTTGCAGAATCTCTGGATTTTTCATAGGCATAGGCTACAGATAATGGAATATTTATTCACTTGAATGAAAACATAACAATTGGCTCTATCAGAGAGTTTGCAGTGTTTTTTGTACTGTCTTGCAACTGTGAATGTAGAATTGCCTTCTCTCTCTGTGACAGACAGATGGCACTCTAGTTTTCTATTTACCATGCCTCTGAATATATCAAGGGAGTCCTTAGACCAGATAAATCGGGCAGTTATCTGAAGGTGCTGATAAACTGCTGAATTTCTGTGGCAGACACCATGATGAACACTTCTCTAACATCACCCAGATTCTGAGGATCATGACTGTGGAAACTAATCATTTCATCCTCTGAGTTTAACGAGTGTTTGGTTGTTCAAAATTCAAATCCCAAGAGACAGATGTTATCCCAGCAGAATTTGCTTCCTTGGAAGTCAGAAGATGTATCCGTTTGTGTCTGAGTAGATGTTCACTGAGTATTGCTGAAAATTAAGTAGTGGAGAGTCTCTTTCGATGGATTTGAACTCTACAGGGTTTTTTTTTCTGTCATTTGAACTGAAACATAGGGCAAAGCATCTGATTGCAGTTATGTATCCAGTCCTCACAGGAGGGAAATTTCCTGCCATTTTAATTAGAAGCTCTACAGGCCATAAACATTGTCATTTAAAGGATGCTTGGCATTGTAAGAACTGTGCTGTGAGGCTTTTGTTTAATAAGAACCGTAGTTATCACTCCATTTTATGCAATTACTAGTGAAGTTAGAGCTTGTAACTCCCAAACTGTCCAGAACTTGGAAACCGGAGTGGATAAGATAAAAAAAAAAAAATCTACCACCCCAGTGGGAAATTACGAATCACGCCACTCACTCAGCCCCCCTCTGTCTCTCACCACCCCAGTGGCATGAGGATGAAAATCAAAAATAAAACATGTAGGCCGAGATAAGAGCAGTTTAATGATTGAAAACAAAGAAAAATACAACAATAATGGTTAATAATAATAAAAAGGGAAAAGGAAAAAAAACCCCAAAAACAGACAAACAAGTGATGCACAATGCAATTGCTCTGCAGTGCAATGCCAGACCCTCCTTCCCAAACTGAGATCAACCACCCTTCTGGGTAATTCCTCCCTGTCTATATACCAGGCAAGAGGCTCTGTGGTGTGGAATACCCCTTTGTCCAGTTTGAGTCACCTGTCCCTCCTATGCTCCCTCTCAGTTTCTTTTTGCACCTCCTTACTGGCAGAGCATGAGACACAAAAAAGAATAAAACAGTCCTTGACTTAGGATGAATATGACTTAGCAAAACCCAAAACAGTGTGTTTTCCACACCATTCTCACTCCCAGTCCAAAAGCACAACACTGTACCAGCTACTGAGAAGGAATAGTTCTATCCCAGCTGAAACCAGGATAGTCTTAAGGAAGGATTAACTAATGAACTTTTTCTAATAGATGCCTTTTTCATGGAAAAAATGCAAGGAATAGAAATGTCATATTCCACATCTGAGCTGTTTATCCAACAGATGACTATCTTCATCATGTGAAAGGTTTTATTCAAAACTCACCTAAATCTCATCTTCTTTGAGATTTTTTTTTACATAGCAAACCATCAAATAAAAATATGGTAATGCCTTTTCTATACAGAACAAATACATTTTACTCTTCCCTGAATCTCCCATTTGTTTTTTGTCTTTTCTAATATACTCTGAATCTTTGTCTCTAATTGAAGGGACTAATTGTTGTTCATGTAAAAAAGTTGATTATTGCAAAATTACTATCAGACTGTGATCCATGAATGCACACATGGGTTCTGTCTTACACCTTTTCTCTTGTATCTCCAAGGACTATTTTCCAATAGAGAGGAAAAAGTCATGTCACTGGTTTACCTGATAAGATTTTTTCTTTGCAAATCAACTTTATTACTTATTAATTTCTTCTAGGTAACTTTAATATATTGTTTATTTTTTACTGGGTTTTTTTCCGTATAAGAAGTTTTACTGAACTATCACTAACCCCCTGCTTATACTTTTAAAATCAGGCACTGAATTCACTATTTTTTAGGATTCCAAAACCACATTTATTGTCTGGGAACTTCTAAAACAACCATTAAAATCCCAGAGATCCACTTATTTTATTATTGCTTACACAGTTAAACCAGGAAAGGAATGAAACCACAGTTGTCAGAGCACACTTACCAAGGACTTTGGTGGGATTTTACAAGAGAGGATGTAAATAGTTGAGATAACAGCCAAGAAAGAAGAGTAGTATCCTGCTTAGTTTTTTCTTCTCTCAGTTCTTTAACATAGTAAATCTGAAGAAGGTCTTTAAAACCCTGTATTTCTTCATGAAGTCTGTAGATGTTTTAAGCTTGTCATTGTAAAGTCAGTTTTCAGGCTGACATCCCAGTGGAAGATAAAACTATCCTTTTCATATAAGGGAAGTGTTATAAAGAAGGCTCTTTCTTTCTAGAACTTCATAACAATTTTTGGTATTTTAAGAGTTTCTTAAGATTATTATATGTAATGGAATTATTTAATGATAAATTAGATTAGATCTGGTATTGTAAAAGATTTATATATAAAACAGTCGCATTAATGAGAGCAAAATAGGAGCAAGGAAGCACATTACTAGCCTTATAAACAAAAATATGTCATAAATTGTATTAACCACAGCAGTCTGTTTCTAGGCTACTAGAGAACATTACCTATTCCAACAATGTATATAATGGAAAACAGTTTGATGTGTGGCTTGTGCTTGCCATTAGCCTTTTTCATTTTACCACAGTAAGCTTTTTATGGTGCCTTATTCTTGGCCAGGATTTCAGGTTGTTGCTTAAATCAGTAAGAAATTATTTCTTGTCTATATTTAAAGACAGATTTTTGACTGTTCAGCTTTATCATGCAATTACACACAGACCTGACAGGTGCATATCTTCCATTAAAATTCCACTGGGCATTGAAATTGGGATTTTCCAGACACCAAAGCAAGCTTGGTAGCATTCACAGTGTAATGAAATTAAGTGACCTTTGCATTTGCATTTTCTACATGGGGTGCACCTGGGACTTAGATGGCTGAGCAGACACTGCTGTGGAGCCACTTTTGCTGTGGCAGCATTGAGTCTGGAGCAGTCATAAGGACTGTAAATCTTCTTCATAACCTCAGCGAAAACTGCAAGATGATTCCTGTTGCTTCCTTCCTTCAAACTCTGCTGAAACTCCTGTTGCCAGCTGAGTCTTGCACCATATTGTCTCAAAATTACTTCATAGAAACATAAAATAGAGTGGTTTGGGTTGGAAGGGACCTTAAAGATCATCCAGTTCCAATCCCACTGCTGTGGGCAGCGACACCTTCCCCTAGATCAGGTTAGTCACAGCTCCATCCAGGCTGGCCTTGGACACTTCCAGGGATGGGGCATCCACAGCTTCTCTGGGCAACCTGTGCCAGAGCCTCACCACCCCCAGAGTCAAGAGTTTCTATCTACAATCTAAACCTGCCCTCCTTCAGTCCAAAGCCATTGTTCCTTGTGCTATCTCTACATGTAAAAAGTTCCTCTTCGTCTGTCTTGTAGGCTCCCTTCAGGTACTGCAAGGACCCCTTCGGGTGCTGAAATACTTCATTAAATAATTGGAGGATCTTCTTTTTCCCATTCTGAAGCCTTTTGGAGGCTCTGAAGTATTTTTTTTTTTTTTTACTTTTTGTTGGTGCTGTGGATCAGATGACAAGAGTCTGTGTTGTTCAGTGTGGCAATTTGTAACTGTAGTATGGCCAGAAACAGACATGAAAAATTCAGCACCCTGCAAAGTAATAACAGCAAAATAACCTGAGGATTGAATTTATAGGGATTATAAGAATAGAATTTAAGAAAAGGAGTACTTTTGACAATTATCAATTAACTTAATTCTCTCTGAACTTTGGGTCTCTAAAGGCTGATCTAATCCTTGCCTTCCTCCACAGGAAATTCTTCAGATTTGAAGTTATTCTGTGGTTCATTTAACTGGATTTACAGTGGTTTATACAGAAAAAAAACCCCAACTTCTCTTTGAATAAGAGAAGATAGTGAAAGGTTGTGGAGCAAGGGATCTGAAAGGGGACTTTCACCTGAAAGTTGATGTATGACATAGTCTTAATGAAATATCTCTAAAATTGTGTTGGATCTATTAGCATTAAAAACTCTCACATGGGATTTGTTATTTTATGCCAACGAAGCTGAATAATGCTTGAAGTCCTTGATTCTGCTAGGATCCCGCTGGGCAATCACAATACAAATGCATGGAAGAAGACAGTCCTTGCCCTCATATATCCAATTTCACCACGTGAGGTGATGCATCCATCCTGCAGTACTTAGACACCTGTTTTAGCTGAGCTGCAGGCTTAAGATGCAAACTTCCAATTGGATCATTTTGTGAACTCTAAGTTTTCCCTTCAGCCAGTATTGAGCATTTGATCACCCATGGGTACCTCCCAACTTTTCGATCTAACTGACTTCAGAGCCACTGCGTTCTAATACCAATCCAATAGATACAGCTGCAACTGTCTTCCTACACACATTCCCTTCAATTTGCTTGGACGGAAATGCATTTTTATTAATTGTACCCAATTTACTGAATAATCCAGACTGCACTGTCTGGTTGTCTTTTTTCAGTACTTCAGTCTTTCATCAACCTTCTTTAATTTATGATCTATGGTTTTGTGATTATTTGCTGAACATATGGAACAACCGCCGAGTCTGAAATAGTCTTTCTGGGATCCCAAAGGAAACATTTTTATTTTGCAACTTTTTTTAAAATTAATATCTTTTCTTTTAGATCTCAATATTTTTTTTTTTTCATCTGTTCACAGGAGACTTAATTCACATTAAACATTAATTAATTATGCTGTTGTGGATGAATCATCCAACCAAAGACTCAATACCAAGACATATTACTTCTTCTGGATTAATTTCTGCTACATTTTATACTTCTCCACCATGAAGTGGCACGGTTCAAAAAGTGTGAAGCTGTAGAGGTTGCAGCTCTGAGGACGTGTCGCCTACACTTCTTGCATTCCAGTGATTTTTCTCAAGGACAGATTTAATGCACACTGAAAGCCCAATAAGTTTCAGTGTACTGTGGGTACAGGACGTGTGCAGTGAGAAGCAGGCGCAAGGATTCTCTAATAACTCCAGTCTGTAAGGAGTCCAGTTTGCACACAGCTGTGAGATGGAAACCATAAAATGAGGCTGGACACTGATTTGCGTCAAAGATTTAACCATGACTTTACCAAAAATGCTATCATAGACACTGTTTTCTTAACAGTAGCAAAATCAACTGGAAATATGTCTATTTGAGACCATAGTCTCTATGAAATCCTCGCAGCTACCAATCATTAATTTTTCATAGACTAAATCCATTTTTCATTTTCTTCATGTTTGATGTCAAGTTTATAACTAGCCAGGCCATGCTGCTTAGCACTTTTAAATTAACTGCAAAGTACCTACACATGTTGAGTCTTTTGTTATACTCTCCAAAATTGTGGGGATTATCAAAATCAAACATCAGAGTCTAGAGATTCCCAGGCAATCCCAGTTAGAACTTTTGCATATAATGTATTTTGTGTATGATAATTTGAAGATAGTTTATATGTCGCAGATTATGTTTCCTATGTTACTAATATTCTGGAAAATTTTGTAAGCATTACAAATTTAGTAACACCCTTTTTCTATCTAATTCTTTATTCTTCTAAAACAGAACAAAGCCTCATTTTCCCCTTTAACTAACCCAAGAAGCTTTACCAATTTATTTAATAAAAAGCTGTAATTATGAGAAGGTTTTTTTGCTTCTTCAGTTCCTTATGGACTTCAGTTCCTTCTCCATTCTACTTTAGATGCTGCAGTGTGAATTCCTTTGGATTTTTTGTTGATGTCTTCATTTTGTCTATATTTAATTTATTCTGACTGCCTTTTACCAAGTGTTTTTAATGTAACTAAATATATTTAAATGTAACTAAATATATGCACAAGCATTTTTAATTTTCATTTTTATTTCCTGTTCCCAGGATGTTCGCATTTTATGTACTCTTTTTTTTTCATTTTGGGTACTTTGATGTTTTTTCCTCTCTTAATGAAGTTCCCTTAAAAAATCTCACTTTTACACATCCATTCTTTCCCTTTCATTGAATTTTACTTGTAATACTCATTAGCTTTTAAATTTTGTTGAGAAGGGGGTTCATTAAATATTGGGATTGCATCTGCTTCCAAGAAAAAATAGTAATACATTTTTTAATGAGCTTATCTTTTGTACTTCCACTGTCTTTCAAATAGAAACTGTACTAAAACTCTTTGTCAGTTTGAAGAAGAGATATTTTAAAGAGGATGCCTCATCTGGGCTGGATTAAAGTGGCTGGTTTAGGGCTAAAAGATGCTGTCTAACTGGTAATCTCAGGCCTAGTTCAGTGTCTGTTTAGTTTACAGCTTTCCATAGCAAAGGAGCCAGGTGGTGCAGAGTGGAGATACACACTGCCTGCATTTAACACCAGGTTTTCTGCATGTACATTTAGATGTACTGTTATCTTAATCACTGTAAGAGCTCTTTTGCAAGTTGTGTTAAACGCTAATATTTACTGAATATTTATCCGTGTCCTGAGGACAGCTTTGGGGTCACCTGACCCTTCTGCAGAATTTAGACTCTGTATAAAGATAAAAACAAAATAGACAAAACCTCATATTTTTGTGTTAAGTCCGTATCCTTGTTAATGTCTGCTGATGTAAATCTATTAGTTTTGGGAGACCTGTGACTTCCTGGGCACACCATCCCAGAGATTTTACTTTGTTCATGACATGATTGCTTGTGACTGGAGTATTTGTAAATGCAAACTTGACTGCAGAGGTATTTGGACAGCTTTGGATCTGCATTATTTTTTCAGACAGTTCATTTCTTGCCTTGCTGGTATCACCTGTGTGATCCATCTCATCAAGGTAAGGAAAAATGCCCAGACTAGGCACTTATGCTACACCTACAGTAAGAGGTATACACAAGGGGAAATTTGTCCCATATTTTTGTGTTCACCTTCTCTTTCCAGGATGTGTTCAGTTTATGTGTTCATCAGTACCTGGGCAGCTGTTAATTGTTTAGGAAGAAAATCCAAACAAAATCAAACAAAAAAAACCCACCCAGAAAGCCACAAAACCCTCAAAGAGCTAAAGCACAGACCTCTGACTTTTGGCTAGTTCAGATGTCTCTTGGGGCAAGATAGTTGTCCCAGAATAAATAACTAATAAATTCACCACATCACAAATTCTTGAGTCTGAAGTAATTATGAAATAATAATTTAATGAATTAAATCTTCAAAGTTCGTGTACAGTTATAAACGTCTCAAGAAGGAATCTCCAAAGTCATTATTTGACAGATTCAAGGGCCAAGGATAGGTGCAATTTGGCCTAAAAAGCCTTTGGCTGGCAAAATGAACGAGAAAGTAAATAAATATGCTGGTCTTGGCTTTGGGAGTTATGGGCACATTTTAAATAGAATTGCCTCTAAACACAGCTGCAGAACTGAATCTCTGATGCAATAAAGCTGTCTGGTTTATGGCAGACATACATCAGCACTGCTCTGATGGCTCAATCCGTTAGAATCACAGAATGACAATAACTTCTTTGTGTATTACAAATAAATCATCGCTATCACTCAACATGTTTAGAAAAATTGTAGTTCATCTGGTCTAAGTTTTGCTCGAGAAATATAAAGCTGTTGGAGTTTGAGAGTGTGCAGAGTTAATGGAGAAAAAGGTTGAAGTTTTTATCTATTTCCTCCATCAATGTGTTTATTTCACTCAAGGGACTTAACCACATGCATTTGGAAAATTAAAGTCAGAAAACTGACACTTTAATAACTTTCTCCTCCCACACCCAGACTCATCAACAAACCAATGAACTGTATGTGTAGAGGCTTTTTAAATCGAGTAAAAAAACAACGACAAAAAAAATGAAATGTTTAGGGAAGATCTTTTTATTGGTGTTCAAACCGAAACAACCTCACTCTAAGAGTTGTAAACATGAAATTTTCAAGACATGTGTTCATCTTTTTTTTAACTACATTTGTACTTTTGCACATATGAAAAGGAATATTTGGCCATGCAATTTTGTTTTAAATCTCTGTGTCCACAGTTATTCCTTGAAACAATTGAGGCGAAGTTTACAGAAATGTCTCTATGTCTAAGTGCAAAACTGCATGTGGACCCACAGTGTCCTGTTCATTCTCTATTCACATGTATCTTCCCATGGTAAAGACATGACGAGAAGTGAAATAAGTGTGATATAAATATTTATATAAATATTTATGTATATATGCATGTGCTTGTATGTGTATATAGACATAAGGTTGGTCCTGTGTCAACTTGCTGACACATAAGAACATGAGGATACGTGCCATTCTGCAGTAGAAATTTAATTTCTTCTGCATATTAAAACAAATATAGAGTTTTAAATTTGATCAAAAGGGCTCTATGATACGCAAGCAAAGTTTAAACTGAATGAGATGACTGGAAACACTTCTGTCCCTGATCGCAAAGCACTTGATGTCCAACAGGAATTGGATAATATTTTGAGAGACCTTTGTTTGAGCCTTTTTTCTTGAAAACATACCTATGCCCATTGGATGCTATTTTTTATATGATGAGACTTTTAAAAACTGATATTAAAATAACAAATTAAATTGAAGGAAGGTCAGTAAGACTAATTTTTCTCTGAAGTCCAACATTTAGACTAGATTGTCTGTTACATATTACTAAATTGCTCTATGTTACAAATTTGTTACCTTCACCAGAGTTTTCAGCCAAAATCATGTGGTTCTCAGCCTGGTATAGTTTAAAGCGGACAGGGAGGTCAGCATGAGTCTGTTCACAAGTTCTTAGGAACAGCCAGGAAACAGTTTTGATCAGCTTTCCACACGCTGAAAGCTGTCACATCCAAGCAGCACTCACAGCTGGGTAAGTGTGGCTGGTTTCCAGATTATTTCACTCTGCGTCTCGGAGAAGCTGGGATGAGATTAGAGAACCAGCTTGGTACTGTCAGCATGTTCTAATTGTATGTATGTTTCCAGCAGTTCTGGAAAACTGACTTAATCAGTTAAAGCTAGTTAAAAACTAGATTCTAGTTAAAAACTTTAATTCTAGTTAAAACTAGAATAAAAAAAAATGATCACTATATTCCTGTTGTGATTCTAGTTGCAAATTAGTTCCTGTTTCCCCAAAAAGACAATTAGAATTTTATGAGAATCAAATTCTACACCATAGCTACCTCTTGTCCTCTTTACTTTTCCCCCCATGTTTCTTTTGCTAAACTATGGCTCCAGTCTCTACTGCCAGGGATAGTTATTTGTAACAATCTTCTCCATGAAAAGAATAATATAAAAACTGTGAGTTCAAAGTGGAACAATGCCATCTCTGAATATTTTGAAGTGTCATAGTGGTATGGAGTGGCTTTTGCCAAAGGAAAGGAAGTTACTCAGAGACTCATCCAACATAGCCAGTTCCAGGGATGGGACATCCATAGCCTCTCTGGGAAACCTGTTCTGGTTCCTCACCACCCTCTGTGCAGGACCATGTCTCATTCTGGCAGGATTCTGTTTCATTTAATCTGATGTCTGTCACTAAATGTCTGTATTGAAAAAGATAAATGATTTCCTCAATGCTCTAACAGAACTATCAAAGTTTGTGATTATGTATTGTTCAGAAATATCTGAAAGGGACAATTTAGTTTTGGTGGATTTTGCCTGATAAAGTTTAGTACTGAGTAAGGATATGATCAATACATTAGTGATTATTGTGCAAGGAAAAAATTATTAAAAAGCCATTTTTTTTGTATGTTCTCCAATCAAAGTCTTCCGAAAGGACATAAATATATGAAAATTAACAGGCTCCACTAGCTGACACCTGCACATACACACAAAACCATTTCAGGTTGTTCAAAAGTATAAAAAAATCATGTTTGAAAGAGCCAATTTTTTGATTAAATCCATGTATATATAACTGACCTTGAAGGACTTTAGTATTTCATATCTGTGTGCATTTTTTCACAGTTTTGTTTACCTCAAGGAATAGCTCAGCATTACTGAGGCTCTATCTTCTGAAATCAGGGCTGAGATCTGGTGCGTTACATAGAAGGATCTTCAATGACTGATCAACATTTGTAAAATAACAATAATGAAATGAGATTGTTGCTTTCCAAACCGGTCTTTTGTATGGATCTCATGCTTTTGGAAAAGTGGCTGTAGTGCCATCTGCTGTTCTCTTAATGGGCAAAATACTGACTCTAGTGCTAGGAACTGGCTATCACAGTGTAGGAAATAAATATTGTTAAAGCTCAAGAGAACTAAAGCTAAAGAAGATAAGAAAGCTAAAGAGAATTCCATGATGGTCTAGAATAAAAGTAGGAAGGATTAGGAGAAGCACAAATTGTGGTCTTTTTCTCTGTAATGAGTGTATTAACATGAAAATCACAGCAGGATTTTAAAACTGATATTCACACTGAACACAACTCTTTACGTGATTCTGGTCACTCTAGGCCTCTCTTGAGTATGTTTGTGTTTCTGAACTTCTTCCATTTGTCCTCAAATTCTGTGTTGAGATGTGCTGCTTTGGGCTGGGATAGTTAACTTTCTCCCTGCTAGCTAGTATGAGGTTTTTATTTTTTTGTGATTTGTGCTGAAAACAGCATTGATAAGAGAGATGATTTCGTTATCAGTGAGCAGCACTCACACGGAGTTAAAACCTTTCCTGCTCCTGACCCCACCAGCGAGGAGGCTGGGGGTGCACAAGGAATTGGGATGGGACACAGCTGGGACAGCTGACCCCAACTGACCTAAGGGGTATCCCAGATCATATGGTGTCATGCTCAGCATGTAGAGCTGGGGAAGAAGAGGAAGGAAGGATGGAATGTTTAGAGAGATGGTGTTTGTCTTCCCAAGCCACTGTTACTCACGATGGAGCCCTGTTTTCCTGGGGATGGCTGACCACCTGCCCATGGGAAATGGTGAATGAATTCCTTGTTTGCTTTGCTTGTTTGTGCAGCTTTTGCTGTGCCTACTAAACTGTCTGTATCTCAACAAATGAGTTTTCTCACTTTTACCCTTCCAATTCTCTGCCCCATCCCACCATGGGGAATCGAGGAAACAGCTGCAGGAGTCTGAGTTGACAGTTGGGGTTAAACCACATTAAATAGAAGAGAAAAAATAAACCTCACAAAGTATTTTTGGAGTATTATGGAGAAGTCCCGGTGAAAGAAAGGATCACCAGGATAGACAGTTTGAGGGAAGACCTGAAAGAACCAAGACAGAGTGAGAACAATGCAATGTGCTCACTTTTCCATTACTAGATGCCAATATTGCCATTTAGTTGTAAGTCTCACTGTTCCATAGTCTTGGGTGATGCTTGAAGTCCTCATTTTGGAGATGGATATCTGATGGAGACCTGATTTTAGGGTGGATAGGAAGAGAATTCAGGCGAGGCAGTGTTACCACGGGAGCAAACGGAGTATCGGAATATGGCCTAGGTTGTTTGCAACTAACTGGAGATTTTGATGGTTGTTTTGAACATTTTTAAGAAGTAGCACAAGCTTAAGTTCTCCCCTTTGGTATTTCTTGAAGATACCACATTGTCACTGCCAGAGTATGGATTGTATAATGTAGATAGGAAATGACTGTGCCCATAGAAAGAACCTCCTTTTACAATGTGCATTTTTTTTTGTTCAAGATGCTCGCTATCTTGTTTATTAATTATACATTTTTTGAAGTTTCCATTAGTATACATTTACTGGATTTTAATGGTCTTGCCAGGGTTATGAATGCCTTGGCAGTGGGACTTGATAAATTCTTTTCTTGCTAATGCTGGCTTAGTCTAACTTAGGAAGATGAATTTAATCATGATGGTGACATCTGGCAATTTTGTAAAATAGAGCCCATTAGAAGTCACTTCTTTTTAAAATCTGACTATTCATTAAGTATGAGCAATTACTCCTCTTTAAATCTTTTTAGCATATTCATAACCAAGATTTGCAATAATATAATTGTAATCATTTATCATTAGTCATGTTGCATGCACCTGAAAGCATACACACTATACATGTACCTTGATACATTAATATTTTTGCTTGAGAAGCTAAGGTACTTTAAGGTACTTATTTTATGCTGTTAATATTATTTATTATTTCTTGCATTCTATTTTTCAAGATTTTCAAGATCAATGTTATATATTATTTGTACAGACTAATATTTCAAACATATCTCACCTAGTTCCATGTTAAAACAAGATATTCTCAATTCTGTCATAAATTACAAATAATGATCGTATTCCATCAACAAAAAAAAAAAGCAAGTGCACAACTGGTGACATTTATGTGCCATAAACTATGAACTGTGTTTTGAAAGAAAATTAGCAAGATACATTTGTCAAAACTGGAAGGTTATAAAGTGAGGATTATGCTACTGTTACTTCCATTTCCTTTATAAATGAAATACTTTGGTTTTGTAACATCCTGAAATCAAATATGAAGTCTGCCTATCCCTGGCAATCAGCAGAACTTCTGCTCTCCGAGATTTTGGTGTGTAATCACTCATCAAAACTTTCTGAATATCCTTATGGGTTCTTGACCCTGCTGTCTTGTCCAGCATGAAAGCAGTTTGTACAGCAGCACACCCAGGCTTCTTTCTTCAAATATACACTCATGCAATCGATACTAAAGAAATGGATAGTGGAAGTGCTACTTATATGCAATTCCACCCTTCCCAATCTTGATAATTTTTGCAACAGGACCTACCCTAGTACCAGCTACAAGTTCAGATAATTAAGGGTTGTGTTCTACGTCCAGCACAAGGTGGGTTTGGAACAAGCTCTCTGAAGATCACACTGTCTTGTTACCATCTGTGCTGGTTTCAGCTGGGATATCACCAGTGCATTGAGATAAGATGTCTGTTTTACAGATTTGGAGTTGGTTTTGGCTTTTCATGTGAGAATAGCACAATGTGGTTTAGTTTGAAAAGAATCCTGAAAAAGCAGGGTGATTGATAGAATCACTGAATCTCACAAACCATACTGAGACCTCCAGAAGTCTCTAGATCAATACCCTGCTTAAAGAAAAGAAAACACTAAATTGACCAGGTCACTCAGGGCTGTGTTCAGTCAGATCTTGGAAAGCTCCAAGGATGGTGACTCCACACTCCCTGGGCAGCCTGATCCACTGCATGACTGCCCTTATGGGGAAAAAGTTATTCCTCATTTGCAGTCAGAACCTGTCTTGGTTCAATTTATGCCTACTGTTTTTCATTCTTCCACCACAGACTTTCAGGTCCTTTAAATTCCTCTGAAGAAAGAATATGTATGTCCCTAGCCAAGCGATAAGAACACAAATATTTCAGATATGTGACGCTCTTTCCCAGATTTTATTTCAGCTTCCCATTGAGTGTCTGATCATGCTTGGATTCTCAGGTTTTACCTTTGAATTGCTCTATAGATTAGGATTAGGGCATCGAGGAGAGAGCCCAAAAGGCTGAGTGGAAGATTCAATAGATAGCTCTGTTACACTGGCAAAAGTGAGGCTTCTGGAACAAGGCCGAAACAAATTTGTAAAGAAGAGCTTTTTTGCATGCAGCCCCAGAAAGCAGAACTCACAAATGCTGACAACTATAGTTTTTAGTACTGTCTCCCAAAAGCAGAGGATGAGTTTTGGCAGCCTCGCTTTGTCTGATACTTAGTAACAAACATGGTGACAAAGCCCTTCCTGAGAGTTCATCAAAATCATGGTGTTGACTGTAACTATCAAACAAACGAAACAATTTTATTTAAGTTTACCTATACAATTATTTGCATAGAATTAAAATTCTAACTCTATTGTATTTTTTATTTTATATTATGCTACAACCTAAATATGGGAACTGCAAAAAAATTATTTAAAGAATAAGACAAATTATTTTCAGGTTCTATATAAGATAAGGAATAATTCACTCTGAGGTCAATGATCTCCAAAATTCAATAGAATATAGCTTTTTATTTACATACACCCAAATTAATCTATGTAAGCATTGTTTTTCTGTCTGTCTATAAATATTTTATCAATTATTAGCTGGAAAGTCTAAAAAAAACCTTACAGTCTTGAACCAGACTGTGATCATTGTGTTAAGGGTAATATTAAAAAATAGGTATTTTCAAATTCACAGATTTGTTGCCCTTGAATGGGAGATTCTTTTGAGAAACACATGTGCAGTATCTAAGAATTGTTGCATGTCATAGTCAGGGTTCTTATGGCTGCCCAGCTTCATCTTTTTCCAGGGAGAAGCTTCTGTCATTATTATTTCTCCAGCATCTGCATATAAATCTGCAATATAATATCTGCAATATAAATCTGTAGACATAGGAAAAGCTGCTGGGATACGAGATATCTTTTTTTCAGTCCTTCTAACCCAAAATAGCTTATAAGTGCATATTGGAGGTTATCATTTACCCACCAATGACACAATCCATGCATATTCCAGTACCCCATACTGGGTTGGCCTGGAAAGGGTGTGGGAGAAAGGGTACTATGAAATTCTGCATATGAAATCTAAAGCCCTCTAAAATGACTTCCCCCAGTGGGTACATAACTTTCACAGCATGCCAATAGCTAACTGGAAAGTAAGAATTCCCTATTACATTTTAAAATACGCTCAGAACTCATAAATGCGCATCCTCTTCAAAACAATTGAACTGTAGTTTCATCTCTCCCCTCTTCTTGGTGACAGAATATGGAAAAAGCCTGCATAAAATAAAAATTCACTGAAAAGTCTGTGCTATCTTATTTTTCAACACAAAAATTCAAAAGAAGTTATTAATTTGAGTGAAATACCTCACTTTGGTGAAAAGCTGCAACACTTTCAGAAATGTATTTATAACTGCTCAGTCACTTAAAAGATTGGTATTGAGATATACTTGAAAAGTGTAAACATTATTTTGGGTGCTGGGTTTTTTAGGGGGTTTGGTGGTGGGGTTTTTTTGTTTGTTTTTTGTTTGTTTGTTTTTGTTTTTGTTTTGGGTTTTAGTAGCTATTCCATGTACAAAAAAAAAATTCTGAAAAGCTGAATTTATAAATGATTTCTGGCACAGTAGTGAGAATGCTAATCAAGGTTCCTATAAGATTAGAGTATCTTATCTATATGTCAACATGAATTAATGGATTAAATTTATCATAAACGATGTTATCTCTGTAATCTAAGATGCTTTCCATAATGGTATCTAACCATCAGAGAGCAACTGGATGTGTCACTGAATGTGTTGCTAACAGAGCAGAAAATGAAAAGACACATTTAGGCCTCCATTTGTCCAGCTCTGGTACAGGAAATTTCTTATCTCTTTTTCCCACTTATTACACAGTTTTATTTGGCAGTGATTCAAACTGGCTAGTGGAAAACTGTCATTAATTAAGTTCCATAATTTGTCAAGGAAATAAGAGTATCCCAAGGATTTCTTCACAAGGAACTGTTATTCTATAAAAAAATGAATTCTTTTAGAGTAATCCTTGGAGATGTATGACAACCAGAGTCATGACAGGTTTTTAAAGAACATTATTAACAAAACCAGGAACATCATAGACTCTCCGCAGTTGTGGTTTAGGGATTGATACAGTGCTGTGTTACCAGTTTTGAGATGTGTGAGATAAAGGACAAAAATAAAAGTGTTTTTTAGGTAGTATTCTGCTAAGGAAGGTTGGGTGTAGTAGTAGAAATGGCACAAATCCCATGGTAAAAGGTGAAATCTTACAATCTCAGATCTCATTTACAGCATTTGTAGACAAATGTTCATATGTAAATATGGAACCATTCAGTACACAATCTGCTTGCAGGACTACACAAAAATGTGCATCAGGCAGGTAGATTTGCTTATTCAAGTTGAAGGACAAGCCATAATTTTCAGCAGAACACAAATTCCTCATTTTTTCATACACACATACACATTCAAAAAACTTATCACTGACTTAGCTTGTCAAAATAAAATTCTCATTAAAAATCAGGCAGCACCTTTATGCCTCCAAGGTAGTGATATGACTGAATGCTTCAATTTACTGCTAAATCACCAATGTCTTATTTGATATATGGCTTGTAGTTAGCAGTGGTTTATTTATGCTGTTCTGGATTGCTTCTCAAAGCCCTTCTCTCTCACTTCAGGAAATTTTTATTTTTAGCTTTGCTTTGAACACAGGTTAATTTTGCATTTGATGTTGAAGGATATATGTTCTTTAAGTTACACTTTATCAGCTAAAAAAGGTATTGTCTCGATACAATCTATAGTTCTTGCAGCTGGCTAAATTGGTATCATAAACATAATTTGCTTCCATACTTTAGATAGATTAAATACAAACCCATGAAATCTGGTGACTATACAATAAGTATGTATCAAGAAGTTCCATATAACATATCTTCTGTAGATTATAGAGCCCTCCGTTCATCACTGTGCCTGAAAACAATCCGAAAGCCAAAAGCTGCAGACCTTAAATCCTAAGAGTAACATGTCAGAAAACCCACATGCCAAAAACAGAGGAGCTGGTCATGTGTGCATTTTCCTTCCTTTCTATCTGGGTAGTTGCCCTTGACTAATTTCATTGCTTAGCCTGAAGTATTTAATTTATACTCTTAGAGAGTCTTCTGCACACACTGCTTGCACAGAAGGAAGATTTCTCTCTGTGGACTGCAGAGACCATGGATGCTCTTTAATTATACTCTTAGCATCAGAGTAAATCAGCCTGTAAATTGCAACAGCCTGCAAGTTTTGTTTGGATATTATTTTAGGATTAACTGCCTCGGAGCTTGCATCTTTATTTAGGTTTTGTGTAAATAGTCACTAGAGAAATATTTGCTTACACTGAAAATCTATACTTTTTGACATACTTTGAAAACAGGAAATTAATATAAAGAGAAAGATTTTAATACCTGCACAGTTCTATTTGCAGACCACCGTAATTTCCAGAGATTTCCTGAGAAAAGGGGTACCATTCACTTCCAAAATATACTTCCCATAACTATATCTCAAAAAGAGCTGTGAGATGTACAGAAAGCTGAAGTTATTACCTCAAGAGCAATTGATCTGAAGAGCTATAATTTTGACTAGAATAATATATAATTATATATAATCAAATTATTATTAGAATCATATATCTAAAAAGTGTCCTACATATCTTATGGATGCCACATTTTGTCCTACTGCTTAAGCAAACAGTCATCATTTTTCACTCTGTGTCCTAAATCTCTCAGTCCAGGATTTTCCCAAAAAAAGCAACTAGAAAAAGTTCAGGCAATGTGTTTTTTTGGGTTTTGGTTGATTGATCTGTTCATTGGTTTGGGGATGCTATTGGGGTTTTTCATTTTGTTGGGACTTTTCCATACCAAATGAAGTAAATGACCTAAACCTGTAAAATTATCATGACAAATAAGTCTGTAGTTCACACATCTTTACTTGGCTCACCCATAAAAACTGTTCTCCATTTCACTGCAAATAAGGAAAATAGTGATGCTTCAAAGAATCGGAAAGCTGTTTTCTTATAGATTTGCTTTAAGAATAGATTTATTCTTAATGGCTTCTTAATAATCTTTGGATCAAAACTTCAATTTATATGGAAATATAAATGCAGATACTGTGCTTTTATATAACTTCATCACAACATTTCTTCAGTTGACATATATATGCCTATTATATATTTGCACACATTCTTCTGGGATAAATCATGAGGTCACAGACCTTCCAAATTCATTGTAAACTGGATAATGAAAGAATGTAAATTTAGATGTTTGCATTACTGAGAATAACAACAGAGGATCCCAAAGAGATTTTTTTAAATCTTTTTATTAACCAATCTATCTACTCATTGCCTAATAGTCCACTTGGGAAACTGCCTCTACAGTTTGCCAGCCAGAATCATCCAAAGAACAGGCATCAGGGGAGGGTGACAAAAAGCTGTTTTAAGGATTGATCCAAAGAGCAAAAAAGAAGAGGTCCCTGTATTCTAAGAAGTAAATTGAAACAACAACAACTGTGGGGGTAACTACAGAGAAAAATTGGTTTTACATTTATTTTTGTAATGTTTACTCATATATTCTGCTGAGTCCAGAGATAATGAATAGATTTTTTTAAAAATTCAGGCTTCACCTTCAAGGAATACTTTAATATGACCTAAAAATCCCCTTTTACCCCTTCAAGTAATCTTATTGCAAAAATTCTTATGAGAGAGTCAACCCTCATTAAGGGCAAAATACTCTCCTTGGGTTTAATGTCCAGTGTTGATTATCCATAACATAAGTTCTTAGCACCTGACATATATAAATAGCATTCTTCTGATTAACTTTGCTATGAGAATATTTTTTAAGATATACGTTTTATGGATGTTAGTATTAGACCACCATCAAAGTTTTCTCTGATGAGTAAAACTTCCAAGACTAAAACACCTCTTGTTCAGGAAAAGAATAAAGAATTTTTTGTTTTTCTTTCCTTTTGCTTTCCAAGAGAGAAAGTCCTTAAAAAGGGGGGAAATGGGAGAAATAGATATGAAATTGATAACTAACTCTACAGATTACTTTCAATGTTGTTTCTCATTTAATCACAGACCAGATGCAGGTTAGACATTAAAAGTTATTGCCTTGTACATGATTTGGAGACTATCCATATGAAGAGAAATGAAGATTTATTAGTCTATCTCCACTTAAACTGCTGCTACTAATCAAGAGCTTTTACTGTTGACTGAAAGCATTTAATTTATGGTGAGCAGGAAAACAAATTATTTTAATCCTCTACAGATAAAAACACTTGAAGTTATAGTTTCATAATACTAAATATTAATAGTAGACAACACTGTCTACACTGAAGACACTTCATACAGATAAAGAGCTATTTGAGGTTTCCCTACTGCTAACTTGACACCGATATGTATTGCCTCAAAACCATAAAAATTTGAATTATTTTACTGTTTTATCTTTAAGAAAAAGTCTTTCATGAAGAAAAATCATATGGATAAGTCATTGTGAATCTCAAGGTTTCATCATTCTGTTTGATTATGCAGATTAGTTAAACTCTGCCCTGGCTGAAAGCCAGTAAATTGGCTGAAATCCTGAAAGCCAGGACAGAATTAATGTTTTCACAGTAGCCATGAGGGGGCAGAGCCTGGAGCTATGTGGTCCTGTCCAGGTTGTTATCCTATAACACTCGATGATCATCATCTCTGGGGGGCAGAAATAAAGGATTGTCCCTTCTGAAAAGAAGGTGAGTGTGGTGCTGGGTCTAAGAAAAGTATGGGCTTGGGGGGCCCATCCACAATTTTTGTTAATTTTCTTGGGGTCTCGCTGCTGTGGGTTGGTCAGAGAGCATTTTTTGCACGTAAATCACCCTTCTTTTGTATACTTTTGTTATTAATGTTGTTGTTGTTGTTACTCTTTGTTTCCTTATCTCGTTGCTGTTTCCAGCAAACTATTCTTATCTCAACCCATGATCTCTGCATTTTGTCTCTGTCACCCGAGGCGGGGACAGGAGCACCTTGTGGTCTGGAGTGCTGGTCCTAAACCACTACAAACACAAAAATATTTTTCCCCATTGAGATCTCTAAATGCTCAGATGCTGCATAAGCAATTTGACTAACAGCACATCTTTTTGACCCATGAAATAAATTCTCGAATGAATTGTCAAAGAATGGATGTATGTTTTAGATAAGAATAGAAAAAATTTTTATAAAAAATGTGAAGTTCTTCTGTTGTGAACCAATAAACTCCAGCTTCTCATGCTTTTAATTAATAGCCATTTAAATGATTTTCAGTGTTTGTATAGAAAATTCTGAAATGACAGAAAGCATTAGAAATAAAGCATTCTTTGGTCAAACAGTTTACACTCCTTGTGGGACTTGCTCTGACATAGTATAAACAGCGCTCACTTCAGTGTAAGCTGTCAAATTTCTTGTTTGAGCATCTGCAACAGGAGCTGTGGATGCCTGTGGAGGGCAGAGCAAGCAACAGCAGAGCTGAAGGTTTCCTTGCATAACACCAAAGTGCATAACCCTCAGCCACTTCAACCCGTTTTATTAAATTTATTTTCAGCATTTGATACCATTTATAGCAGGGCACCCTCTCAGCATTGACTGGGTTGTTTTCAGCCTCATTAAACGGGAGAGTTTTTCTGTTCAAAGTCACCTAGCAAAAATTCCCATGGAGACACTTAAGCAGGTGTCATTATGTGACAAAAAGGACACCAGTCATATTAAGCTTTTTTTCCCACTTAAATTATTCACAGTAAGATTGTTCACACACATATTTCAGTGTTTTCCATCATCAGCACAATGTTGCAGTATCCTTTATGTGCATTGCTTGATTCTATCCTACTTTGAGAAGCATTTAAGCTTATGATTGGAATTTTATTTTATGATGGTCATGATAAAAAGGCAAGAAAGTATGCAGAATAAAGACATCAAGCAGTTGGAAGAGAAAATTAGAGAGCAGGAATAAAAATATATAGCAAGGTATCACTCAAAATCATTGCTCAAGCTGATGATGCTTACGATAAGGTATAATGTAATTGCTCAGTAGGGCAAATATAATAATGTAATAATTCAGAAGACCTAAGCAGTAAGATCATCAACTCCTAACCTGACAGTTTAATAAACCTAATTGTATTCACAGCGCTATTCATTATGTTAATGACTGCATCCTGGACAGCCCTGAGAGACATTTGAACTGCTGCCCAGGTGTCCACACACGAAGTGTGTCTCTGTTGCAAGATCCTATCTCGGACAGCAGCCGTGTGTTGATGACTAAGGAAGAGTAGGAACAGAGCAAGCATATACAGTGTTTCCTCCTAAGATTCTCCAGCTCAGGTCAATTGTGAGTTTAAGACCTGATACAAAGGCATCAAGATAAAAAAAAATTAGACTAATTACAGTAGTATTGATGATGCCTATGGAGAATTTAACTCTCCATTTCATTCTCAGATTTCATTAAAGGTGATTTAGTGAGAAATTATTCATTGCTGACTAGTTAGATAATTGGTTTTGTTTCTGTAGGTCATGATCCTGTAAGTTATTTGAAGGTCAGGTTATGTTTAAAAGCCTATTTTACAGTGCTCTCCTTAGAGAAAGGTATAGTGTAAAGCATGTTCCTCATTCAGTTCAGAGAATAAATTAATTTTTTTCCCCTTACAGAGTGGTTCTAGAAATATAAGTTTTAAAAGTAAAAAGTACTTGTCTTTTCTGAGTTTTGGCACATGTGACATTTACTCCTTCACATGTCTGCATGCAGTGAGAGATCACTAAGTAAGCAAAGAGTAAGCACTGTTTGAAACAGAAGGATGAAGCACTAAACTGTGTGTCAGAAGATTAGAAGCAACTATTCTGTCTCTATAAAACATTGCTAGTGCATTTCAGTGCCAGTTACAAACTGTATGACATATTTGGTTAAGTATTACAGCTTTGGTTTTACTTCTGCAGACACAAAAGAAATTAAAATGTTCTAAAATACCAAGTATTTCCTCACACACAGCTTACAGACCTAATAAACCCATCATTTCCAGAGAACATCTTGTACCTTAGCATTAACTGAAGCCCTTGTAATGATCCATTGAGGGGTGAGACATAAACTTCATGTCATTGCCTTGGTACAAAACAGATGAAAACAGAAATATCTGTCTTCTTCAGAAAGACAAGGTCATTCAGTCAGCCATGTAGGAGTGTAACCAATACCTAGATACAGACATGAGACATGGGATTTTTTTATTTAATTGTTTTCTCTTCCACCTTGGTAACCATGTTTTATGTATTTCTGTATCTCCGTTGTGTCAGGAGTCAGAGCAGAGGCCTCTGACCCTCACTGTACGAAGCAGTTGAGAATGTTTCCAGTCACAGGAAGCAGCAGTAATCTATGCCACCCCTTATTATATTGTACTATTATATTGTTTTTCCACTGTCTTCTTAGTAAAATCTTCTCATAATATAGTTCTTTAGTCTTGTGAACACCGCCTTGCAATAAAAGCAATTAAACAGCAGCCTCATTTGGATCCACTTTTATCCTGATGCATTTTCTTCTCAAGTACCAATGAAAGGCAGAGACCAGCTGTTACCCTTGTTCTGCAGTAGCTGCCAGCCAGCACTGCCATCTCCACTACAGCAGAGTGTAGGAAAATGCAGGAAAACAGCAGGAAAACTTATTTGCCTCCAGGCACTTTTTCCTATTGACAAAAATTCAATTGCACACTCTCACTCGTATTTTGTGTGGTACCTGACTCAGTAAGACTACAATCTCAGATGGGCTTTGAAGGTGTTATTACAATTAAATAACAAATACAACATGCTCCCTGGTGCACATTTTGTACAGAGCAACTCAACCACAAGCAAAGATGGAGCCATAGCCCCTGCCCTGAAGATTTCACTATCTAAAGATATAAAGTAGTCACAGATAAGAGGTGACAGAAAACTTGACCAGAAAACTGAACTGCTGTTTTGACATACTTTCTTTGGTTTTGGGGTTTGTTTTGTTGTTTTGGGGTTTTTTTTGTTTTTAAACTTTGATATGTAAATACCCTATTTCGTCCCTGTCCTCAGTACATCTAATCTAAGTGAGCTGAATAAAATTTCTTAAGTATACTAATTCTGCTGCTAATGGTCACATGGAATATAATACTTTCCCTTCATGGGTTATTTTCTTTGACATTTCTAGGAATTCTTCTCTCTACAGTTACAGAATTAATAAAGAGAAAAAGAACACACAGAAATATTTAGATTGTTAATTCCATAGGGTTGGGATGGACTTTACCATTACACAGTAAGGTCTTAGGTTATGACAAGAATTACTATGATATCCTGTAATTTCACTAAAACTTACATGTGCTGTAAAATTTCAGATTTAACCAAAATACCAAAAAATACCTTTTCCATTGCTGCAATACGAATGAGTTGAATTTCCAGATGCATAATAACAAAATTCTGCTAACTAAATGCATGATAATTTTGTTTAGCCAGCTAATGCTTTCCAGTTTATAAATCAAGTGGCAGCTGGAGGCAACAACACATTCCAGAGAAAATCAAATTTCCGTACATAAATGTTCTCATAAAGAGCTGCCCTTTACCTGTAATGCCTAGATTATATCTGTAAGTAGTGACAGATTAATTAAAAAAGGCTGGAGTTGAAGCCCATTACAAACTTACATTTTTCCTGTTAATGCAATGGTCAATACACATTTTGCATACAAAAAGATTTTCAGAATATGAATCCAAGTCTCAAAGAATGCGGTAGAAATTTGGCTTTGTCTCCTACCTCCACCCATGTAGTGTTCTCTTCTCTCATAGTGTTTTTTTCCTTGAGAGATGTGATCACCCTTGCTACTTTATACCCTTTCTCTGTTGTGTGGGTAGTTTCAGATTTCTTCTTGCCTTAGCAATGATATGATACAAGACAATTAAGCAACAGCAATCAAAATGGGAACCTCTAGTACAAGGAGAAACACACCTGTTTCTCATGAAACTACCATTTTGTTCACTGAGATAATCTTTGGTTACCAGGGACCAGATTTGCTTGTCCTGAGCTGTGTTTTAAATGTTTCTATGTCCAGATCAGGTCCTGCCAAAGCAAAAAGAAGTTTCTGATAAAGTTAAAATAGAACTGTGCTCAATTTTTCCCCCCGAAAGATTTTTTCCATACTCTGGGGACCTTGAGTGCCCCTTTTCGAATGATTCTGAGTGTGGCCATCAGTCTTCAGTGAGACTTTAAAAATAATCTTAACTAAAACCTCGAGGGCCAAAAAAAAAAATATCAAAATTTCCCAGAAATATCAGCTGCAAATCTATCAGGAATTCTTCCTGCTTAGGGAAATCCATAAGGGGGTGGGGGAATGGAGGAGGAGGGGCTAGTGAACACTTAAAAATTCCTTTGGTTTCTTTGGATACATAATATTATAGAAAAATTTAACTTTAAAGGCATCTTCAGGCATCATCTTGTCCAATGTCCCTGCTGAAGCCAAGGCTAAGTTCAAAATTAGATCAGATTTCTGGGTGTCTTTTCTAGTCAAGCTTTGAATATTAACAGGAATGGAGCTTCCAGAACCTCTCTAAGCCTCTGATCTGGTGTTCACTACCTTCAACATAAACTATTTTTTATCTATCTTTCATTCCCCTTGCTGTAATTTGTGTTCAGTGACTCCTGTGCTTTCACTGTGTACCTCCAGGAAGAGACTGGTTTCATCTTCTTCTACCTGTCCTCTGGAAGCTGTACAGAATAAAAATATTCCCCCTCAGCTTTTTCAAGGCTAAGCAAGCTCAGCCCTCTCAGCTTCTCCCCATCCACTGGGTGCTTTATCCCGTGGGCTGATGGCCTCTGTGGGAACCACTTCAGTATGAGGATACTTTAGTTTTCCTCTTGGGAGCCCAAAACAGGACACAAGTGAGGTCTCCTAGTTGCCAAACACAGAGGAATAAAAGCTTTCCCTGAACTTGTGGCTACTCTCCTGCAAGAGCTGCCTCATGTACAGCTGTCCTGTACAGCTGTCCTGTACAGCTGTCCTGTACCACTGTGAGGGCTCGCTGCTGACTCGTGTTCACTTGCAGTCTGCCAGGATCCAGAGGCAATTGTGCTCAGAGAGGAGAGGAGTGGGAATATGTGAGAGGAACAGCTCTACAGACACCCAGGTCCGTCTGTTTCAGATGCACACAGACAGAATCAGCCCAAGTGATTATCAGGATTTTCTGTTTTACTTGCTTCAGTCACACCTGTGTAATTGTTCACTTCCCTGGGAAGAAAAGATTGAGAGAAAAATATATTATCTCTTGTCCATTAAAAAACCTTTTTAAAAAGTGACAGCACTGCTCTTACAAATAAGGATTTGTTTGACTATGCACACTCCAGATGTTGAAAAACTTTGCATTTGATTCTATTTTAGAAACTGCACAAATCTCCAGGGCAAGAAAAAGCACAACTGTACTATATTGTCTTTGCAATTAGAAAAATGATACATTGACTATTTCGCAATTAATGGTTTGTAACTTAATTCTGAAATAGGAGCTAAATTGTCAGTGGATATAATCTAGGATAAATACGAGGATGAAAATGGAGAAATTATTCTTTACAGCAATAAAACATCGCAAAATAACTAATCATTGTTAAATTTTAGACATTGTAAGTATCATGTTGTCCTCCATTACAGAAACTTTTTCACTAACTTTATACTAAAATGGATTGTCTTTTTCATTGTGTACTCAAAATTGCTTTATTTCCATATTGCTTTTTACTGCACCTAGTAGAAAATACCTCTCAAATCATAATTAGGATGACAATGTTTGCCTCTCCTTTGCCCAGGTAGGAGGACATGCAGAGTGTTGAATGTACAAACTTCTTCTACATCTATCTTCAAGGTTTGGAACAGATCCTAAATGCTTCAATTACACTGAAGAATTAGCCAATTATTCACAGCAAGACATAGTTAGGTCATTAGGAAGTTATTCTGTAGCACATTACAAGTTGTCTTTGGAAGTTGTTTTTATAATAGTAAATCAAATAATGAGCCAGTATGAACTGCTTTCTTTGCTGCTGTATCTGTTATGAAGCCTCTCAATTGTATTTGTCCTGTGCAGTAAAATTAGTTCAGAAAGCAATAGAAAAGTTATTTTTTGACTGCTTTGAAAGAGTTTATAATCTTCACCAGCATATCTACATGTAGGGAGTAACAGGCAATATAAGTTACATGCAAAAGCAGAGGCTGAGTGCTCTGCAGTGGGTCCAGTTAAAGGACCTAAATTCTTGAAATCCAAACAAAATAAAAACTCAGGAAACAAAGGCCAATTTTGGCTTCTGCTTACTCAGTGTACTACCCTTGTAAGAGATTTTTCCCACCTGCTGCACCTGACTGCTGCTGTGCTCCTACGTGGTTAAGCCTCTGTTGTTTATTGGCCTTCTCAGTGGAGGATAACACACAGCTCTGATCTAAACCCAGTTATCCATGTGGTTCAGTTTCTGTGGATTCCAGTTTGATTCTACACACTGACAGATCCAAGAGTGCAGAGAAGATTGGTGCAGTCCTGTTTATTTGTCTTCCAGAGATCTGTAGAAGTATACAACAGGTTTAAAAGCACTCCCAGTTTTATTAGATGTTCTGGGCATTAAAAATAATTTATTTTTCTTTCCCTCTCCCTTACTTTTTCTTTACTTTTTAAAAAATTCTGATTCTTCAGAAACACAATGTTGTCCAAACAACAATATCTGACACGTCATTTCTTTCACACAGCTTTAATTTTAAAATACAAGAATTGCTCATTCATTCTGAACATTACCTGTCTACATTTATTGCGTTAATTAAAAACAGGAAGAAGAATGCAGAGGTAATTTTGTTTTGGACTCTAATCTATGCATGACACATAAGTAGTAAATCACTATCATCTTCTACTATAAAAAAAATTACATTGTATGTCAAAAAGCGCCTTCAGAGAGAGAGTTAATTATTGTGAAATAGTCCCCATGCATAGGAGGGAAATGGTCTGTCACCAGTTTTCCCCTCATTGTTTAGGCTGCATCGTAGCAGAAGACTGAAATATTTGTTCTACACTGATATTAGGATTCAGAAGACAACACTACTAATGAAGTAGACAGACTGGTAGCACGACTTAATTTGTAGAACAAATTTTGCCCATAGATCACAATAAATGCCAAGTTTCTACATGTCTTATAAGTCACTCAAGGAATATTCTTATAGAAATCCAATTACTTTCTATAAAATAGAAGAAGCATCACTTTTAGAAATGCAAATTAATGATTTTCTTGTAAACAGAAATCAAATAAAATCTTTCCAGTGTAGGAGGCTTCATAAAAAAATACCATCTAGCAACTGCATTGGAAGGCATGAACAGAGCACTGGTGAAAGATGGGAAATGAACAGCCCTGCCAGCAAACCCTCCTTTTGTAACAGTCTGACACAACCTCTGCCCTGTCTCACTTCTAAAGAGATGGCTCTTTATCTATAAAGAAACAACATTTTAACACTGTATCAGCTAAAAGTTAAATAGTCTACTTGCAAAAGAAACAGTTGTGTCCCATGTCAGTTTTATAATTTCAAGTAACTTAGAAATTTGGATGCATCTTAAAATCTTGCTTTGGTGAGCAAACGGATGAAAATATACTTTCCTAGTTAGCCTCAATTCAAACTAATTTCCTGTCTCAAGACAACTAGCAATTCAGACAGTCCCACTTGCAATATTTTGCCCATAGATCATTGGATGTGAACTTTGCTTTAAAGATTATTGCTTCAAAATATAAAACACTGCCTGAAGCTACAAGAAAAAAATCACAACACTGCACACAATGACATTCAATTCATTCCAATATAGCTAGCCTGGATCTGGAGGCTTTCATATCTACTGTCCTAACTAAAACGTATCCTGGAAACTGAATATTAACTTAGATTGAGCAGCTGTCTAACTGCTTACAGTATTCTACTGTCCCAGAATTTCTTGGTGAAACCATCTACCTATCTAAAGTATTGAAAAATATTTTCTTTATTTATAGTCAGTGTCAGAAGTGCTGTCCTTTAATGGCCTCTGGAATTTATCTGTGCTATTTTATTTGTCATATCTCCCTCTGTTCTCTCAGAATACCTACTGGTTTTTTTATGGTTTCAGTCATTCCTTGAACACTGGAGCAATCACTATGGTTTTGCAGCACTTTACCACAAAATGCTCGTATTTCCCAGAACTTGCTTTCAATGCCCGGTATTTTTTTTAGTGGACTGAAAAAGACTTCAAAATAACTAGAATTAATACATACATGGGCAAGGGTTATGGAGAGAAAAGAACAGGTCCTCTGGAGGGGCTGCAGCTGCGGAAAATGATGGAAGTAATGAGCGAAGAGAAGGCTGGACATTTGAAAAGATGCTTAGAAACTGAAGGCAGAACTGAGCTGGATTGCTCCAGAGTCTGGATTTACTCTGAATTGCTTACCTTGATTTGCTGCCTCATATCTGTCTTTTTAAATGAGAAATTTAAATTATACATTGAAAATTAAGTCACAAGAGCTTGAAATATATCAGCAGGCTGATATTCAACCACCAGGATGTCCCCTTAATGATTTTTAATTCTTCTTCTTCTGCTGGGCTGGAAGAATGTCCTAATGGCAGAAGAAGGATTATATCTGCACCTATATTCTTCCCTCTACTGCCTGTTCTTGTTATAAATGCTTCAGCAGTCTCTGTCTCAGACAGTGAATTACCTCAGTGACATCCAGGACATCAAGACTATTGTTCAAAGTCAAAAGTACACACTATTCCTAAATGTCAGCCAATAGCCAAGTTCTGCTTTTACCTTCAAAATTTCTCTGTCTAAATGCACATGGAATGAGTGTGCACTACTAGGAATAGAAAACTGATGTGCCAACAGGATACTACATCCCAAAATGACTTGTCTGAACAGCTGGAGCCAAATCCCTCCTCAGGAAAAATTCTGCTGGGGATATAGGAACGAATGGTTCTTCTTTCTGTATTACAGGCTCCAAATAATGTTGCAGATTACTCTGAACAACCACACTCTGGCCTCCTAATGCCAGTTATTTGTGCTTACCTTAGAAAATTGTCATTGGTCTAAGACTGAAGATTTTGATTCTTCAAATATAAAAAGCTATTATGAGAGGCTTTCTTCACAATTTGAGATCAGCCCTGCTGTTCTAGCAAAGAAAACAATGTGTGTTAGAAAATGGCACCCAAAAATCCATTAATCTTTTCTTAATTGAACTTTCTCAGCCAAAACCATATAAGATTCATAGTCTGCATTAATATTATACTGTTGTTTGCCTGATTCCACTTAAATGTCTCATTTTATTTTACTTTTACTCCAGTTATTGGTTTTTTCCCGATGTAAAATCATCTTTCAGCTTTCAATTTCTTCTGTAATCTCTCATCAGAAACCACACGTTATCCCTGCTCCTAAAGAGTGCTGTCTAATGCTACTACTACAGAATGAAAAGTCACTGAAGTTTTTCTGGGTTTTCTGTATCAGTGTGGTTCAGAAGAGACTGAACTGTTGTCCCTACTGCATTCTATTTTCAAACAATTTGCTAGTGCCTTAGGTAAAAAGTGACTAATCTGCCCTGTACGAGCTGACTGGTTTTTGATCCCTGTAACTTAAAAACACTGCCTAGCATACGATCTGCATACCCCTCCCTGCTTTTGGCTGGCCTTAAGAATAAGTAATTTGTTTGAAAATCTTGGAGGTTCAAAAACTGGGAGGTTTGGACACGGAAGGAGAAAAGGAGTCCTGTTTTGCACGAGAAAAATTCGAGGATTTTTGAAACATTTTATAAGAGTAATGAGCATAAAACTTGCCATTACCTCAGAGTAGTTAATGTGATCTTCATCTTCCATATCCACTTAAGCCATGTTTCAGTTTATCTTTCTCTTTTTCTTTTACTCTAATGTCTTCCTTGGATGTTGAAAGCTCTGAAAGTATATTTCCATCTATGCTAGCAAAGGAAGATTTCCTCACAAAAAGCATTTTGGTCAAAATTCCCCTCTTCAAGCTCACTTCTGTTAAAATAAGGTATAATTTTGTTAATGCATACCACCCTGAGAAGTGATGCAAATTTTAGACTCTGGTTCACTGCTTATTCAGGTTTGGGATATGGTAGGAGTAGCTGACCTCTCTTCTCACCTGCCAGGAAACAGGTAAGAGTTATCACTGCACACCACTTTTGCGACCAACTCATTTCCTCTAGACCCATCATTGCATCGAATCACATCCAAACATTGCTGGTCCATTCACACTGCTTGGCAGACAGCTGCCAAAAAAACATTGAAAAACTGGCCAGGAAGGGGTGTCTGAATGCATTGAATATTTTATATTCAGATTAGACTTTGAAACTTGAATGTTTTTCACCATGGTGCCCTGATGGAACATGTCACTCAGAGAAGAGTGAGTAAATTATAACCAGACAGAAGAGATCATTCTCTCTTCTCACAGTTTCCTAGTGCTATTTGAAAGAGGGGGAACATCCATAAGAACAGGATTGGACACAATGACTTGGAGCAGAACTGCATTTGAGGCAGAACTGAACTGAGTGCTCTGTTAAGGGCCAGAAATATTTCTATGTGTAATTCTGTCAAATAACTAGAATGGAATCAAGGACACCATCAATGTCTGACACACAAGGTCCAAAGTTATATCAAAATATATTCTGTAAATGTCTTAATTGGTCTAAGATGGGGAATTATTCTTTTCACTTAAAGGATGTTAAATTGCTTATGAAATTAGGGGAATATTTTTCTGCCACATTCAAAGACGTCCAGATATTTGTCTATAACTTTGCTTTGTATTGCATTTTGCCCAATTTCATGACAAAAGTCAGAACAATGATTCACACCAGGATTTGATAAAAGTTCTTCAATACAACTTCAGATAATTATTGAACTCTAATTTTCACTTTTTTCAGCATAATATTTAAATTAAGCAATCTGTCATGATACAAAAAAATTCAAAGTATTGGACATTCTGCTTTTAGGAATTGCACCTATCTGGGCTAAACTCTGTAACACCACCCAGATTTGTTCTTTTCTCCAGTGCCAATTTTTTAAAAATAAGCCTTTCTGAGCAGCAAATGAGCATTCCTAGATATGTAGAAAACATCACATGTATTCTGGATGCTATCAAAAGCTTGATGATTGATTATTTTATGCACTGAATCTCAGATTATCTTTCTAGTGCCCTCTTAATTATACATAGATTTCTCTTAAACTTTCCTCTGTTTTCCTCTGCTGTTGCCCATCTTCACCTATGGTTTTAACTGCCAATTCCAGTAATTTTCCTAGTAACACTGATCCGTGTTTTGCTCCTCTTTTCATAACTTTCCACTTGGGTCTCAGAAGGGGACTCGAGTAGCCTCATCCCTCTGGTTTCTCTGGGGGCATGATAAAAGGTGCTGGAGCCAATGTTTCTTCATTTTCCCATTGCTTGTCTCATCCTTTTTCACTAAGTTTTAAGAGCCAGGTCTACTTATTACATTAATGTAGTTATTAAAGCAGAAGAGAACTTTACCAAAGATATCTGAAAGGGTTTTATCCTGTTTGCTTTAAAAATGACAGTCATGATTTCTAGTTATCATAAAATTACATTGCTGAAAATTGAAGTCAAATAATTCTTTACTCTGAACTATAAAGCTTCCTCATAAACCTCAGAGAAAATAAAATTGCAATCACTCATTTTTTTCTTTCTGGAACATTATATTACAATTTAGCAGATCATCCTTGGCTGTAGAACAATGGTTAACTTAAATATTATTAAATCAGGCAGATGTTGTGTAGTTAGTGTTTTACAAAAGGAAAATCTACTCTAGTGAAGTTATTCACCTCAGAATCATCATTAAATGATTGAAGCAGATAATCTCACAGACTTAGTAGTTAATTGCAACATTTGTGCTCTGTCCTTGAGAGGGTGATGTTTGATTTGTGACTACTAGCTGAGATAAACATGCTGTCTGGTTTGGGATTTTTTTAATCTTTGTGATAAGTGAAGTCCTACTGAGCAACCAAGAAATATTAACGAATATCTATGATCTACTTTTCTTTCCCTGTTGTTTCAGCACATGCAAATTAGTCTCTAGATTAATGTCTAAATCACAATTCAGCCCATGATTTTGAGTATCTGTGCAAAAAGACACCGATGGAGCTACTGATGGAGACACCTGATGGAGCTACTAACAGAAGTAAATACTCCGTGAAGGATGCATAGAAGGGGAGGAAGAAGCATGAATAAATGTAACTCTAATTAAATATTGGCACAAAGGCTAACAGATGCATTTACCCTCTGTTCTCAGTCCTTCAGCTGGACACTGTGATCCTCCTTTTCCCAGAAGTTTACAGGTTCAACTCCAGCGGGGAACAAACAGCTCCTCAGAGCAACGTGGTTAAATGTTGGCTTTGCAAACACACAGGATAAGTTAGAAGACAAATTTTTCTTTCTGTAATTTCTTTTTTTTTTTTTTTCTGACAACTAGCCTGAATCTTTGCCCATGTCCTTAGATTGATGATGAGCTGTGAGCCACACAAAGCTACAGACCCTTGAAAAATAGTTTACAAAGACAAGACAACCCTCATTTCTCTCGGGTACTTCTGGGTTTATGTTCCAGCCTCCCTGATGTCTCATTTCATGTTCTGCTTCAAGCTAACCAATTAAAATGGTCTGGCCTCAAAACAAAAATTTATAATCCTTGTCTGTTCTTATACATAGCACTTGGGTGTCTGAAATGTACGTGAAGATCTGTAGATGAGTGAGAAGCAGCTTCACAAATACAAATTAGATTTTACTTAACAGTCATTTAGCTAATGAAGCAAAGAACCAGGCTGCTGGAGAGCCTGATTTAGTGAAAGAGGGAAAAAAAGCTATTGGCAATATTTTTGTTTTCCTCTCTTCGTTCTGAGACCTTAGCTCTTTTTTTATTTTGCCGTGTACTTCTCTATTCCAAGCAAACAGTAACCTGGAAAAGGCAGTGACATAGAACTGTTGAATTGATGCTGGACCTCGGCTTAACTGCGAGAGTGCTGCTGTACAGGGACCTGCTATTGTCACCTCTAGAGGTAAATGATTTTCTGAAGAGAATTGCCTTTCCCTGGACCAGGGCCAACAGCTGCTTCTAAATAAGTTGTACAGCATGAGGCACTACAGTAACAATCTGGCTTTCAGTAATATTTAACATGTACACAAATCTGCTGCTTTTTAGTATTTTAGGTCTTTTTTTGTGTTTTGTTTTGTTTTGTTTTGTTTTGTTTTGTTTTGTTTTTAGAAGTATGGGAGCTTTATAAATTTTCTTCTTGCTGTTGCCATTGACAGAGAAATGGCTGTTCTAACTAAATGTCTGAAACTGAGAACTGCTGCAAAATACATACCAGCATGCTGCTGCTGACCATGCTGCTAAAATTCTGGTAGCAAGTTCAGCTGGATGTCAGCCAGCACCAAAGGCATAACTCATTCATCGGGCTCCATTCTGCAGTGGTTATAAGAAGGGACAACATAATGTTAATGTCTGGAAATATAGAAAGAGAGTGGAAAAAGTGTCTGCTTTCTTATTCCAGAAACACTGACGGGGTAAGTATGGTAGGACAGTTACGCCTGCCATGGACAGATGAGTTATATCCTGAAGAACTCCATGAATTCCCCCTCTGCTTCAGAAACTTTGGGAGCAGACCCATTCACCTGACTGTTTAAATAAATGTAAAGGCTGGAGGGACCAGTTACCACCCTGTTGAACTCATCTTCTTGGCTTCATCAGAGCAGGGGAAGAACACACAACTCTGGTACTCCACAGCCCAAGGTGTTCTTCCTTGATAAATTCTTCTGTCAAGTACCACATTGTTTTATATTCAGGTAATCTACCAAAACTAAGTTTGACTTTATCTGAGAAAAGAAAGTAAAGTCTATTTAGCCATGTGACTAAATCATTTAAAGTGACCAATACTAGCAGCTAGTGAAAGAGTGTTACCTTCCATCTCATGAGGCTGAAGCGAAAATATGTCATATCAAAAGATTATACTTAGGTAAAAAGGAGACCCAAACTAGTATTTTAGTTATCACAATGTCTTGACTAACCCTTCAGGGGAAAAATCCTCATCCCTTTACTCCTGCATCTCTCTCACTTTATATAAGTTTATCTGCTCCTACCTATAGCAAAACACCTTCTCTTACAAAGTCAGCACAGGACTAAACTCCTTCTTCCTCAGCGAGGTGGAATAAAATTAGAAAGAATTGGTTGGTACTGATTGAATGTCTGAAAAATAGATGTGTTTTCTACCCCTTCAAAATATGTTTCTATACAGCTGAGAACTGCACTGAATTTCTACTTCAGACTCTTCAAATTCTGTCAGAAATAAGGAATGATTTTTTCATGGAACCAGTGAGATATTGTTTCTACAAGGCTTTCACAGGACTTCCTCCAGCTACTGTCTGGCAGCTTTATTAGTTTAGGAGAACTCTCATGCAAGAGTGACAAGTATCAGCCCATGAAGCTGCCACACAAAATCCTGCTCAGCAGACTCAGCGGAAATTCACTGCTGCACATCAAAGCAATTTGGCCAGAGGGAACTGGGTAACATGCTGGCATATCTTGTCTTTTGAGGTAATTAAAAATCACACGTCTGAGAATCCATTAATGACACAACTGAGATCCCAAAGGACAGAAGTCATTATGTGTATGAATCATGCTCTGTCATCCTCAGTTTCAGCAATCATTGATAAAACTTCTTGGATCTTCGGAAGATTAAGTCCACAATGTGAATCTCTTTAGTCATGATCTGCTTCCTGATTGTGTACCAGGGAAGGGCTTTTTTACACTGATCCAAGCACTGAGCAAATTCTCAAATGACTGACTATTTTGTACGTTGAGAGGAAGCCAAAGACTGGATTGGTTTACATCTTGTTGACACAAATTGGCTTCTCTCTACTCTTGGTTTTCTAGAAAGAGGTCCTCAGGGTTAAAGCAACTGCATGCACACAGTTAGAGGGTAAGTTTAAAAAAGATGAAAGGAGGAAATATTTTAAAATCTAGTAGAGAAGAAAAAAGAAAAGAAAAAGAGAAAGGAAAAAAAGAAATCTACCTTAGTAAACTGGACCTGGTTCTAAAAAAGCAGATGAAGATTAGGAGAATGTCTTAAAATCAGTCTAAAAAGCTATTCTACACTTCTAGGCAAGATGATTGTCCTCAAATATTTAGAGGTAAATAATGAGCTGATGAAGTACTGCTTATTTTGACAGGGAGAAAGCAACACCACTGTTAACTATTTGTAGTGTTTTCATTCTTTCCTTGTCTCTGCTCAAAGAACCTTATATCCAGTAGATAGAAAACCCAATTAGGTATGCTTGTTTTGGATTATTTAGTAGTTGTGAACTTCAATCTAAATTCAGAGAAGTTAATGAAACAGAAATCCACTTAAGTTACTATGTACATAGAAACCACATTTATCTCAGGAAGACCTAAACTGTAAATGCTGGGAGAGGGGAAGGTTGTGTGCCATGATATACTTGCTTTGTCCGTCCTTATATTCCTCCCCAAATAGTTCCTTTGGTTGTAACCGCTGAGCAAACCTTTGAAGGGATGGGTTTCTATCCTGATCCAGTAGTGCTGGTCAGGGATAACATTGAAGTCAGATTTATTTTGTTAATAAAGGTTTTTTTAAATGCCTGATCCAAGGACCAAAGTGGGCTGTTAACATTTCTGGAAATTGGTAATTTTGCTTTGTCTATGCTGATTTTCCTCATCCCATCATGACTATATGGGCTGAGCGATTAATAATGAGGACACAGCATTATTTAATTGTGGCTGTGAATTATGTGTGATGTGAAGCAGAAAAGTTCAGCTTGCAGTGCAAACACTGCTTTCACCTGGCAGCACCATGACAAGGAAGGATGGAGCTGAGCACATTAGCAGTGAGGCCAAGAGTTTAATGGATGACAAAGATGCCCTTTCTGCCCTCACCATGGTCACACTGCTACTGCTACTCCTTTCCTTGTTCTGAGAACATGCAGGGAATTTCTGTCTCCAGACTTTTCCAACTGGCATTAAAATTTGGGACTGAGGTAAACGAACCTGTGCTGTAGTGTGCTCTCCAGGCACACAGAGTGAGTGAGTTACATCTGTTGGGGAATCTGGACAGAGACTGTAGCTGTGATCATGGATTTGGTGGATTTGGATAGCAGCAGTCTCAGTCAAAAAGAAACATGAGCTGACCAGGAGTAATTAATTGTTTTAGTGACTTGAGGACTCATGATATAAATCCAGACATCCAGTACAGTCAGTCACTAGTTCATCAGTATAATAAATCTGAATCAATCCAGATACCAAGGTTTACAGGGGAAGTTTATTGGCCATTCCTGTGCAATAGGTGTGCCAGTGGCACAGCAGTGAGTTATAAGAGTCAGTATTAATCTCAAGCAGCAGTGACAGTGCCCAAACTGAGCTTGGCTCATGCAGCACCTGCAGCAGGACCTCACCTCACATTAGCACACAGCAGAACCACAGAGGCCTTGAGATTGTCTCCCTTCTGCACGAGCAGGGAAACAAAGGGCATACCAATGAATTCCAGGATGAACATGCAGGGGTTTTATCTGGCATGGGGAAAATGCACACAAATAAAAAACTCTCAAGAGAACAGGGAATGGCATTGAGGATAAAGTTCAAAATATTTACTTAATGTTTGAACCCCAGTGGGCTACTAGGAGATCCCCATAGCTGCTCGCTCACTCCTCAGGGATGGGAGAGAGAATTGGAGTGGTAAAAGTGAGAAGACAGGTGGGTTGATATAAGAACTGTTTAAACAAAAATAAAATATGATAATAATATCTACAATAACAGAAATATTATTAATAAATGAAAAAGAAAACAACAAAAAGAAGGAGAAGTAAACCCCAAGAAAAATAAGTGATACAAATGAAAAACAACTGCTCACCACGAACTCACTGATGCCCAACCTTTCCCTGAGCAGCAGCCCCTGGCCCACATCCCCCTGGTTCATATGCTGAGCATGTGGGGTCTGGGACATCCCTTGGGTCAGTTGGGGTCAGCTGTCTCTGCTGTGTCCCCTCACAGCTGCTTGTGCAACCCCAACCTCACTGTTGGTAGGGTGAGGAGCAGAAAAGGCCTTGGTTCTGTGCAAGCCCTGCTCAGCAACAACTAAAATATCAGTGTGTTATCAATATTGTTATAATCCTAAATCCAAAACACAGCAGTGTGCCAGGTACTATGGAGAAAATTAACTCTATTCCAGTCAAAACCAGGACTCTTAAAATATTCTGCCAAAGTAAAACAAGATACATTCTCCTCAGAATCAAAAAATACAGAATAGGGATATAGAACCTCTTCTGTAAGCCTGAGCCTATGTCTCCTTTAATTAAATGAAATAAAGGACAAATGTAATGTTAGTAGAGTTTTCTTATCAAATCTTGAATTTAGATTTCTTCAGAAAGCTTAGTATCTTTCTTGGCTTTCTACTCACAACTTAATAGCTACAATTAAACACTTTCTTCAGTCAGGCACATAAGAACGGCCAGAATGCAGCAGAATACTGAAAAGCCACCAAGCATACAAATTGCTTGTTTAAAAATCCTTGCATTTGCTCGAGCTCTGGGGTCATGGCTGTATTCTGCTGCCCTCTTCTGTCACTTCCATGTCCTTACAGCAGTATCGACTACGGACTAAACACAAGATTTTGAAAACTCACGTTCCGTTTCATAACAGCAAACCACTGCTCTAAAATTTTTCTGGGGCTGTACAGCTTTTTTCAAAAGACCCTTTGAAATCTTCCCTTCTTTGTTGCTGTATTGCTTTGCATAGTAAATTAATTTAAGGTATGGCTCTGTGTATGGCTTTATGTTTCTGTATTTTGAAAAAAGGGGTGAAATCATAAAGTCTATGAGATACTTCAGGATAAAAGCTTCTAGATAAAATCATGAACCCGTAGAAACAAGAAAAAGTTCTTCTGATGGCTCCAAGGAGCTCAAGCTTTTACTTTCTGGCACTAAGGAGAGATGCCTACTGGCAAGAAACCCAACTTCGAATAGCTTATTGGCAATCATTTATAGTCACTTTGCTGAGGGTGGATTACACAGTCTGGCCGTAAAGTGTCTCCAATTTTAATGAACAAGTAAACTCAGAGTGGACAAGCTAATTAAATTTGGATCACAGCTCCAGGAGCACAGTAGATAATGACTCATTGATACTATTGGAATTCAGATTTTGAACCCCAAAAAGTCTGTGCTTAGGCCATTGGATCAAAATGAGTAACACAGCTATTTCCCAGGGAACCTTTGGACAAGAAAATTCCTTCCCTCTCTTTAAAAGTTGATATTGCTGTTTCTTATTGAAGATGTGAAAGCAGAAAATCTTTAAATTACTGCACGGAATGCAACACATTCAGGAAAATAATTTAGGTTTGCATAGAGTGGGTTATTTACCTTTAATGTAATTCTGTGGAGAGCCATAAAGTGTATATTGAAGTGTCCACTGAAGGGCTGACTGTAGAAATGCTCATTCTGAAAGATCATATCATAAAGACTGTATGTTTAATGAAGAGCATATGAAAAATGAACTCAGCAAGGCTAACAGAAACAAGAAAAAAACCAGAATATTCCTAACTTTTAATTTTTTTTAATCCTGCAAGATTAGATCCAGGAACTATAAAACCCCAAAAATAGTTTAAGAAATGAAGCGGGAGTACGTGGGCTTACACACCCACACAGTGTGAAACAGCCTTTGCCTCTTCATGTCTTTCTGGACACTGACTTATCCTGTCTGTAGGTAACTTTCCTCTACGTCTTTTATATCTCGATTTCTGAATTTCGTTAGTACTTTCCCACTGTAGAATAGAGATGAGTTCATGTTTTTCTCTCATAGCTGTGTCTGTTGCATGTTAAGAAACACCACCAGAGTTTATGAAAGAAGTGTTTTTACGTCTGAAGTAGAAAATCCTTTCTTAATGTGTGTGCAGGGGTCTGTAGTGTCTACACAAACTTAACTTTTAAGAGGGGAATCTCTCAGGATAATTTCTGGTACCAAAGGGCAAAATTTGGTTTCACTTACACCGTGGAAAATTCAGAAAAATTTCCTTGAATTCAGTGAAATTTCCTGCACCGACCAAGCTATGGGTGCAGGAAACCAAGAAACCATTCTTCTTGCTCCTGTTTTCTTCCCATTGTAGAAAGAATCTAAGGGACTGCCTTCTTGGATCAACATAATAAGATGTTTCAAGGAAATGAAGCAGTGTCAGGACCCAAGTCTGAACACACTGCATCTTCCTTTATTTTTTTTATATTCATAATTTGAATCTTTTGTAATAAATAACTCTAAAATTTTTCTAATTTAATTTAGCATGTTCTTAAACTGATATTCTTTTAAGTTCCTAATAGTTATTATCATTCTAAGAGGGAGATGGACCAGTTTCTCTAAATGGTGATATCTGAAAGTTTGAGGAAATATGAC
>VWZT01010687.1:625503-726681 GCA_013397055.1 Pachycephala philippinensis | reverse complement strand
TTTTTTTTTTTTTTTTGCCGTGAAGTGGAGTCATGATTGAGCCTGTTTAAAACAATTGAAATACTTCAATACGAGGAGAGTGGGACATGAGAATTAAGTTTGTAAAATTTCCAGTTTCTGGGCTGAGTTGGAGCAACACCTGAAGGGTCACATCGTAATGCACAGTTTTATCAGTTTCCTTTTCATTGACACGGGTTTTGCTTACACGTGAAACTCTTACCAGATATACCCGCATAGTTCCAGCGGTGTTCCTAATGTGATCTCATAACCTGCCTTGTTATGTTACCGTCACCATTCCTGGATTACCTTCCCAGCGGCACAAGAATTCCGGGCACGAGGTGTGCCAAACCTGAGGAACACCACTAGATGGGGATGTTTGCTCGCGTTCGCCTCATTCCCTGGCTCTGAGGGGTTGATTTTTTTTACTGTAAGTATAGTCATTTTTCATGACTGCACACTAAAAAGCGCAAAATGAGCTCAAGTAACTTTCATATATAAACAAGTCTCATGTGCTTGAAATACTTGTACATGGCAATGAACACAAGTATTGATGAGGTCTAGCGTGAGCTTGTTTGGACTTGGCAGAATTAATAGATGCTGTTGTATGAGCAGGGAAATAAGATCGGAAGAATACCTGAGGCCTCCCTACTTTTGTGTAAAAAACAGAATTACTACTTATTTAGCTCATATCACATGATGTAAAACATCTTTTAGCAAAATTTCTTATCCACAAAGCAGTTTTCAGCTGCAGAGTGTTTACACACATTCATCCCCAAGGGAAAAACTCTAAAGAGGATATAGGGTGTGTGGTCATTGCTGAAGTGACAGCTTCTATTGTCTTTCTGCCCCCATCAGTATTCAATATAATGGCGAGGACAGGGACTGATTTAGAAACAGCTGAATATCTAAAACAAATAAGGAGATCCTACACAAACCATTCTATGATTCTATGATCTAGAAAGACCTGCTATTCAAGTGGAGGTGTAGAAAAAAACCTGATCACTGAGGAGCTACAAAAACTCATTAAAATAGATTTTAAGATGCATTTTTAGTCAAAACAAGGTTATTTAAAAACACAAATTTTTTTCAAGTTTAACATTTCCTACATATATTTTAGTTTTTAATAAATGTTGCATGAAACAAAGGTTACTTTTCTGAATCAATTTTTTTTTTCAAAAACTTCATTACTGACTTTCAAAACTAAATTATGATTCCTAAAGTCATACAATCATCATAGAATGGTTTGGGTTGGAAGAGATTTAAAGAACATCCAGCTCCAACCCCCTGCAGTGGGCAGAGACACCTTCCATGGGACCAGGCTGCTCAGAGCCCCATCCAACCTGGCCTTGAACACTTCCAGGGATGGGGCATCCACAGCTTGTTGGGGCAACCTGTGCCAGGGCCTCATCACCCTCAAAAGGAAGAATTTCTTCCTATTCTCTAGTCTAAACCTGCCCTCTGTCAGTGTGAAGCCATTCCCCCTTTTCCTGTCACTACATGTGATATCACCAGATGGTTGTATTTAATTTCTGAATAATTTTGCTTAAGAACACAGATTTTCACACATGTCTCCTTTCTCTTTTAATTTCTGTATCTACTGGGGAATAATTGCAGTGCAAAGGGTTTTGTTCCCTTTGCCCTGTTATTTGATTCCACTGTGACTGCTGCTGCCCACACAGCACTTGGGCAATAAACAGTGATGACAGCGAGACAGTCTGACAAGGTCAGGGACGTGGCCTGTTTTCTGATACCTCTAGGACAAATTGTGTCAGGGGATGTTTAGATTAGATATTGGGGAAAAAATTTTTTACTGAAAAGGTTGTGAAGCATTGGAATAGGGTGCCCGGGGAAGTGGTGAAATCACCATTCCTGGAGATGTGGGACTTAGGGACAAGGCTTAGTGGTGACCATGGGAGTGCAAGGGCAAGAGCTGGACTCTTACCTTAAAGGTCTCTTCCAACCTAAATGATCCTGTGATTCTCTGATTCTTTGATCCTGGCTACAACAAAATTGTCCTGGTGACCTGTACCCTGGCCACACATTCCCACTCAGACTGCAAATGCATCACAAAGGGAATGTGAACAGACCAGGAACACAATGAAATTTTTTTAAAATCCCAACATAACTCATGTAAGAATGGAACTGATTTATTATGGCTTTGTTTTGTTATGGTTTTTTTCTATTCATGTATCAGTGACCTAAAACTGAATTAGTTTTGAGGAATAAGAATTCTTATATGAGGTTAATGAAAATTTTACTCCCTAAAAGCTGGTTTAGCCATTCGTATTACAGAACATATCAAACTGTGAGCAGATCCTAAAGCTTTGAAATTTCTATTTAGCAAACAGAAAGAGACATAGATAGATATGCCTCTCATGTATTATAGATAATTCATGTCCTAGATAACTACGTTTGTACCTTTGTGGTAATAGGCAGAAAACAATGAATATAGTATTACCTCTACTCTGTGCAGTTCTTTACTGTTTCTTCTAAACCAGTTAACATAAATGTACATCCCAGACATCTCTGTCAAGGACTTTTTATGCCAATAATGAGAATTAGGAGTGTGTATATAACCCCAGTTGGAGAAACCATCTGCAAAATGTTGATGGCTCAGAAGCAAATTGGAAGCTCAGACAGTGCATCTGTTTGAATACACAGAAAAAGGCTTTATTCAACTGCAGAGGTAAAAAGTAGTATTTTCCAATGTAGTTAGGTGATTTAGAAGCCTGCTTTCACTGACATTTAAAACCCAGAAACTCTAATTATTGGATGGCTTTGGTGAACTTTACTTTTTGAAATTCCCTCCTTCTCACTGTGACTTTTTTCATGTATATTCTGCTAAATAAAAATTCTGAAACAGAAAACCAAAACAGAACAGAAACAAGAACTAGGCTTTCACTCATTTGTAATTTCTCTGAATTCAGTTAAATACTAAACTACTAAGAAACTTAGGTGTAATGTGTTGTACTAAATCAAAGATTCCTGCTGAGTCAGAAGGCATGCAGTTTATAAATCAGAGTGTAAACATGGGTAAGTAAATCTGGGCAATATATAAAAACTCTGGAGTTAGCACATTTGAAACAGAAGCTTTAAAAGTAAACCTTTATAAATCAACTCTTTAAATCAAAGAGAAAACAATGATTTTTCTTGTCCTATGGACCAGGAAAAGTTACTCCCCCAGCAACTTGTGTAGATAAAGGCTCCATTTTTAATGCAGGTTGATGTATTTATGTGCAGAGAAACTACAGACCAACGTTAAGCAAGAAACATAAAAACTCTAAGTACCAATCCAGAAACATTTTGACAGCAAATAGTTTAACAGTTGGATAATTCAAAAGAATGTTTGGATAGATACAAGGTAGGGCATTACCACACAGTAAGGGACAGTCAGCAAGGGGCCTTCATCTGCTATAAATTATGTAAAATTTAATTTGAGAAAAGTCATTAAGCCTAAAGTGAGCATTTCCTACCAGTTTATACAAAGAAGCTTTTAAATGTTTATTAAAATTTCCGTATCAAGACCTACACATTCGTGTCTGATTGGGAAACTTGTTTGTAAGTTTTTATTTAAGCATACATTTGTATGGTGAGTTAAGCTCTGGCTTTGCAGGGTCTGGTATTGCTTTTATTTCTTTACAGTTGAGGCAGCTTTTCAGGGACTGTTCTGGCAAATGAGGTGTTAGTGTTCAGATGGAATATAAAAGAACATTTTACACACGGCCATAACATTACATTTTAAATGATTTTGTTCTCCAAATTTAATAATCTTTCTGGAACTCTTGGTTCCTCAGGGTCAGAAATTTCTCCTTCCAGATTTCCAACCACTATTAGAGTCAATATCTAATGAGGACATTTATGTAGTGAATAAGGAGGAATAATGATAAAATGATACAGTTACTAATAAGTAACACGGAAAAGTTTATTACTTTATAAAGTTCTTTTTCTTCATATTTTACAGTGAGAAGCTGGACAAAAGTGCGTCTTTTTAATTTGAATTTCACTTCCAGGATTGACTCTGTCATTCTAAGATTTGTAATGTCTACAAGTATATATCTATCTATGTGCATACATGTGTGTATATATATATTTATATACAGCTGGCTACACCAGGCCATATATTAACAGACCAATCTGTTGAAACAACACAAACTCTCCAATTCTATTTATGTTATACATCCAACTTTATCTTCAGTGTGAATTACAGCCTTTCTGCAATTTCCAGATGTAACTTCTTTCTTTCAAGACTAGTAATGAACCAGGTCTAAGCTTCCTTTAAGACTGCATTTTCATCAAGGACCCGCCAAGGCTGTTCCTGTCAGAGCCCAGGCACATAATGGAGCCCAGGAGGAGCCATAGGAGACCAGAGGACAGAGCACCCTCATTTGAGTGTGTCTGGCTGCTGCATGAGCTTCCAGAGAAGATTAATTGATTCTGGAATCCAAGTGCCTTTTGGAAAAAACCCCCTAAACCTGCAATCCCTTTCTCTTGGATAACAATTTTGCTACAACCAGTTCTATGTGCACAATACAAATCACATATCCACTATACCTTTTTATTTTTTTAATCACATTCCAATAGAGAATTCTATATCCTAGTAAGGAAGAAGAGCAAGTGTCCAAGAAACCCTTTAGAGGCTTTGCTATTGCCCTGTTTTATATGGAAGTTTCTGAGTAGAGGGTAGGCATCCATATATTAGAAACATTTTACTCTATGTACCCAATGCATATGGACACATACACAAAGTTTTATGTAGCCAGAATTTAACATGTACATTTGAACTTTATGTAGAATTTGATATGTAGATTGCATTTGAAGGCCCATCAGACAGAATTTAATGTGTGTATTCAATTATTGAGTGGTTCCATACTTTAGACATTTACTTAATTATCCTTAAACTGAAGCACGCTAAATACAGGTTTTAGAATAAAGGTAGACTGTGAAACATGAAGCTACACTTTAAAATTGTAAAAACAGAAATACTTTTTTTTTTTTCCTGAGGAATTGTTATTTTCAGTCTCTGCTAAAGAACTGTATATCCTATGCAGAAATCATCCCTGCACAAGACCCCTGAATTGAAAAAGAATTCCCTCTTGGCACATTCAGCTCACTGCTCCTCTTTGGAAATTGGGTCACGAAACATTGGCTGATTATTTCAAATTGTTGACTCTTTTAGCAGATCAGAAGATGTTGAGCTGTCCAATCTTTGACACAAGATTGTGTCAAATCACTTGTGGATAAAGGAAAAGACAATTCTGAATAATGACAAAGAGTTTCAAAGAAAGTGCTTTGGCACAAAGGTATGGCAGAAAATTAGTGAAATCAAATGAATACATTTTTCTTATTACGGTTTTTAGCAATTCTGTATGACACCCAACATCAGTGCCCATTTTGGTGAACATGCATGTTCTTGTGATTTGTTCCTTCAGTTGTAGCTGACCTGCCCTCACTGGCTAAGCTGAACAGAGCTAGCTCACTCGTTGGCATGCAAATAATCAGAAAAACTAAATATTAAAAGTTTTCCCCACAATTCAGATGATTTTGCTATTCTTATAATTCCTGTATATACGTAATTTTGTGTTGTTTCTTTGGACCATGGGCTGTGTTTACTCATGTCCTTAAAAATATGCACAGCACAGAACATTTTAGGTCTGACAGAGGACTTTGGACCCTTTCCTCACACAAATAATAGTGATTAATTAATTAATTGATTACTAGATTGCAAATTAGCTTTTGATCTCTGCATCTACTTGTGCAATTTCTCCTATGTGTTACATAGTTTTTATCACAGCTGTATAAGAACTGTCTCTTTCTGTATTTGTCCTGAATTAGTACAAAACCAGATAAATTTTCATCTTTGAGTAAAGAAAGGTTGGCAAGCCCAGAGAAATGAAAAGAAAATATCCTTTAAATCAGGACCTGTGTCTGTGTCATTAAATGATTTATGACAAAAGGAATTCATTTCTGGAAACTGTGAACCCATTTAAATTTTCTAAGCTTCCACTGTCCCACTGGAAGTGGCCTTTTAATGTTCCTGCTCTTCTGAAGTCCTTTGTAGCAGACTCCAGCAGGATTCTGAATGACTCTTCTCTCACCTAGATCAAGCCCTTCTCTCCAGCTGTACTGTCTGGGCTGTTTTGTGTCCCAAAAAATGGTGGATGAGGAGTGGAAAGATGAAATCAAGATGAAGCAGCAGCATGTTATAGAAACTTCATGTCAGGCTGGTGAATAAAGGGCCTATCCACATTTTGGAGGAGTGTACATGATGTGTCTGGAGCCTCTTTCTAATTGAGAAACCTTTTTGTGTTTTCTTCATTATTAACAGGATCCAAATTGTTCTCTGCAGATGTGGTCCAAGCCGTGCTTTTGAACATATGAGAAAAATCACCTTTAAAATAGACTTGGTATTTAAACCATGTGCTTCTTCTGGAGCTGAACTACAAAGGACTTTTTTTGGCCATAAATTGGTTTTGGACCTTAGAAAGAAGTTAATGCCAAAATTGATTGGTGCACATAAAAATTAGTGTGTTAATATGTCATTTCATGATAAAAAGATAACCTACCAAGAGCCTATACCAAAGGGTTTCTGAGGAAAAGAAAGGTTCTGCTGAAATGGTTAAGTCCTTTTTTTTTTTCTCAGGATGAATAGGAATTTGAAATTTTTTTTCTCAGGATGAATAGGAATTTGAAAGAAGGGATTTTTCTCATACATATTTGAGGATCACAGTCTGGCCTGAGATTTAAAGGATCAAGCCTAGAAAGAAGCCCCTTCCTCTCATCAGCTTTCACCCAAAAAAACAGCTGCAAATTCCTAAATTCAACATGAAGGCAAAGAAAAGGCATGGAAAGAATAAAAAAAAAAAGACCTGCATAAATCCAGTGAGAATTGCAATATACCAGGGATCTCATGTAAACATTGCTGACATTAAATTTCCACTTGTGTTATTTTATAGACTTAGAAGATATGCCAGGCAGCCAGATTTCTGAGTGTTTTTCTGAGATGAACATTCAAACATTTTGAGGCCCTGCCTCCATCACCTAATATTCAAAATCTGTTGGATGCTATTGCGACCAGACAAATGTATAATGTATCACTGAAAAAAAAAAATGCAGCTGAAATTCGACCCAGGTTTTTCTGCTTAGTTAATTATCTTTATGAGGACCAATCTGTGTCAATGAAAATCAGTGGGATAGATACCACTATATATGCAGGTTAGGCCCTTCTAATAATTTTTAGCAGCTGAAAGAGAATACAGGATACACAGTTCCTATCAGTTTTGGAAGCTGAGATAAGATAAGAGTATAATGTATTATAATGGAACAACACACAAAAAGATACTTAATATGCTAATTTTTCCCCTTTTTCTTCAGCACAAAGAGAAGTTGCCAAGAATAAGTAGAGGAGATCGTAAGACATTCAGGTTTCTAAAAGTATATAGTTTTGAAAGAATGCTTGTAACAGCCAAAGGGAAAGAAGCCAGACAAGCTCCCCACAGGAGACCGGCATAGTGATGGTGGCAAACACAGCTGAAACATAATTTTATTTGGTTGTCAGTCGTCCTGAAAGTCTTGTCTTCCAAAATGAAGCTTTTCCCCCTCAAAATGTCAATAGATTAAGGTGCTTTTCATGAATGCACCTACATTGTCAATTGCATCTGACGTTTATACGCTGCCAGGCATCACAATGTTGAGATGTGACAGCTTAAGCAGGCATAAAAATGTAGACTTTTTCATGATTCTGATTTTCATAATTGCTTATCCAGATGTGTGCAGTGGGGAAGAATGGAAGATGATCACAACCCCTTTACTATAGATTGGCTTACATGGGAGAGAGAATGCTGGGTGGTGGTGCTCATTTTGTGCTGCATTTTTATAAAAATCGTCTTTTTTGGTGGTTCTTCTGCCAAAATTTGATAGATGTGATTTCTATGGGCCAAGTTCTGGTCTGTTACTAAGCAGAGGAAGTTTAGACATCAGAGCTACAGAAGAAGATGTACAAGAGTAGGAATTGAGTAGGAATTCAGGGTGGGACTGTGTAGACAGTGACTTGCTTACCATCCCAGAAGCTAAAGTGGATGTCTTCTGAGTCTGAATATGATCTTACAATTTTTGGTGTGTTTTGTTATCTTGGAATCAAGGACAACAGGTTAAATGTGTTTCAATTTATTACTGGTGCTAAAGGACATTGCACTTAAGTGGATGGAATATAGGATGAAAAAGTATGGGAGGACAAAATGCATTAGCGTGATGCATATACTATATAATATATATTTCTTTTTAATAAGGATGAAGAAATCTCAGAGGATGTGGATAAATATCACTAAAAAGTTTGGATTGTTATACTGACCTTATCTGAATCTTATGACTGAGCTGGAAATCTCACAAGAATGGGCTTTCTCACAGTATTTCAGAAAGTTCCAGACATCATAAATACTCGTGGTATTTCAACAATTCTTGTTTCAGTCCTGTCTTTAGCCTGGTGCTTTAAGGAGGCACATTGTGAAAATAAGGGGACGGTGGGAAAGAAAATTAATTTTTTATATATCAAGAATTCTAACATATATAGCTAAGGGAAGCAGTGGCTGAAGAGTCTCTTCCAAGGATGAGCATAGTTAATGAAAGAGGAGTTATTTAGTAGAGTAATAAAAGCATGAAACCCAACCAAAACAAAACAAAACAAGGCTAGGTTAGAAAAATGTAAAATTTGAGAGGAAGATGAGTGAAAGGAAAAGAACTTCTTGATAACATTTTCTGTTTAGTAGAAGAGTTGTGTCCCAAAGGAAATAGCAAAGGTTCTATAGATTAGGACTTTCTTCCTTTGAAGATAACAAGGATCCCATGATATGTAAATACAATACATACTGGTTTCTGAGCATAATCAGTGTGGTTTAGTACTAGAGAAACTGGACAGATGGCTTCCTTTAGAACAGACATAATTATATTGCATATTTTTTCCACAACTTTTAGCAATAAAAGGTATGGGTTTAATGGTTTCCATTCTTACCCTTTCCTGGAGTCACTGACAGCTCTTTTGAGCTGGGGATTATTGTATTGAGTTCTAGGAGAATATAGTTACCTAATTCATCGGTTCTAGTTAGAAACTGATTAACATTTGAGCTCAAGAAAGGTAGAAAGAGCATTTCCCAAATTTTTAACACAAAATAACTTGAACAAGCTTCAGGAGCAGAGATTTTGAGGAGCTTGGTTTAAGACCTCTGAAATACTGTGGCTTTGACCTCTGCTCTGATCTGTGATTTGTGAGCCTCTAATCCCATGGAGGCGAAGAGCCCGGCAGGATTTACACTGCCATCCAGAAGAACTCAGACCGAGATGGGTCTGGGTTTGCCAACACAAACAGATGCAATGGTTATCATTAAAATGGTGCAGATGTCTGTAAATATTGCTGCAAACACATGCTTTTCCTGACCCTTTGAAAAACTAATTTCTGATCAGTTAAGTGTGTGAAAGACAGCACACAATTTCAGTAGTTTATTTCCTTCACCCTTTTGAAGATCCTGTAGGTAGGTAATAGCTCAACAGCACATGTGTTTGTGTTATCCAAGGATATCCATCCAGTTAAAGGCATAGCTGACTGGCAGCCGATTTACTGTTCTTGTTTCTCCATCACGCAACTCAACTCTATCTCATCATAAGTCAAGTGAATTGCTTGTGGTGTGCTCGGCAGATGAATCAGCACCAGGGATCTTGCAGCTGGTTTGTATTTGACATACAGGTACAGCATGTTTGTGTGTAATTGCCGGCCAGCCAGCCAGCAGCGGATTTTTGGCGGGGTCCTCAGACAGATGTTTTACAGTCAGACAGTGGTCTTCATAAATTTAGCTGTCCACATTGCCTTCCAGGTCATTCTTATCCGCCATGCATAACTAGGAGAGGCAGAGATATCCTTGAGATACTGTACCTACTGTGAATATGGTCATAGGATACGAAAACTAACAACCCGAGGAGATGTATTGAGAAAGGCTCTGTGTCCTATATCATACCACTGCTGGAACTTTAGCACTCAGAAGATGCTGTAGGTGATGGCTAATAAACGTAGAAATAAGTGTTTTCCTTTAAAGCATTCATTCCATCCAAAGAAAGATCTACTTGCACACTGAGTAAAACCCCCTTTTTTTTAAACAAAGGCATCTTGATAAATCTGATAATAACCTAATTCTCAGTAAGGTTACATAGTGAACATTATGGAACAGCCTAGCCTAACAAAAGCCTGGGTAGATCATACTGCCAATTTTACATTGTTCTATAATTGTATTATATTTTCTATTCTCAGAAAGGGAACCTAGAGTAAAACAGAAGTAGGTTTTTTCCTACACATCTTTAAATATCTAAAAGTAATACCTCTACTCTAGATTAGAAATCTAATTCCTGTTCTATAATCCACAAAGACAGAAAAGAGCTTTTAAAGTGAGTTTCACCCCATCTATATCAGACGTTTCCTGTATATCAGATACATGAATATATCCAGAGATGGTTACATCTGTATTCACAGATATAATTTAGGTAGAAGTTGAGCTTAGGGAAAGCAGCAAATACTTCAAGTATCTAAGGATGCCCATCAAATGTCTTCCAACACAGTGCCTAACTCAGCAGGTGAAGAGAATGGATGTCAGAGCATTAGTCTGTTAAGCTCCATACAAACATCAGGTTTGTTCTGCCCCTTGGTCACTGCAGTTTTTCACTGACTTAAAGTATTTCTTCAGCACAGAAATGGAATCACAGAATAATAAATATAAATCACACTCCTAGTGTTCAAAACCAAAGATATATAGCGCTTTTCTCCAATATGTATTCTCTTTAAAACAACTTCCGATTCTTGATTTTGCAAATAACTTATAGAATAACAAGAATCACACCATTGTGACTTATGTTCTGCCACAATAAATCCTCATGCTTCTGATTTTCCTGTCCTTCCCAGTAACAGATTTTCCCTGAAGTTGAAATGGGATAGATGGTGTAGACCATTTTCCCAGTTTGTCTCATGAAGAATTTTTGGACTATCAAAGTCAGCAGGACTGAAGCATACAATTTCTGTACATTAAGGCTCCTTTCAACTCGAATCACACTATGGTTCTTTATTTCCCATAATGCTACAGACCACTACCAGTATTTGCAAACAGGAATTATTTGGAGCTAAAGTAAGCTGCAGATTGATGCTCAGTCTCTGACAGCAGGTTTTTTTAACCTTGCTTTTTATTAAACATTTCAGACAGATTTTTTGTCTCTTTCTTCCTTCTATTGTATATTTGGAAATCTGGCAGCAATTGGAAAGACTTCCAAACGGAACGTGACAGTCATGCAATCAACCATTAAAGCAGTGCTTAGCATATCTGTGGTGGCAAGAGCATGACCCTTTATTTGTTAGCCTGTTTTAGATCATGCATCACTTGGCTGTGCAACATTTCAGAGAAGTTCAAAATAGTTTTTGCTGAGGGTTGTTGCATCAGAGTAATGCAAACTGGTTGAGAAACAAATATTGCATTATTCCTTATTTTACATTTTAAAATGTAAAAATGACCTGTGAAATGTCTACCTCTACATCTGTAAAATAAGACGCATATATTTATCTTTTAAAATGTAAAAATGTGAAATTAAAAATGCTTCCTGTCTCATTATTTTATGTGTCACGTTTATTCATGTTTTAAATTCATTACCTTTGTGCATAAGGGAAGGGAACCCTCAGAAATTCCTGATCCTTTAGCATCAATAACCAACATAGTGATGACATAAATATCAATGCACCTACAGGACTTCCTGAAACGGGACTGGTAGTGTAGTAAAGTAAAGGATTATCTGTGACCCTCTATAAATCAGTTTTGACTTGTACTGAAAATAAATGTCTGGAACTTCACATTTCTTCTACTGATACTGTACATCTTATTTATATAGTACATTATAGAACACTGTAATTCCTATAGAAAATGGAACTTCAGAAAAACAGCAGCAGCTAGTAAAATTCAGAAAGGAAAACCAATTAATGTAAATTATATGGTCCTATAACTGTAACTACAGAATTTTAGTGGGAAGGCTTCCAGTTTGGAAGGCAAGTCAGAGTGGCTTTTGTGAGGATTTGCTTTTATTAGTACATGAATACAGCCACATCTCAATGCAACTAATGCCAGCCCATCATTTTGACACAATCAAGATAAGACACATCTGATTTACCAGTAAATGGTATGGAAAAGGTTACCAGACTATTTTTATTCACCTAACAGTCAGTACCCTGTCTTTAATGGCTACTTTTACTCTAGGGTTGTACATATATTTTGATTAAACAAAGTAAAAAATTCATAATTTTTAGCATGGAAGACAAGGCTTGAATTATTGTTTGAAAACTAGGTTAAATAGCTATTAATGTACTTATTTCTTAACATTGTCTAAGTAGCCTACATAAAAGTCTCATCAAGAAGCAAATGCTGCAATAGTCTGACTGCACAATATGGCTACTGTTACAGTAGTTTAAATGGAATTCCAGTAGGTCAAAGTTTCCTCCAGTACCTCTGTTTTTTTCGTGTTATAATTCCAACAATATACCTTAAGAGACTTTTTTTTAAACCATCCTCATGGACCAATTCATCTGCAATTTGCTATACTTGGTAGGTTTAAAAGCCCCCATATGTTTAAGCTGTAAGAAAAAAATTCTGAACACATCAATAAAAAGGTAATATAATTCAAAACAGCTGCATGTAACATGCCATTACACAAACTGATACCACATTTTACCCCTGTTTTGTGTTATTATCCTGCGTTAATCTTCAATTCTGACTGTAAATGTTTTATCCCAAGAGCAAATAAAGAGCAAAATTAATTGTGTTAGAGAATGAAGCTACTTCTAAGTACACAAAAACATCACAACTGCTGTACTTTTATTTTATCAAATCCTATTACTTGCATTCTAAAATATTGTACTGGTGTTGGAAGTATGTTATCCAATAAACATTATGATTGTACATTTACATTTAAATGTCATTATTTATATTGTGTGATGATGTATCAGTTATAGAGCTAGGAAAAACATTGTCTGTAAACCATTTCAATCAAATATTTGGTGTTCAAAAGATTGATGTCAACCATTCAAATTCTAGAATCTTTCCTAAATGATTAGCTCTTAAAAATGATCTGTCTCTCTGCAATCTGAGCTATGATTTGTTCAGAGTTATGGGTTAATTACTTGATTTAAGGAGAGTACTATTTTAACTTTTTGATTTGTGTTTTCCATAATTATTCAACCACAAAATTGTACACTACGTCTTTGGGAAAGACCTCTTCATGTTCCCATGCAAATCATCTGCAAAATTACAATTGGCTTCAGTGCTTCAGAATTATACCAATTTATTCCCCAAGCGAATTTTCTTTCTTGAACAAATGAACTGTGGCTTCTGGACTGAAACTAGTTTTTCATAGATCTTTGACTGCACAAGTACTCAAGAACAGGGAATGAAAAAAGCTTTAACAGTCTGAATTTATTTTTGTAGCTGATCACAAACTTTCCTTATAGAAGTAATTTGAATTGTTTCTATAGCTACTTATCACATCAAAGCAGGAGCTGACTATTCAATACAACCACATTTTTCTGGTAAGCCTAAATTCTTGTCACTGCATTTCCGTACATCAGCATCCCCTTATGATGGCAGTGATAAGGACTCAAACATGCAATTTGCTCATGAAGGTAGGATTTCTTGTAGTTACTCATTTTGCTGGATCTGGTGAGTTTTATTAGGAGGTGGCATATCTGTCCCTTGAGGACCCACAGTGCAAAGGTGGTGAGGGACTCTTTCAAGAAACTATACTGATTGGAGACCAAGTTATTCTGCTGCCAGCTCAATCTTCTATTTAGACATTCCTTCTCAACAGAATCTCTCACAGCTCCCGTGAACATCACAACAGCCCTGGTTTAACCATGAGGTCTTCATATCTTCAGTGCTCTGGGGTAGAGCTTGTGTCCTTCAAGCCTTGTGCCTCATGAGGTGTCCTCACAGTGCACCAGGTTTCCTCTTACATGGTGATCCCACATCAGACACAGGGAGAAAGGTGAGATATTGTGCCAAATCTGGAGTTTCCCCCCACCCGCATCCCCAGCTCAGAGTGGTACCCATCTTTCTCCTGTCTCTAACCCAACTGCAAATCTCCTTTCTGATGAAACAAAGGCATATGGTCTCAGCATGAACCAAGCTGTAAATGTCCTTGAGATGCAGCAGGACTTGAAGATGATTAGTATATTATCCCACAGAGGTCTGTGAGCAAAAGGCTCAATATTTCTCTGCTCCCCTCATCTCCACTGATATCAAGGAAATGTTTCTACCTCCTTTGCCCAACTAAACATGGCAGAACAAGTCTTCATTCTGCCAAATATTTGTTTATATGCCAGAAGAAAAACTACTTGTACTTGGAAGACTGTTTCTAACAGACTGGCTGTTGATTTTTGCTATAACACTAAAAAACGAAATTAAATAAATATGGACTTTTTAAAAACAAAACTCCTATCCATTTAAATAAATGCATAGTTATTTTTCCTCTAAAAGTTTTATTTAATGTTTGAGGTGGAAAGACTTTATGCACATCTGTATATAACGAACACCTAAAGAAAAGAATCCAGCAACTTTAAATCATAGTATAGGCAAACCTTGCACTCAAGTTAATCACACACTGGCACAGAGACACATCCTTTTGTTCTCTGCTCTCACATTCCAATATGGATCCTGTATGGATTTTGCTCACAAGAAATATTAAAGCTGTAAACTTTTTTTCCCCTCCACATTCCTACAGCCCCATAAATAGGGTGGCAAGTAAAAGAAGCGTATGTCAGAAATACTCCAGCTGTTCCCCACGCTCAGCGCTCATTCCTTTTCCAGCATACTCTTCACCCAATTCTCTTTATTCAAGACATGTAATAAAAATAACAGCTAAAAGTGAAGAAAATTTCTCACAGAGACTTATATGCCTTCAGTTCACACTCTTCTTACTGCCACAGCCTCCCACAGCCCTTTTCTAATTCATCTGTGAAATGCACACTGCACTGGTGTACGAAGAGCTACTCTCTTTCAAACACTGCCCAGCTGCCAGTCTGTCTTCTGGCCCTTACAACCCACTGAGGTCTGGTTTTAAGTGTTCAGCTGCTCTTGCCAATGCTGTTCACATCTTTTAACTCAGTTAGATCTATGAGCCTTCCAGCCTTGGTTTCCCACACCCTTGATAAGTGTGTTTTCTACCAGTCAGCCCCTGTTTTTCTGCCTGTCTCCTCCTATTCCTCAGCATTTATTCAAAATGAAAGATGTTCAGAAGGAGTAGTGCCAGCTGACAAATATTTATTTAAAATTCATGCAGAGAGAGGTTTAACCTAAACTTCTGCTTCCTAAGGTGCCTGTCTTTCATTTTTACACACTTTTGAAACAGTCCCAGTGAAGCACATGAGTACTCTGCTCTCGAATATCCCAACTTACAGTTCCCTTTTTCACCCTTGGTAAGGATGAGACTCATAAGCTCAGGTCACACATTTGTACATGGAGTAACTTGTGTAGTTATTGACCAACATGAGGGGGAAAAACAGCTGGGGAAACCCAGTAAATACAAAAAAAGGGCTGGATCTTTCAATGCCAAGTTTCTACGCTGGTCATTTCTAGTCTGGCAGCTTGTAGACACCCAGGCAGCTGATGCAGTCTGCCAGGCTCTGCTGAACAAGCTCTGTACATGGTCCAGATGCTGCACCTCTCTGCTTCTTCAGGAATCTGCTCTCAGGAAACACATACACATGGATTTATCCTGTAGATTCCTTTCATGAGCCAAGGTTATAAAGATTCTCTCCCTTGAAGGAAGCCCAAAGGCCTGGCCTAGAATAAGAGCTGACCAGGATCCAAGGATTTGACTTAAGCTGTCAGGAGAAGCAGAGGCTCCTCCTCAGGCTTGTGTGCAGTAGAAATGGTGAAGGGAGAGATTTTGCAATTGAAAGCTATTCTTAGATCACTCAATCAGAGGCAAAACTATGACTTGCTAAGTGACAGCATGTTGTCCCAGCAACTGCGAATGCTGTTGCAGTTGTCCAAGACAAACACTTTTCTTCCCTGGCTTCTCTAGTCTGTGGGCAAAGGACAGAATCCAGTGGCCAGCTTCAGAAGACCTGGATTCACAGTGGTACTTCAGAATCCGCTGGCAGCATTAAACAGAGTTTTAATTTAGGGATACAACAGGGACCAAGGCGGCAGCTGCCCCAGCCCTCAGCTGATTCTCCCATTACTGATCCTGCCCATTGTTGGCCATCACAGAAGCCCACTGAACTGAGACCTCCAGCACAGATTTTACAGCCTGATCTAATACTTTATGCTGACTCTAATTAAAGATTTACATCTGTCTGTCTGGATAATTCAGGCAACTGACAAGAAGAAAAAAAACCCGAATAAACACACTACTCCCTAAAATGTATGTCCAAAAGAAAAGCAAGTATAGGGAGTATTTCTAAACCTTTCCTTCGGTGACATGCTTGCCCAGAGGTGCTCCTGTTTCTTGGTACCTACTCTGTCTTTGAACTAGCCCATTGAATGAGCTGGATTTGAAATCTTCCAGAGAAGTCCTTGAAGGCCTCTTCCTAGGGATGTGTGAGACAAAATATGACAAAGAGTGGAAAAATTCCAAATGTTCCGTACCCAGTTTGCTTCAAATATAAGTGGTAATATCATCAGGCTCCTCTCACAGCCTCATGATTTTCATTCCTATAGCCTTTGTCCTCTGGAAAGTCAGGGAGAAACCATCAGAAGTAATTCTCCAACAAGTTAACCCAATCAGCACTCTGCCTATAAATGAGCCACTTTGGGATAGGACATCATTAACGTTGATCCAGAACATTAAGATGACCAGAGGGACGGTTCTTGAACTAAAGAGAGAGTGGGGAGAGAGGAAGACCAAGGAGAGACATCCCCAAGGGTACCTGTCTGGCAAAGTAATGCTCTTTCAGGGTCACTGTTTCTTTAGCTCCTCAGGTATTGTATGCTTTAGGTTACACAACAATCTGAAAAGCAGTTACGGCCCAATGTAATATAGAGATGAAGATATGGAGTATTTCTGTGTTGTGTGTCAGTCCTCCTTACTCCTCAGGCTTCACATCTGTTATTAGTGTTATTAGTGCAGTCCTGGATACCTCATTCTATAAAAGAGAGGGAGAAATAAAACCCATTATGGGATAATAGTACAGATAATTCTATAGAGTAATCATGGAAAATGTGGAAGACTGAGCAGACAGCTAAATGCTGTATTGGGTTGTGTACATGACTGCAGTGCTCCTTGGGTAAGGGGACTCATGTGTGGGGTCATTCTAACCTGGATTTTGGTGATGACATGTCAAGGGGGTGCATAAGGAGCCAGATGATCTTGATTTTTCTGCCAAACTTTTCCATTTGCCTTAAACTGAGCTCAGTGTTTCCCTCGAAATGGTCAGTGTGCCAGGGTAAGTTAGGCAAGCAGTGATCATGGCCCCCCAATGCTGCATGCAGGCACTAAACTAGAACAGCCCTCTTTCCTCTGCCAGGTCAATGTTCTCCAGCCCTGAGGCCAGCTGGCACTGTCCTGCCACAGCCATACTCTTAAACATGCTGTCCAAAGAGAGTGGCTGCATCCAAACTGCTTAGGCAGGATTCCTTCTGGGCCAGGTTTAACTCCTACACTATGTTCAGGAATTGTTCTGGAAAACTTTTATTTGACTTGCAACAAAATGGTTCTGAAAATTTAACCATATGGGTGAACCATGACCAGGCACTGTGCCCCTAAATTGGTAAAGGCAACATAAACTGGTGCTGGGATGACAGTGGTGTGTTTGTTAGTGCTCACTTGTTCTCCCAGCTCTCCCATGTGGCAGAGAAACACTATTTAACCATTTTCTGTGATTAGGGCCTGAGGCCAAGAAGCCAGTACTGATGTACACAAACGTATTGGTTGAAGGAACAGCCCTTGTTTTGCTTCTTTTTATGCTATTTGTTCTCTCAAGGGCCCTACATCCCTTTCATTTTGAGCATAAACAATTTAAAAGTTTTTCTCATGCCTATAATTTCTGCAGTGCTACTGAGAGGTCAGCCTTCATTCCCACCAACACACTCATGACTTCTCACATCTCATGATGTGTGCAATATCTCACTTAAAATCTCTCTATAATCCTTCAAATTTCTCGGTGAATCTGTCCTCCACTGGCAAGCAATGTCAGTGTTAAATAGGAAAGAAGTGTATTGAGTTATTTCTTGTCCCTCATACATATTATCGTTCATCTTGTGAGTGTATATTTTGCTTGTTGTCCTACCATTATAGTGGACATTTTTTCAAGGATCAGTGAACTCTTTTTGTTTTACATAATGCTTAGATTAAGACAGGGTATATGTCTGTGGCAATAATATTTCCAAACAATAACGTAAATCATATTAGTTTGATCCCATTGTCATATTGGTCATTCACTAAAAAAGTATGGCATACTGTATTTACAGATCAAACTTTTCTTTAAAATACCTGTTGTTGTTGTTGTTTTTGTTGTTGTTATATTTTACTTTGTTTACAATTGTGAAATTGTTCTTATCTCCAGCCACAAATTTTATTTTTAATTCTCCGTCCCACAGGGGTGGAAGTGAGCAAGCTGCCGCATGGTGCTTAGTTGCCATCAGGGCTTAAAACAAAACAGTCCTATATGAAAGGCACAAAAAGGAAAAGGAGAAATAAAAATACACAAAAAGTTAGAAATTATTAGAAAGTAGAGCAAGAAAATTCTCTTTCCACATTCCCATTGTTCATTACTCTTACTAATTTGTCTTTTTCTAAGATACTCAAAGTTACAATAAGAAAGGCCATATATATTCCTTTCTCTGCAGCTCATTTGTATTTTTCATGTATATCCAAGGCAGTCATTTCTGAATGTAAAATTAAAATACACATTTTTCTCTCTGTAACCTCTGTAGAGGTTACTGAGAGTTTAACATAGTGTAAAATAGAAGAATCAGCTCTAACTCATGTTCTCCTCACCTCACTCCACCCTCTCAAAAGAAAAAAAGTATCAGGATAAAGCAAGTTTAGTTTGACATCTCAGCTGGTTTGTTATTGCCTATTTTAAATTTGGGGAAAAAATGCTGAATTCACAGGCTTTGATAAAACAGTCATTTATTTCCCTGTCAGATATAATGAAAGTCAAATGAAACAGTCAGTTACAAACACACACAAAAGTATACTCTAAAGCTTAACATGAACACTCACATCAGAGACAGTCTGAACAGCGGCAAAGTCACGTAAAGTTATTGAAGAAGCACTTTAATTTACAACAGATTTTTGTTTTCACCAACAGCTGAGGACATATCAGTGATTAAATTACAGAGTGGATGCTCTTGGGTCTGAAGAACTTCAAACTTGTTGAAGTATCTGGAAAACATGTCAGATACTACCTGCCCTCTTGTTCCCTGAAGGACCTGGCTAACTACATGTTCTGGTTGCCTTAAAAACATTGAAACTTCCTGAATGAGCCCAAGAGCTTGCTCTTGACAGGGTAGCCAAGGCAAGATAGTAGAAGTGAAGAATAGCAAATGTCCTGTCTGAGCTTTGTTTTGGTAAAGAGAAAAAGGTTGCACACAGAAAACCAGTCAATTTAGTCTTCAATAATTTTTCTTCATAAGTGTTCAGTATTAAAACTGCTGGGAAACTCACTGTAATGGTGAGCATTAACTGCACTACATCATAATAATGGGAATACAGGAGTTGTTGTAGCACCCTGTGTATCCATGCAGCTCACATAATGTGATGACAGCCATTTCAGGGTATGTATATGTATATTTATCTGTGGCTTTGTATCTAACATACGTGTATGTGTACATATATACATATGTATGTATGTATGTCAGAATCTTCCACCAGCCATGAAACGAAAAAAATTGAATGCAAACATTTAAAAACAAATCTAGCATTTGACAACTGGTATCTTAATTAAAACATTCCTTAAAGTGCTCTTTTTCCTTTCCTTTTTTTTTTTTTTAAACCACTGATCCTTTTAAGGAAAACAACTCAACATTTCCATTTGCAACTGGATGCAACTTCATTATGCAGCCTTAATCTTTTCTGTTGGGCCAACATAATCCAAAATGACTTGTGAGAAAGACTCAATTCCTTAGGCGGAGCAACAAAAGCCCCAAGATTTAGGTTGCAGAAGATTTCACTGATAATAACATCTTTGGTATTTGGTAATGAAAAAAATCTGAGGCATAAATCATTGACTTTGTCAACATCTAGTACAGCCTGATGATTGCAAGAAAAGATATAAGCTCTGATAAATGTTTTGTTATTTATAAATGTAGTAGGCATGGTTAGCAGTTCTTTAATTAAAGATTTACTGCTCTCAGTCCCAGGCCTCTTGCCCTTCTCTCCAGAGATGCAGATGCATCTAAAACCCATATAAAGTCAAACATCCCTGCCCGGTTTTAAATTTAACATTGCTGCCTTATCAGGCTGTTGGTCTTTGTCAGACAGTGCGTTACACCCACATTCTCCAAGCCTTTAGTTAAAGCAACATTATAGTGATGAAGCTTCCTTAATTACAAAGAATCAGTACCCATTAAAATTGTTGTATTTAGAACTGGGCAAAATGTTAGAAACAGGTACTGCCCTAAATTGCTTATTATAAATAGCAGAGTCTAATTTCTTTCCAGATAGACAGGAAACGACAAGCAACTGTAAGTATCATCATAAAACACCCTCAGAAAGGGGTAAATCTTATAGTTTAGTATTGAGGAGCTGGGAAGGAGGATTACATTCTGAGTTCTGCCATTTATTTCCTATATGACTACAGACAGGTGATTTCACCTTGTCACTGAGAGACAAATGCAATTTCTCAGTAGTAATTAGCCAGTTTGGAGTGCCAGGGATCAGGAGTGCAGTGTATCTGAGACCTCTGGGTCTCACACAGAGGTGGCTCCTTTGTAGCTGGTGCACCCGGATGCCTCTCAGCAGTGCTGAGGAGTGTTCCCCCACTGCAGTCAAAACTATTGAGATCTTCCCCAGAAAACCTGCAGGTTTCTTTTGGAAGCTCAGAAATCATCTTACTAGACTTCAGATCATCCAGGCACAGATGTGGTCAAGAAGACTTGCAAGCATTTAAGATCCCCTCTGCCACTCCTGGCAATAAAGAACTTTTGTTAAGAATTTCACCCACAGCACAATACATGTCCAGACCTGAGAACCAGCAGGAGCTTTGCTGTGACTCCAGCTTTCTATTAGTGTAACACATCAAACACCTTGATCGCAATTATTCCAAGGGTAGATAGAGCAGTTTCTAATTGCCAAGGCATTGCAGATACCCCAACACAAAACCTGTTGCTTGAGACAGCCCATAGCAAATCTATCTTTCATCTGAAAACAGACTTGCCATGGATCTAGCTGGTGCCATTTCATCTTATCCTGCCTTTAAACAAGTCCTGCCACAAGAGGAATTTCTCCTTTTCACTGTTTCCTGCCTTAGTTTTCTCTTCAGAAATGGCCACTTACAGTGCTCAGAGCATGCGTCGTAACATTTCCCCTGAAGGCTGATCTTCAGCTGAAGCTTCCTCTTTCCCTCCTTTCAGGGATCATAGGGCTCCTCAGTTTACAGCGGGAGTCAGAATTGATTTTAGAAGTTGCTTAAATAGTTGATTCCTCTTTTCAAGAGACAAACTGTCAGCCTTTTCATACAGAGATATTGTCAGCCAGTGAGTGAGCACAGGCCCTGCTGGGATGAGTGACCTGCAAATTCTCATTTCATTCCCACCATGGCCAACGGAAAATATTAAAGTTAAACGCTCTACTAGAGAATAGTTGCAACACTGGATAGTAGAACCATAAAACCATAGAGTGGTCTGGGTTGGATCACCTAGTTCCAGATGCCCTGCCATGGACAGGGACACCTTCCACAAGACCAGGTTCCTCAAAGCCCCATCCAAGCTGGCCTTGAACATTGCCAAGGTTGGGGCATCCCAAAATGCTCTGAGCAACCTGTTCCAGCACCTCACCACCCTCTCAGTAAAGAATTTCTTCCTGAAAGTACCCAAAGTAAAGAAACATATATACCTATCGTAAGATAAAAACATATGTTTTATACATATGCATTGTATAACCTGTATAACAAAATATATACTAATATATTAAGTGCACTTAATCCTACCTCTAAATCTAAGTGTCTTAATTTCAAACAAAATCCTGTTCACAGGGTCAGTGCTGCTCTCCAAGCAGAAAGGCACTTGGATTTCAGTCCAACATTGTTCTGTGGTATTGATCTATTGAGTTGTGCAGGAGAAATTCAGGAACTAAGAAATTTGCTTAATGTAAACTAAATGTGCTTCAGGCATGTCAAAATGTAGAAACTGTCCCAGAAAGGTGTTGTGAGAAAGTGCATTGGTTAGAAGGGGATGGGGGGACTAAGAGGAGAGGAAGGATATTTTTCTTCAACTAGATTACTTGGCTAGTTTGCAAAAACTGTTTATGGTTATCAATGTAGCAAAAGGGTAACCAAGCCAACACATTAAATGTTGTTGTAAATGTGACAGAAATTATCCGTCATTGTAGCCAGTAAAAATTACATTTTAATTTCTTAATCTACTCAATATGGTAGAAAATGAATATTCTAATTGGAAAAGTAAAGTGTAAAAGACAAGATAAAGAGTGATACTTTGAAGCTGTCTTCAGCTGTTCCTGAAACTCCTGTCACCATGCTTGCCACAAGCAATGCTGGAATAACCCAGAAAATCTGTGTAATGATGTTCGCAAGAAAGCATGCTCTGATGCCTAAGAAAGCCTCTGCCTTTCTGAAACAATTTTTCATCACTGTTCAGAAATCAACTAATTAACAGGAACAATTCCCAAACAGGACTTGACTAACTTCAGTTTAATTTGATGGTCAACACTACGATCACTCTGGTCCCAGAAGTTTTACTCAGTGTCATGATTTTAACTCCTGGCTTGAGGTAAAGATAGTTTAATAGGAAAAGCAAAAGCCACACACCCAAGTAAAGCAAAGCAAAGAATTAATCCGCTGCTTTCCAAGGGCAGACAGGTGTTCAGCCATCTCCAGGACAGCAGGGCACCATCACAGGTAATGGTGACTTGGGAAGACAAACTCCATCACTCCAAATATGCCCTCTTCCTCCTCCTTGCTCCCACTTTATGTACTGAGCATGATGCCCTATGTTCTGGAATATCCCTTTGGTCAGTTTGGGTCACCTGTCCTGGCTGTGTCGCCTCACACCCTTCCATGCACCCCCAACTTTCTCACCCAGCATGGCAGTACAAAAAGCATAAAAGGCCTTGGCTCTGTGTAAACCCTGCTCAATAATAACAAAAACATCTCTGTATTATCAACCCTGTGTTCCCCAACAAACCCCATTCTGGCCACTGTGAAGAAAATTAACTCTACCCCAGCCAAAATCAGCACACTCAAATAAGTCATGACCAAGCCAGAAAGAATTTTCTATGAAATTCTGAAATGTGGATCTTTCCTGCCTTCCCTGAGGAGGTGGAGAGCTCTGTCTCCTTCTTCATTAACTTTCAATTCCAGGGCCTGAAGCTGTGACTTGTTTATTAACTGCTAGAGTATCTAGATCAATTCCTTTGCCATCAGGAAGATCTCTTCATGTCTTTCCCTAATACAATATCTTAATGGACCTAGATTTTCCTTTAATTAGAAAATTAACTAAATCCTTTTTCAAAAGCTTTATTCCTAGATTAGGATTTCTTCATATCTTTAATGTACAAAGAATTATTTCTTGTGTCAGGACAGCAGGGCTGATTTCTGTGTTGCTAAATGTCAATAGCTGAGCTCAGATTTAGCAGAACAGCCACCTTCTAGCAGTGAGAGAGGAGGAAGAAAAAGAAATCTGGAACTAGCTGGGATTGAACCACCAAGTGCTGGTTCCGCTGCACTTGAACCAGTTTTGTTTGCTGTAGGATTGTTATTATGAATCTTCATTCTGTCTCCTGAACATACCCTAGCCAAATGCAAATGTCAGAAGTTGTTTTCACCTCTGATACCTTCATTAAGCCCTGGTGTGCGTTTGCACAGGTGTCCATAGGTGGTCTTGCAAGTCTGGTTGCTCACTGTCTGCAGGAATCCCAAACTCAGCTCCTGGTAAACCAAGTTTCTACCAGAATCACCCACAAGGTGTTTTCCCATGTGGGTTATCACTTTAGCACAGACAGCGTGATTATCAACAAATACATCTGTTTTAGGAGTATGGTCTGAATGCTGAACTTCCCACTCTTCCCTCTCTCACTGATACCTCAGAATCTGTGGTTGAAAGGCCAAAGACCGCAAAGACACCCTACACAGTCAAATGCAGTATTGCAGAGGATAGGGAGCATTTCCTCCAGTTGCAGGTGGGAGGCTCTATGCAGATCTAACAAATGAATGGAATAGGGGCAATACTTTCCAGAAACGTGCAGTTATTGAGAAATGAGGTCTGCATTAATTTCTGCTTTGATGGGAATTGAAATGTCTACCTGCAAGAAAGGCATGTTTTTACGTTTTTTATAAGGCATCAAATAATTTACAACTAGACTTTGAAGTGAAAAACAGTTTCTAGTTGTTGGTGCTCCAATCTGCCTCAAAAAAAAGGTGTGTCAAAAGGAGGAGGAAGATGAAGTGAACAATCAGCTCCAAGGACAGTGATAGCTGTCCCTGACATATTCAGATATAAGTTTATTCACCTTGGGTCACATCTGAGCTTCAGTGGGAGTTTAATCTTCTTTTGAGTTCACATCAGTATGAAACCAAAACTATGCAGTCACTTCAGGTTCAGTGGTTCTAAATCAGTTTTCCACTAACAAACTCCCTGAAATTTTAGGAAACTCTGGAGACTTCTGTTCAGGCTCATTCTTAGCTTGAACACAGAGGTGGGTTCAGCTTCAATTCAATCAATTTATTCAGAGAGTTACTTTAGAATCTGACAGTTAAAATTGTCCAGATTCATTAACAGAGAAAATAATGGTCAGTGATTCAAAGGAGGAGAAAGCAAAATATCTGGCTTTCCAACAGAGCTACATTAATATCTAATAAACACTGCCAAGAAGGTATCCAGATTTCTAATCAAAATAAATCTGAGGATTACTCTGTTCTACAATGTTTTAAAGGAAATAAGTCCCTTCAATTCCAAGTCCACATTAAAGCAATGTTTTGTGCTGCAGCTCAGTGCCCTTTAGTCTAACAGGACACCTCCTTCGTGGCCTTCCAAGCTGTAGAACACCGCTCAGGGATGCTGACAGCTCCTGGCATTGGCAGAGACAGTTGCTGTGGGTTCCCTTGAAACAGAGCCAGCTGAGGGGCACACATAATCCCCTGCCTCTCCTCCAGAACACCATGCCTTGGGCCTCCAGAGAGCAGGATGTTACTTCATGTTTATATTTAATAACCTCCTCCCTTCCAGCCTCCAAGAAGGGAGGTCTTGGGACTAGCACATTATCCGATAGCTCAGGAGGGTTGGATTTAATTTGCTTGATTCACTACAGGCTTTCTGTTTGACCTGGGGCTAATCACTTTGGATGAAGGCCACAAGGGGATTTAGGTAGAACCTAGATCCTCGCCAGTCTTGCTTATCCAATACCTAATTTTCTGCTGGTTGGCATGTGCAAAATTGCCTGCGCCCTGATTAGAGCCAGGCAATTTTTATGGAAGAATTCTTTGTTTGCTCAAAAATGCACTTTCGTGTTGATGGAAACTATCTGCAAATTTGTACCAGATTTGACCAATTGTTTCAGCCAAAGAAAAATATTGGAAATGTCAAGATGATTTGTTTGAACATTTTTAAGGAAAATATTTTTGAAGCTGTTCCATTTTGAATAAATAATCAAATATTCAGCAGAGTAAAACTAGAGCCTGATTCACCCTCATATTAGGTAAGAACCCCGAAGAGTCCATTTGTTGCTTATTGTCAGTGACATCTAAAGGGAGAAGAAAAGGAATAGTTTCTAGGAGACCAAACATATCTAACAGTTAGTGACTCAGATTTCCCTATGAATAAGAAAAAAATTTAATATTTTGATTTATTATCAAAGAGACAGAAGTTGTTAAAACTGACAACACCTTCTAGGCAAAAGCCTAAAAAGTCGATCCATTAACTGAAAACGTGGTGCTCTTTCATGTCTACAACATGATCTAGGGACATAATTTCCAGTTAAAAATCCAACACAGAGTTTAACATCTAGCTGTATTATAGAGGCAAGTTTATGGGCAGAAGCCTGATTTTTCTCCCAGCATTTCTTATTAACAATTTGTTGTCCTCACTTGAACCAGTTAATTAGATTATGATTTTTCAGATCCATTCAAGTAATTATCCTTCTTTCTCACTCTTATACACAGTATGGGTGCTATATGAGCTAGAAATTCCATTGGATGGTCTGAGGCGTGAAAAGTAGTTATTGTGTTTTGTGAACTCCCTCTAGATATTTCTGCAGTTGGTTGTTTACTTTTGTGTTAATTTTTGCAGATAATTCTTCATCACCTAAAGACTCTGTATGCTCTCACAAAGTTTAAGGAGAATATTGAGGTTTTGACTGCCTGTATAATTAAGGCACAACTTATTTAACCAAACCTAGATGCCTGATGGTAATTGACATGACCAGGCATATCTTTCTGGCTTCTAGCTTCTCTTGGGAAGGATACAGACTTTCTGTGGGAACTACACATCTGCCATCCCTATACAGAGGTGCTGCATTCCCAAGTATGTCTCAAATGCAACTGAACTGAACCCAAAAACCTTCAGGGTTTTTCTTCACTGTGATCCTGGCATTCAAAGAAAAGTTTCTTGCTAGGACTGTGTAACTTCTAAAATAAAAATAATACCCCTAAATGCTCTGGAGATCTGCAAACAATCTATGTGTTAGACAGTCTAAGCTCTGTTCATCAAATTGTTTTAACTCATTGTAAAAACCAGAAGTTCATTGCTTTATTCTGAAGAGACCAAAAGGCGATAGAGGGGCACAGGGAAGGGAAAGAGGAGGAAAGCCAAATTATTGCCTTCAGTTTATCAGGGAGTTTGGGGATGATTCCTGGGCAGTTGCATAGCAGTTTTTTCCTCTTCCTGATAGCTATTTCCTACACCATTATCAGTTTAGAAACTTTACTGTGCAGGATCACGTTTAGAATTAGTGTGTCTCTTACTGTAACAAACGTATTTCTTAAACTGACAAATAAGATGAAGATTTAACCTGAAATTGAAACTTTCTATAGTTCAGTGGAAACTGAGAGATTAATTATGTTAAACATAAACACTTTATGTTCTTAAACCCGTGGTAATTTCATTCTTTTGCATTTTTCCGTTTTTGCAATTTTTTTTGTGGCTGAAAGTGTAGGATTCCTTTATGTTTAATCACGTCCACAGTTTTAGAATACATGGGTCCATGTATGCACATATGTGAGCATGTACGTGTGTGTGTGCATGGGCACACGTGTGGTGCCCCTCCTCTGTTCTAAAGCACAGTGTGCCCACTCATAGGCAGATGGAGCTCTAGAAGCTTCAGAACCTGACTTCCAATCCCTGTCTCTGAGTGATTTATATTCTAATCATGTCTGTTGTCTCCAGCACATGGATTCAATGAAGTGTGAGATGCTCTGCCTATAAAAATGTACGAGTAAAAATATATATAGTACATTTTTCCATTTGTTAATAAAGTTCAACAGGCATCTGTGCAGAGAACGTACAATGGTCAGGCTGCTTATGTGCAAATGTGGTCTCTCTGTGACTTCTGTAAGCTCATAAACTTCATTTATCTGCACCCAGTAAGCTATTTTCAGTGAAAGCTTAATTCTGAATGAACCCGTTACAGGCTGGTTTTCTGTAGCTGACAAATTCATAACTTCTTTTCTAATTTTAAAAGCATTCAAAACTCCATAAGTTAATCACAGCTTTCTGACTTAAGATAAGACTTGATGGATACCTTTTTTCCACCAAGTAGTAACAATCCTTTAGAATTCAGTTAACTTGCTTTGAATTCACTGAATCATTTCGTTTGTCATAACACAGTCTTTTATGACCTTTTGTGTATAAATAGGGAAAATTAATTGCTTCTGGCAACATCAAAGTGTTGTTTCACTATACATTTAATCATTAGCTTTAAATGCTCCCAAAGTAATGTTCCAAGACATTGCAAAGAGGTAATAAGTTCAAAGCAATATGAAACATAAAGCAGGACTCTAGAGTGAGTTGAAAGGATTTTCTTTAAATATATAAGAGCTTTCAAACCCATTGTACAAAACTTGGAGGAATTTTGGCCAGAACAAAAAGAGCTTTACTCCCATATTTGAATGAATTACCAGATATGCTAGATACTGTATGACCTTCTGAACTCAAACAATCTGTCTCCAAGAAATAAAAAGTACAAAAATAAACTTAATTGGTTCTGATATATGTCAGAATTTATGCTTGTGACATATTAATAAAGCTGATGAACAGCTTACATGCTCAATATGAAATCCCACAAAACTCGTGCATTCTGTACTATCATTTATAGCAGAAACTTAAAATGGGGAGTTTTCTTTTACATGTTCAGATTCCTTTTGTTTTCCTTTGCACAAAGGATTAGGTCCAATAGTTTATGAAAATACACATTTCACTAAAATGTTTTATTTTGAAGGAGTTGCTTCTCCAAACCATGTCAGCAGCCCTCAAAATATCCATGCACTTGGATCCCAGGCACTCTGAATGTCTTGGAAAAAAGCTTTTGTCCTGGGGAGAGTCACAACAAGGTGTGATGCAGTTAAAAGTGATTTAATAATCACAAGAGACAACAGTACAACACAGGTGAGGTATAAGAAAGTCTCATGCACTTTGAGGAGATTTAATGCCTGCTACAAAGCCTATTGTAACCACATCTTTCCTACGTGGGATTTGGATCATGACCATAATATTGTTCCACATCGCCTTCAATCTTTATCCATAATTGGCAAACTGAGAGCAGCAAGATCCAGGCTGTCACTTTTTTCAGTTTCTAATGCAAAACTGCACATGCATGAGTTTCATGCTGAAAACATTTAGTGCTGTTGCATGAAATGGAAATTTGTGAGTGTGTGAGTGCCAGCGCTGAGCTGAGCACAGCGCACTCTGCACGTGCACGCGATGGGTGCGTGTCAGAACCCTGCCCAAGGGCCTTGTGGCACCAGCAGAGCACAGCACCAGGAGCTCAGGGAGCAGAGCTCTGACACGGCCTTGCCTTGTGACAGTGAGCACTGTCTGAGCCTCAGATTCCTCTAAATGGAACGTGCCATTGCAGGCATTTATCCTTCTTGCAGCAATAACCACAAAGATGCAGCTGTCTTCTAGTAAATATGGGCATCCACAGCATGCAGTTCTGTGGAGGTGTGAAATCATATTCATTAATGCAGCCTAATAACCTGAAAAATATATTTCCATAGATTTTTTTAAAAAAATGTGACTACCAAGTTATCACAACTTTATTGAAATTGGAGGCCTGTTCACCATCCCAAATACCACTACATACTGGCCAGATGTACAGGAAAAGGGGACAACAGCCAGGTACAGGTTTACAGAGTCTCCAGCAGTCAATAGCCTTCCTCAGCTCCATCCAGGGATACTGGCTTAGACTGAACCCTGAAAACATGGGACTCTGTTTCCCTGTGCAATCTGCCCAAATGCTGCCCACCTCTTGGAAGCTGAATAGCACCTGTTCTTTCACTAGTTGTTGTTTGGAGGTGCAGAGGAGAAGAAATAATTTGCCTAATTTGACTTTTAGCTTTTTTATCTTTTATGCATAATGAATACATGCCATAAAGCCTCTAAAAAGAGAATATTATTAATTAAATGGTAATCAAGAGCTAAAGAAAATTCTCTTTCCCTTGGCTTAGTCAGTTCAGTTCATACTGTTTTAAATCAAGAAATAAATCTAAAGCTAAAATGTTCTCTATATAAATCTGCAGAAGATCATCTGAGATAGACAGCACCACATATGTTTATAGTTGAGAATCTGGCAGCCAGAAGATGTAACAACTGATGGTCAAGATGTTCTGGTTCAGAGTTGGAAAGTAAATAATTCCTGAGAGGAAGGATTCTACAGTTCTGGGCAGCTGATCCGGTAATAAAATAAATAAGCAATAAAATCCACTTCCTGTTTTGAGAGTTCACATTTCATACTGGCAAAATTCTCCTATTAAATTCAATTTCATGCTTCCATAAATAAACCTGGCACCTTTTTAAACACTTTTCCATCTGTTTTACAACTAGAAGTGTATTATTTAATGCACTCCTGGGATTCACACCAATGGGAAAAGGACTACTTGTATAGAACACAACATTTTAGTTGGAGAGAGTACAGAAAAATAATCACTAGCTTCCCTAAATTCTCAAACAATTGTAGCAGGACTCTGATGTAATCATTTTTATCAGGCAGGAGAAAGAGACTTTTTTCTTTTGTGCATAAATGTTATTTTTATTCAACATGAAATGTATTTTGAAGCAGAGCAGAAAATCTACTTTTTTGCTTATGAGGAGATATTTCTCCTTCTTCCTGAAGATAAGGAAAATAGCTCCCAAAAGTTTAAAGAAGCAATTGATTGAGTTATTCCCAGAAACTCTTCCAGTCAGAAGTTATCTCTATTGACAAAGAAATCTAATGTCAATGTAAGTATTATTATTTAATTCTTTGGGTCATTTACATGTATAGATCCTGAATTGCTGTGCAAAAGCTCCATTATCTTTATTTCACATGTGATAATATACACATTTCAGATAATAAAATGAAAATATGAAACCATTTGCCCCAGTCATCAGCAAGCCAGAGGCAGTCAGAAATCTTGAGATGCAGACAGGAGAACCACGTGCTTCACTCTGTTGTACCTCCATCTAGGATTAGTTCTAAGGACAACTTAAAGGCTTTTTCCTGTTGTCCTTGATCTTGGACTGATATGCAGTGATGGAATAGAGTGAAAGCGCTTGAACTGCATGCCTCTGTTCAGTACTCACTGATTTTTCTGCTGTTTCCAGTATATAATTCAGAAGATATGTGGCTTAGCTTCTTGTTTTAAAGTGTGAAAGGCAGCAATGTCAGCACTTAGGGCACAGAACCTCTTAACCTCCCCAGCACTCCAATAAACACCAAAACACCTACTGAGCCCACAAAGCTCCCACACATAGAATTTCCACTGGGTTGAGAGAGAAAGCTTGAGGAAAAAATGTATATCTTTTCAAGGATGTAGCAGTGTGTCTAATGAAAAGAACACAAAAGCATTGGCAGAGACAAAGGAGTCTTTAAGCCATAGTAGAAATTAACACTGTATGACAGATGATTTCCTTAGGGTAAAATATAGGGTGTGACAAGGGAAAAACTGTCTCATCATAGATGGATCTTTGCTTTGTGTTCTTGACACTGCCCTTAGCTTTAACTAAAGCTTTTGACGATGTTCACTTTCCTTGAGATGGCACACTAGAACCACTAATACAGTGCTGACAACAAAAGGCAGCAGCTCTGATGGCCCCTAAAGAAGTCAGATTGAACATTGTGGAAATGATAAAGAATAATATTTTTTTGTGTTCCATCTGACCTTGTACCCACTGCAGGGGAAGGATACACACAGGTAAAGAGCATCCACGGCAGGATAAACATTTACAGGTAAGAATCCTGTGTCTCCAATGACTTGTCCAAAACCAGGAACTGGTTTCTTAGTTGCTGTTCTTTACCTTCATTCCTGGAAAATAAAAATGGCTTGCCAATCCCATTTCATTACTTTCTTTCTTGGGTGCCCATGAGTACGCATACAACAAAGTATTCCTGTAGTGAGATCCACCCCGAATCCGAGCATGAGCCAGAGAAGGCAGGCAAGGATCCTCAGCTCTAACATGTGCTGTGGATATTCTCATCAGTCAAAGGCCCTAATCCATGAGCTATAGGCTTTGAATGGCTTTGACCCCTTTCGGTCAGACGTCTGTAGAGAGGCCTCTTGAAGTTTCAAATGCTCAACATGCTGGATCCAGATGATGTTCTTACTTCTGCACTGTAGAGAAATTCTACCTTTTTAAGCGATAGTTGGGAAAATTATTTAATACTGAATTTCTGATTTGGCCTCCACATTGTCCTTGTTTCTGGGGCAGATTTACTAAGGGATCAAAGGAACAAGAGGCAACAGTACCCCTTGATTATATGTGCATTCATAAATTAACCAGTTCCAGAGAGCATTCCTGGGGTACTGGAAGTCAGTCAGTCATATATACTGTTAAATTGTTAGCAGAGTCCTTGGCATGGTTTTGACTCAGGTCAATGAGAACACTCCCAGACAATTCCTAAAAAAAGTGTGGAAGTTACAGTGGGAGCCCTCTGAAGAGTCACTTTGGATGCCACCACATTGTTCTGGAGTGTAAGAGAGTTCAGCAGGATGGTTATGGGCTGTTGCATGCTAGTTTTTTCCATTGGCAGGGGATAACACTGGAAGTGAATTTAACAGAGTCACGTAACCCTTACAATTGCTGCTTTATGCATGGCAGTATTAGGATCAAACAACGAACGCATTGCTTGGAATGGCTGCATCCAGTTCCATCCAAAATGACTTTTAGCTTTAGAACAGGAAAAATGTTTAACACTTCTCTCAGGAACACAGACAGGAAGAATGAGTGCACTCTCAGCCAGTTTGCCAATGACACCAGTCTGTGTGGTGTGGTCCACACTGGAGGGCCAAAATACAAAGTCCTGCACCTGGGTCATGGTGAGCATGAGCACAAGCATAAGTACAGGCTGGTGAGAGAATGTGAGAGCAGCAATGGGGAGAAGGACTTGGGGATATTGGTGGATGAGAAACTCAACAAAACCTGGCAATATGTACCTACAACCCGGAAAGAAAAGTGTATCCTGCTCTGCATCCAAAGCAGCGTGGGCAGCAGGTCAAGGGAGAGGATTCTGCCCCTCTGCCCTGTTGACACCCCACCTGGAGTTCTGTGTCCAGCTCTGGGGCTGCCAACATAAATATGTAGACCTGTTGGAGTGAGTCCAGAGGAGGACATGGAGATGATCAGAAGGCTGGAAAACCTCTCCTGTGAATACAGGCTGAGAGAGCTGGGGCTGCTCACCCTGGAGAAGATAAGGCTCTGGAGAGACCACATAGCATCCTCCCAGTACTAAAGGGGGATAATGCGATGGGCACAAACCTTTTACTTGGATCAGCAGCAGTAGGAAAAGGGTTAATGGTTTTAAATTGAGGTAGGGTCAATTTAGATTAGATATAAGGAAGAACTTTTTTACAATGAAGGTGGTAAACCACTGAAACAGAGAAGTTCTGGATGCCTTGTCGCTGCACGTGTTCAAGGCCAGATGGGATGGGGTTCTGATCAGCCTGATCTAGTGGAAGGTGTCCCTGCCCATGGCAGGTAGGTTGGACGTAGATGACCTTTAAGGTCTGTTCCAACCTAAACCATTTTATTATGCTATGAAATAGACTTTGGGCTTTTTTTTTTTTAATTTCTCCTGTTGATTCTTCTATTTAGATGTTCATTTCCCAAAGTGTCGATAGCTGGTTATAATAGAAATACACAGAATTCAAAAGCTTTTGGCCTACTTTGTTTCAAAGAAGCAGATTTGTCCTTTCTTATTGCTTAAAGGCAGCATGAAATTTTAAGCCATCATTTCCCATCAGCATTTCCTTTTTTGTTATTTAGGGACTAACAAGAGACCCAAAGCATTTCCTGCATTCACAGCTTGTAACCACTGCCTAGGGATTTCAAGCACATAAATCCTTTTAGCTTTTCACAAGCAGAAATTGCCTTGTCATGATCCCAATAATCAGCTCATTGATTCATACTATTTCCCTGGGTTTTGATGCAATGTAGTAAATTGCCTTGGAGCTTTGTGGATGTGTGTGTGTGCAAGTGAAGGTGCATATATGTGTGCGAATATACACGTAGAAAACAGGATGATATACCTCAGCAGAAACTGCTGGGCCAGCCACCAGACTGGCAGTCTTACAAGCAAATAGCGTGTCAGTGCACCTGGTGTAAGGCTTTGAACTTTGGTTCAAGAGTGTTTGGGTCTCTGCTCCCACTGTTTCTGTCGCAAAGCTGTTCTAGGATCCAACTGCTGTAACAGATAAGAATCTTCTGATTTCCAGATTGAGTCTATTAGGGGACCAATTTATACCTTTCTGTTGTTGTGCCAGCATCATCCTTTTATTTAAATCACTGTTCTTTTCCTGTGGTATTTATCTCTCTGATGTATTTATAGAATGTAATCATATTGCTTCTTGATTTTGATTTGCCAGGCAAGACAAATTAAATAAACCCACTGTTCTTTGGCCATACCTGCTGTTCTTTTCTGCACCCATCTTTCCTCAGCACGAGTTGCCAGAATTGCATGCAGGACTAAAAGTAACATCTTATTAGTACCTTGTGAAACACCAATAATCCCTTACTTCTCTCTGCATAATTTTGATAGTAATCTTGCAAAGAATTCGTATTGTGAAATTAGTCATCATATTAGCAATTTCCAGCTGATTAGGTCTTCATATCACCACCCTGTAAACAGACACTCCCAAATGTAATTTTTATCTTGTTGAAGCCCAGCCCAATCCCACAATTCTCAATGTCACCCAGTTCCTCCACATTTACCACCTTCTAGTTCTGTGCCTTTTACAGGCTTCAGGGCAGATCTTTTGTACTAATAGCAAAGTAATTTCCTCCCAGTCTGGATTTCCCCTCATGCCAGTGGCTCTAGTGCCCTTTCTGGCCAAATCCTAACCAGCTTTGCCGTTCCATTACTGAACCCACCTTCTCTGGCCTTGCTGGTAATCTCTCAGTGGCCACCACATTAAAAGTTTTCATCGATGTCCAGAAAGTTTATATTTGCCTCATTTCCTCTGTCTGGAAATTATTTTATTTTAAAGAAGAGAATGGATCGTTAGTTTATCATTATTTGCACTAGATAAACTCTTTCAGTAACCGATCTCCATGCCTCTAATAATTCTTTTACTCTAATCTTTTTTCAAAGACATCAGATTGCTGAACTAAAATCTAGGTGATCTCTAGTTGTTCAGACCATTTTCTTATTCCAACTTCTTTACTGTGTGTGATGTGTCTCCAAACATTAGGCACCAAACAGGTTTCATGAATTTATTAAAAATAGCTGCTGCACCACTTGAAATTTTGTTTGCCAATTTCCTCTTGGGATTGTACTTATTTTCCACTTTTTACCTCCTGGAGTACATTAGACATCTCAAATTGTGTTTTTACCTTAATTCTCCTGGTTTCCATTTCTATACATTAAAAAATGTGTCCTTGTTTTTTTTCCCCATGTCCAAAATCTTTGCTCATTTCCTTGAAATATGATATAAAGCATAATTCAGTTTTCAGCCTATACTTGATTTATTCTTCATTTCTACTCTGTTGTTACTGCTTTCTGGCCCTACTTATTTTTATTCACATGGCTGAAGAATCTTCTGTTATGTGCTTTAATATTCTTTACAAGGTCCAACCCAGCTTGACTCTTTGTTATTCCCACTTTATCTACACATTTTTTGGCCTCTAAGGCAGTTTTCTTTGTTGATCAGTCCTTTTTCCCCTAATCAGTGTAGGCATCCTGCTTATTTCTAATATTCTTTTTTTTTTTTTCATCTGTTCCTGCAAGTTTCCTTTTCTTTTTTTTTCTCTCTGAGACAGAGACTTGTGATAAGTTTTGCACCCTTGACTTTAAGGCTTCTTCACATTCAAGTATCAAATTCAAGTCCAGCTGAATTAACTGTCTAGTTTCCAGTGTTTATCAAAATTCTCCTTTTGGAAAGTAATGTTAATGTTTATGAAATAAATTTCCATTTATTTTTAACTCATTACTTCATGGTACCTGAGGTTCAAGTGTCATTCTCCATGAACAACAATTCATTTCTGAGGCCTTTGATGCTTATCAGCATCAAAATCAGTGGTTAGCTGGTTAAGAGGAAGACTACAGAATGGAAGATATTGGGCCCTTCTATTTTTTCTATACTTTTGACCTAAGTATGACTTACTATTTGGTCACTGGTATTTTTGCTATAGCTATGCTCGTAGAGGCTGCTGTCATCTGTGTCTCAGACCCAACAGGCACAGCCTGACATTATCAATTGTTGCCAAGCTCTCTCTGCCTTCAGAATATGGTCGACACACCCAAACTCTTTGTGGGGTACTTCTGTGTCCATTCCTAAACTGAGAATTTCTCCTATCCTGCTGACCATTTCAGGCCAGAACTATGTTGGGCTCCAGTTTAAGACATTCTAATTGGTTGGGAAACCAATTTAAGAGTACAATGATCTCACATCCATACCTGAGCATTGCTTAATTTACAAGGTAACCTATTTTTTTGGTCATCCCAGCACTCACAAATAATCCGTGGGAAGTGGGAGAAAGATTTCAGCTTCTCTGTTTGCCTGTCAGAAAGACAGTGCAAACCTGAGTTCCCACTTCCAAGTATGCCAGTCTTTTCATTGAGCAATGAGAGTGTGAACTTGAAAAGATCCAAATGCTGTTGCTGCAGGAAGAGTAGCAGGCTCTCTGGTGTGTTATGGCAAGGCTTACCTCAGCAATGGGATCCAGACTCCTCACCTTTGATGTTGGACAGACACCATATGGAGAAAGAGGCAACCAATTTACCAGTAGGTTTAGCAGAAATTTGGTGGGGAATAGAATTTTAGTTCCTTGCAGGAGATACTTGAAAACAAAAACACCATAAGAATTTCACAATATTGAAAAATTCATTTATTCTTGTGTTCTTGCCAGGAAATGTACCTTCAATTAATCTGACATTATACCGCAATGAAAAATGGAAACTTCTCAATTCAGCTTAGGCTAATGGTCATCTACCTTGAAATGAGGTGGATCTCTAAAAAAATGGTATTTTCCTTCCTTTTTTAAAAAATATCTAAAGCTCCAGAGTAAACACAGGGGAAAACATTGCAGTGATGCTTTGGGTTCTGTCTGAATAGTATAGATGTATTTTTCAGAGAGCCTGAATATGTTTAAATTTCAGCTTGTTCAATTGTTTGAGATTTTCTTTTCTTTGAATGTATGAATGTAGATTTTGACATACTGCACCACACTGCGAGTCAAACCATGCTCAACCATCTCTGAGAGGCCATGAGCAGTGAATAGAAAATTCTGAAAGATGTACAGGTTATGAACAATGGATCAGCTTAAAGGTTTTTCATGAAAACTAGACACATCTCTATAAACCATTTCATTTAATGAATAACATATTAACTTCACAGAAATAAAGATCACTTCCTGAAATGGAAAAATACAAAGACAAAGCTTACCAGATTTTTCATTCATAATTTATAATTCTAAGAGTTTTCCTTATACACTTTGAACTGTTCCACATTTACAAGATCATATATTCTTTGAAAGTGGAAAAAATATGGTTTTGAGATTTGAAATGTTTAAAATGTGTACCAAGACATAAGGTTGGTACAAGAGGGAAGAAATTCTGTTTTCCTTGTACACCCTGCTGCTGTAATACCAACAGTAGGCATCCCTACTATATTGGGTAAATAGTACTCATCATCTAGATAAGGAACATAAAAAGTAATTAATCAATTAGAAAGAAACAACTCTTTGCCTAAAATGTTACCATACTTGTAAGAAAGACGGAGCTGATATGTCCTGAAGTTCTTTCTTGAAAGAATAATTGAACAGTTTTTACAAACATTACTTGATCTTAAGAATTAGTTATATGTAGTTTTCATTGTGTCCTATTTCCTTCCAGTAGCAATATTATCTCTACCAACGCACCTCAGATCTAAGTAAAAATTACTTTATGTCAGCTGGGGCTTATGAATTAACAGAGACACCTTCTTCAGAAAGAGGAAGCAGACACCAGCTTTGATCTAACAAATTGTTCCAGGTTCTGAAGAAATAAGCACTCTTCTGTTTGTGGAGTTTCACATTCGTGTTTCAACTATGATCCCTTGGCTACAAATTCCCATTCAGAATCAGAAACTCGCAGTAATTTATAAAACATTCTTGTGAAATACTAGAAGTGATGGTAATGTGATGCTTGAAATAAGTTGCATAGTGTTACATGAACTGCTTTACAGCGATCTGGAGAGAGAGAAATTATATTCAGACAATAAAAGCCTGAAAATCAAAAAGTAAAAGAAAAATGGTCACAGAAGTTTTTGTCAGCATGGCTGATCTGGGGACAATACTGTAGGTTAGTTTTTTTTCTGTGCTTGCTTTGCATCTGCTCCTAAACTGCTATGCTACGTCACTGTTGTGAAGTTAGAAAATGTTTAAGCTCCAGGGCTAGATGTGGGTACTGTGAGTGACAGCATTTATGACCATCTGCAGGACATACACTGTAATATTTCCCCAAATTAATTCCTGTTTCTATCCTAGCAAGTGCAGTTGACCTAGAGTACTGAAACAAATGTCAGTTTAAAGACTTCTTTTGATGAAGAATCTATATAATTTCTTAATATCCAGAACAAATGTACCTATTAGCCACCTCATTCTGAACTTACACATTTCCCCTTCTGTTTTTCCTTGAAGATCATGAAATTTCAAAGGCACAGGAAAAATCAACATATTCTGACTAATCAGTATCTGATCTTCTGAGAAGTACCCTCCATTTCTTTTGTTTTTCTTATACTCTGCGAAGGATCCACCTTGTGAAGAATGCCAAAGGTGAGACAGACTTAAAAAAATGATTCCCTCATTAATATGCATTCAGATTGGTGAAAAAACCAAATTAACTGAAGTTATCTGTAAGCTACTTAAATGTTCAAAACTGGTGTAAATCACAGATGATGTGGGACCCCTACAAGCATCACACTTACATCAGACATCTAAATTCTGAAATGTTTTTGGAAGAAACAGAATAGAAAAGAGATATATAAGAAGGATTGGTGATTTAAAATGTTTACATAAATTTATTTTCTGAGACATCAAACGTATCTAATCTTTCCTTTGAACTGAATAATTGTTAGGGATCATAAGTGCAGCTGCTTTTCTAATATGAAGGAATCTAAAATTGCTTTTCAGGTAGTATTTGCAAGCAAATATCCCCTATTAATATCTGAGGTATGTCTGTAGATATTTTATTAACAGAAGAAACTCCTGTCCAAGACTCAGATTCTTTCTCAAACAGCTCAAGTAAACTGCAAGTTTCGCTTTGACAGCCACCAGAAAGTAGGAGGAAGGGTGTATAATGTCCCCTCTGAGACAATACGGCACAGAAGTATTAAATTCTCATCAGACAGCTGATGAATTTTAAGAGCTTTATGTTTTTCTAGGACGTGTCTTTTCTGGCTGGCATTCTCAGCAGGAATGGTGCATGTTGCTTCTGGGAATGGCACCACAGCTGCCCTTGCTCCAATAGTTTCCTACTGCCTTTGAAATGAGTTTGCTTTTGTTCATATTTAATAAAACTTGTTTTTTCCCTCTCCCTCTTGAGTTTTTTTCTTCTGTTATTTTCTTTTCTAATCTGTCTCCAAATCTTGCTTGACTGGTCTCGTATCTTTCAGCCCTTATTTCTCTCATTTAATAATTTGTGTTTCTCTGCAGGTTAGCTTTTCTCTCTACATCATTCATTATATCAAATCTTCCTCTTCATTTCTGATAACCTTGATATTTCAATCATCTGCTTCCTTCAGTTTCCCCAGTTGTTCTAACAATGCCACCTATAATGTTTCCTAATGCTGCTCATTGTCATACTTAGGACCTCATTTTTGTAACAGCCTGGAAATCTTATGTTTTCTATTTGTCTCTGATCTGAGTGTTATTTAACTTGTCACTGCAACAAGAGTAAGACTTTTGTCTACAAAAGTTGCTTGGCTTTAGATAATCTCGTTTGATGTTTCTGAGTTACAAGCTTTTTAATGGTTAGTGCTGTGATATCACTGATTTGATGATTGGCACAACATAGGGCTTTTTAAATTAAAAGGAGCTGTACAAACAAACTTAGCCTTTTCACTTCTACCTCAAGACTACATATATCTTTCCTATTATGCTATCTATTTCCTATTTATTAACTCTGCTGAATTGAATGGGCACACTGACTTTTAAAATATTATACTAATGCAATTTAATTCCATTTTGCAAGAGCTTCAAATGTGTCATGAAATGGTTGGATTCTTGATTTTTAGTTTTTTGTTTTATATTCAAAGAGAACATTTCCAGTAGAGTTTTTCCCTTACCTCTGGTCTATACATAAAATCTTTTCTTTTTAAAACTTCTTTCATCACCAATGCTTGATTTTTTTAACAAAACTTAGTTTTGTAAACTGTGAAACGTAGACAATAAACTTAAGTAATTTTCTCATTGGCATTGCTAGGATTCACATGCTTCCTAGACGGTGCTGGAATTTCTCTGGGCAGGAGAATCAGACTATGAATCAGAAGAGGAGGCTGTCATGTTTTCATATTTTCCAATAATCATGTGGAAGTGCAAGTAGAGGAAGCAATAGCACCATGTTCCAGAATTGTGATCCACAGCTGTTGTTGACAATGGCACCATGATGAGGTGAGGTGGTCTTTAGTAATAGAGCACAGATGAAGGCACGACATGATTGTGACAAAAAGGTATCTTTCTCAACAAACCAGTTAAAAATTATGGGGACAGTGTGAAAATATATGTATATAATTTCCTGGTTTTCACATTTCTTCTTAGCAGGTTATAGTTTGTCATGGGAATGACAGAAAAAAGAGGCAGGGAGAGAACGATGAGAGTGATGAGACACTGGCTCAGGTGTCCCAGAGAAGCTGTGGATGCCCCATCCCTGAAAGTGTTCAAGGCCAGGTTGGATGGGGCTCTGATCAGCCTGGTCTAGTGGAAGGTGTCCCTGCCCATGGCAGGTGGGTTGGGAGTAGATGGCCTTTAAGGTCCATTCCAACCCAAACCATTCTATTATGCTATGAAAAAACCAACCAAAAATCCAAACCAAAGAAATAAGCAAGCAAAACACAACAAAAAACTCCAGCAAACAACCCAAAACAAAACGCCAGCCATTTACTAAGCTAGTCAAAATGAAGATCTAGCTTGAAAGAAACATGAGATATTTTATGCTCATACTATTAAAGCAGAAAGCTATAAGAAATTGAAAATAGTATTATACTGCAGAAGATTCTTGGCAACCTCTGCTCGAGGTATTGTTAACTGTGTAACCTGTAATATACCATTCTGGCAGGGGCACAGGCTGAGTGTATATAAAAAGGTTAAAATGATATTAAAAATAGCACACAGACCTGGAGAAAAAATATGGCTGACAGACGGTACCTAACATGTACAAAAGGTTTCCACAGAGACATATGTCATGAGCTATTCATATTGAAACAGAAAATACACTAGCCTTCTAATTATTTTAGCATTAGAATTGGTTTTATGCTAGCCAGGCAAAAGGACCCTGTAATGGTACAGGGTAGGATAATAAAAGAAGAATGTTTAACCTTCCCTCCAAAGTCATTTAGCCAGATCCTCTCCTAGCAAAACTCAATTGGCTCCAGAAGGGCTGCACCAGAGAAAAATTCATTCCAGGATGTCTTTTGCAATGTGAATTTCAGCTGACCCATTTTTCTGTGTTTTCATTTAATCTGAAAAATAATGACACATAGCAGACTTCCCTTCTGCTGGGGAGAGATTCGCCAGCGCTCAGAGCTGGGTCCTGTCCTGCCAGGGACTGTCAGACAGAGAAGGTTCATCCACCTGCTGCTGCCTCAGTCCTGGCAGAAGCCCCTGGTTTTGTTCTCCATCAGCATCCTGCCCTGTCGTGTGTGGGGCTCCCTGGTAACCTCTGTCATTACCAGCATTGTGAAACACAGCAATCTCACTGCTCAGATCTCTTGTGTTCCTGTGCTGATTGCATTGTTTTCTTTTGCTATTAAATAACAGCAAAAATCCAATTCTTTTTAATATTTCACAACTTCTGTAATTCCAGAACTACTCCAACTACCTCATGAGTCTGGCAGACAACCAGTTCATATTAAATACTGCTATAAACAGCCAGGGATGGGAGCTGCCTGGGTGTGGGATATAAGGTTATACCCAGATGCTGCCTAAAGAAATTCCAGATTCTTACAAAACAGATCAGACTGGGGAGGGGCCACACACACACACATACACACACATGACAACACACACAGCACTTTAAAAGGCCTATATCTGAGACAGAATATATAATATGAGGACTTGAGTGGCAAATAGCTGCATACAAATAAAACCTTTCATCTTTTCTAAGATTCAGAACTATATAGACTTTTAATATTTTAAGAACTGTCTTATGAGAGACACCTGAAAATTCTGTATTTGTTTTTCTGATAACTCCATAATTTGAAAATATGAAATAACTATTTTCAATATTGATTTTTTTCTGAATTTTCTTTTAAGTAGAAGGATTCTGAAAAAGAAGCTCCTTTTTTTTCAGTTTTGGAACAGAAAATTTTTCAGTTCTTTGGCATTTAACTTGTCAGCAAGAAACATGAGTGTTTGGGAAAATACATACGTTATTTTTGAAGTTTTGGCCTTAGGAAAGAGTTTAATTTATTATTACTTGGTGTTTGCATGTTTACTAGTCACTAAAAACATAAAGTAGGGAACATGTCACCCTTCTTCAAAGTTAATTAGCATTAAATAGGGACACAAATAATGCTGCTTTTTTTTTGCTCTTTTTTAAAATGTGGCTATTTTCAGAATATGTTGTTCATTCATACAAATTCATCTAAAGGAAGATTTTTCTGATATAATTGCTTGTTTATATTCTTATTGCAGATCTTTGTGATGCAGTTCATAAACATTTTAAATGCAACTATAGGAGTATTCAAGTTGTTTGAGACTTCATGTGTATTTTGTTTTGGGGTAGTTCCAACACTTTTGGAAGAGTTTAGTGAATAAACAGTGAAAATGCATGCCCAGAATCCCAGGCCAACAAACAACAAATGCTCATATTTTCTAGATTTCATAAATTATATATGCCCCTATTTCACATTTCTACAGTTCTAGTCTTCCAGAGTCTCCAAACACCCCCAAATGAAGGGAAAATTCTGCAGCTACATAAACAGTATTTAAAGTTTTACAGTGTTTAATCTACATGTGTTTCCACCAGATGTCAGCAATGCACTCTCTAAACTCCAGCTGTCAGAGGCCTCCTGCTTTCCCAGCGTTACAGAAATCATGTAACACACTGCACTGTATTTAAGCAACCAGAGAAAAACAAAATGATCATCATTGCTTCTGAACAGACTCATGACATTACTAAGCTTGTCCAGCTAATAATGTGGTTCCTTACTTAGTTTCTTCTGGGACGAAGGTTTTATTAAACGTTGGACCACTAAAATGCTTATTTTTTTTTTCTCCCAATCTGTACAAAACTGACTTTCTTATTCTTATTATCTCTGTGAATGTTTTCCTCTATTCGACTACCAATAATAATGCATTTGGGTTTATTTTTCTTTTTTTGTGAGACTACAGAGGAAGAAGAAATAATGAATATATTTTGGACACTAATTCTGTAGTAATTTTAGGGCAAACCAGAAGTACACTACACCATGGGGAATGGTAAAAGCACTGGGGTCAGTAGAAGAAGTTGTTGTCTTCATGGCTGCTTCCTCTCCAGGAGTTCAGGCATCCAGCTGCAACATCCAAACCAAATAGAGAACACTGTCGGGCTCTGGTTTGGTTTCGTAGGGATAACTTTGCTGTTACTTATTAACTTAAGCCTCTTAAAGTTCACTTAGATACAACAACAGAAAGCTGCAGAATGACCTCTACCGAGGCAGTAATGTGTGTGTCCTGCCAAAGCAGACATGATGGTTTTTACACTGTAATGTCCCTGGCAATAATCTCACAGGTTTCAGAACACGGTTTTTTGTTTTCCAATGGTTTCTAGAAACTGTTTCACAAATTCTTTTGGAATAGCATTGATCTGTCAGAAGCAGAACTTTCAGATTTGGCCAAAACCGCACAGAAAAGATTCCTCACGTCAGGGATAAAATTTCTGTTAAAAACCACAAAAAAGAAATCCCCACTTCTGAGTGAGAAGGGAAGCCTGGGAATTCATTTAGTTCATGATCAGCCTGACTCACAGTGGACTTTTAACAGTCCAGGGGAGTCTCCTGACTGCTGAACTAAAGATTAAGATCTGGAATCATAAAACCATTTAAGCACTGAGCTTCATGAGAATGAGACACCAGATTATCTTTGTGTATGGAGCTTTAGGGGCTTTCTCTGGATCAATGAATAATAAACATACAAAGTGAAGCAGCTACACCAGGGAAAAAAATAGGAAGTAAATAAGACCTAAAGTTAGAGATCATCCCCAGGAAGTGGAGGGTGTAGGTGAATACTCTGATCACCAAGTTAATAGGAGTGTGTTGGTTCTCTCTTTTTTTAGTAAAACCTCAAAAGCTGTTGGGTTTGTGCCAATGTACAACTGAAAAAAATGTTGGAGGTTATGGGAAAACTGATTCTTGCCCAATTCTAATTATAGGTCTGTCTGGTAGCACTCCATGTTATTCAGGTTGTTTGATATGTGCCATTAAAAAATACAGTTTTCAGCTGCTTATAACTGTGCCAGAACATTAACCATTTGGACTGAAATATTCCATGACTTTGCCTTCCTCAGGCTGATTTTTGGTAACTGCCAATCATATCATCCAGTGAGTTGAAGGAAAAACACAAAAAGTGTGGGGCTTTTAATGTTAATAACTTCTGCTCACTGTTTTGTTTAAGTAGCCTCTTTGTGCTCTGTATGTGGGAAGCCAGAACCGGGAGAAGTTCATGTGCATCTGTGCCTCTGTGCAGTACTTGCTGAGATCTGAAGATCAACCCACATTTTCCAGAATTTTGAGCTCTTGAAAAAAAAGATTAACAGCTCCCATGACCTCTAAAGAATCTATACTTACCAATCATGCTGGAACATTTCAGCTTTACTGAGAGGAGGCAACCCTGCAGACAACCATTTGGAAAGATTGAAATATGTCAGTGAAAAGTGCTTCCCCACTTAGTTTCCTTGCCCAGTAAGGAACACAAGATTGGATTTCACCTTTCCCTGTCACCTCACATCCTCATGTCTGCTTCCGGATGGGGCACCAACCTCCCAAATTATCAAAGTCATGTTCAATCCATCAAAAACAATCAGGAAGAGAGAGGCATTGGATTGTGAATCATAAGATAAAAAGCAGAATAAAGTGGTTGCAGGGGGTTATGAAAACGTGATACTGGAGAAACTGGGAGGAGTTGATGGGAAATGTGACTGGAATTGACATAGAAAACAGACTGAAATATGATGAAGGAATTGAAAATAACCAGGCAGATGGTAGGAAAAAGTCAAAGATTAAGGGAAGATGTGAGAAAATAGAGAGGAGGTTGCAGACCAGAAAAACAGCAGGCTGAGCTTGAGCCTGCAAAGAGGTTACCACAGGAGAAACCTGGGTTTTTCTGGGCAAGAAACAGAGGGGGAAAGCAGTGATTTGGCTAGATAGGTTCATTGAATAATGAGTTTTTTGTCCTGGACCTGGTCTTGTCTGAACTGAATTTGGAGGAAGAGATGACACACACCCAGAGTTCATGGCGCAAAGGAAGTATCAGTGAAGCTGTTTGGGTGTCACAGCTCAATTCTCAGAATTTCACAGTGTTTCAATTTTTTTTTAAAAGTAGAAGAGCAGTTACTGATCACCTGTGAGTTATTTTTCCTGTCATGACTGCGACTGAGATCAGAAAAAGGGGGAAATTTAGTTCTAGAAGAAAATACAAAAGTGCTTTAACAAGTCCACTCTGTGTGAAAACTCATTCCATTCACTCCAGAGCTTCCAATGCCTTAAAGAATGGAGACACCCCAGAAGAAAATACCTTTATTAGTTACACAGGAGCTGTCTGTGGCCAGAGCAGTCCTGAATGAAGAAGCTTAGTGAGAAAAAAGTACCATTAGCTGTGTCATTAAAGACCTTCTCCCAATATCTACTAACATGACTGAGAGCAGGTTGAGAAAACAGTCTGAATTTGGTCTTTCACTAGTTTTTGAACAGAGTTTTCTGTTACTTGTTTGTGTTTAATACACATTAGTGGAGATAGATTTATTCAAGCTCTTAAAAATAAACTGTATAAATTCAAGCTACTGTATCCAAGTCCAAACCTTGAGTCAGTTTTTGTTTTCTCCCTACTCAGTCAAATCTCCCTCTAGAAGGATTAGGCTGGGTAAGGATTTAGCAAAACTCATCAACGACTTCATGATTTGGCTCAGAGCTCAGTGAAAAATGAACTCTTTAAAAGGACTGTCATGGAACTTACATAAATTTACCAAGTCAAAGTACGGAATATTCAGTGATTCATGGCAGTGTGGTTTTTATTAGAGCTCCTCTGAAACACAGCGGGCTTGCTTAGCAAGGGTTCATGCAAACATTTTCTTTGGTTTCAAGCTGCAAAGGTTCACACGCTCCAAGTTTCACTTTAAGCTTTGGGTTTGAGTCTTGGAAATGCCCTATTTTCACTCAATTTTTGTATCCAAACCATAGTAAAATAAATCTGGCATGAATGTGAACCAAATTCTGGCTGGCTAAAGTCCACCCAAAGCTGTGAATACAGTTTAGATGTTTGGTGTGCTAAATGGCTTTTTGTTGTTCTTGACTGTACCGCTGACATCATGTTGATATTCACCTTCCTTCTCCTAACGCTCCCCGGGTTCCACAGGACCTTTGTGAAACTGTGTAATGGGATGAAATGAACGTCAAAGCCATGAGGAAGGTAAATACTGTTACATTTGAATGTCTGCGCTAGCAACAGGTTTCAAAAGCAACATTTTAAGAGTTTCTTCAATAGTTTAACTCCATTTTACCTCGTGTCATAAACAATATAACACAATTACACTGCATTAGCTAAACTGTCCCTTTGCCTACCACACCCTTGCTGTGTTAGAGTTCTCCATAAACATCTATGAATTGATCTTACTGACCACCCCTGAGTCCCCAGATAAAACCTTTTTGCTGCATCCATGTCAGGTACCTTATATATGAAGACAACTGCTTATTAAGCTGCTCAGTGCCATTTCATCCCTTCCTTTTTTACTCCATTAAATGCATTTGTTATCTTGTTTGTTCCTCAGGCCCTAGAAGTTCACACTGTCATATTTTTGTTGCTGTTCCATTATATAAGTAATTATTAAGGTTCTTCTTTTCCCATAGTTTTTTCTGTGAATTAAATATTTCACTTCCCTGCTCCTCCTGTTTTCCTAGTTTCTCAAATATGCTTTTCAAACTGATCTTGCTGAATGCAAGCATCCTGCTGTGTTTTCACCTCTCCACCTCTTCAGGAAAGCCAGGGAAAATTAAACTGGCTTGGGAATGGTTCTGATTTGATTGGAAAGATTTTTTAAACAGTTATAGACACAGTAAAGATATTCACTGACATTTGCTGGAAGAAGTACAGTACCAATATGACTTGAAGAATGAGAGAAATGTGACAAGTACTTGCCAACAAAGATGAGCTAGGCTGGACAGCAATAAAAGCTGATTGAACTTTATAGCAGGGGACACTTCTTTTAGGTATTAGGCTGCTGTTAACACAGTTTAAAACTAATTGATCACTATGACCCCTAATTTTGAGCACATAGATAACTATTTCAGAAAAAGCCTGATGTTTTATACTTTCGTGCTAAATTTACTTCAATCTTGAGGTGGAAGTCAGTGCCTATTAAATCTGAAGCTAATTTATTGGCTCAGCACAAGTAAGAGGTACAGAAAGAGGTCTAGGTAGTAAAATGCTTTAGAGAAACTGATTAGGATGAAATCCAGCTTACCAACTTAGATGCCAATTTTTTCCTTTCTCGCTGTTACGTCAGAGAAGAGGGCAATGATACCAGTTATCTTCTTGTCTCTGCTTTCAGCCTTCCTCTCCTGACTGTTCTGACAGTGCTCAAACCACCACTGACCAACCCTTTACCAATGCAACAATCTTTGCAACTGCCCTGTGAGCCCTGAGGTGATCTAGTATTTGTAGAAACCTTTTATTTTCTGAAATATAGAGTGGAGTTTTCTCTCTTGTCCCTAAAGGAATAAGAAAAGCATAGAGTCCCATGCCATCTCTCACTGAAAATTATAGCCAAGATCTTGATATATTTGTCCCATGCATGGTCTGATGCCACCTGAGTGGGTTTGGCCATCCAGCTGCCATTATAGAAGGGTTTCTCTTGGGCTAAGGTCGTAATAGCTGGACCCACAGTAACATCTTCAGCATCTCTGAGATTAAGTATACAAATATCTTCAGGGTCAGTGTCAAGAGGACGGGGCCTGACTTTCTTCAGTGGTGCCAGGGAACAGGATAAGGAAAATGGGCAAAAACTGAAACACAGAAAGTTCTGTCTGAATATAAGGAAAATTATTTTTACTTCAGGGGTGACAAAGCACTGTAACAGGCTCTGGCCCAGAGAGATTGTGGAGTGTCCTTCTCTGGAGATATTCAGAACCCACCTGGACATAACCCTGTGCAACCTGCTCTAGGCAAACCTGCTTGAACAGAGGGGTTGGGCTACATTGTCTCCAGAGTTCCCTTCCAACCCCAACCATTCCGTGATTCTGTGATATAAAACAGCAGCAGACACTTGAACTTAAGCCACTTCCAACCTGCAGTTATGTATAGGCTGTTTTTTCTTGTCTTTTGAAAGTAGTTGCTGCTTTGAATAGGCAAGAACAATTAAGTGGAATTGCTCACCACACTTGGTCTAACACAAACATTAGTAGATAAGATTTGAAGTCAAATATGTGCTGTTAATGGGGACAATGCTATTAGGAGAAGGACTCAAGGATTAATGAACTCACGGAACAATGGCACAAATAACTAACATTTATGCAGTGCATGTGAAATAAATGTTTCAAAGCTAATAAAGGGTTTGTGGCCAAGTTTTACTACAGGTAAGTGAAATAATTCAAGTGTTTAAAATAATGTCTGATTGAGCAAAAGGACTTAGATACAGGCTCAAAATATACCACACACGGTTGCAGTGAGTAAGAAACACTGGAGAGAGGGATTTGTCTAAAATATTACCTCTTCCCTTAACAGCTTTGGTCACAGCACTTCTATAAAAGTCTGTCTAGGATTGCCTCGTTCTTTGAATATGGTGAAGTACAGCTGATAGAAACCAACAGGGCCCTCTTAGCAAAGAAGCTGCTTTGGAGGGGTCTGAAAGTTTCACATGTTCTCTGCTTAGATGGGAATAAATTAAAAGCAGGGTGAAGATATAGGACCAATCTGTTCATTTGTTACAGTGGAAAATACCAAGCTCTGCAGAAACAAGAGATGTTGCAGGAATGATTCTGACTTTGAGTTTTTCTTTCTGTAATAGAAGAGCCACAGACTCCACTTCCAAAGAATATGGGCTAAGTAGAAAATATTTATAAAAATATACCAAGCCAATAACCCAACCTTCAGAGGAACAACAACCTATCACTGTGTTACAAAGTCAAGTTTTCCTTATATGCATTTTCTATTTGCCCTAAGAATCCTTTGAGTTATTTAATATTTGCTGGTACAACTTCTGAAAAGAAAGACAAAGGACACCTCAGAATCTGCTATAGTTTGGTAGTTAGGACAATCATGGTATTAAGATGTATGTTTGAGCCCAAGTGACCTCAGAAGAATAATATGTCTAGTTTTCCTGCTTCTTCTCTGCCACAGCTAACCCTGAGGTAGGATACCAAACCTGGATCCAGTACCTTAGTTTTTGTGTGGCTGTGCTGTGCCTTGCATTTGGTGTCGTAATTTTGTTGTTTTGGCTCTTAAGGGTTCTTGCCCTAATCTTTGAATTCCAAACAGCTTCAAGTAGGAGGTGAATACCAAGTTACTCATTTCAGTCAAGACAGTGGTAACTCTGAGTATGCCAGTAGTAGACATACATGTTCCTGAGTAACTACTGGAAAAAAGAAAGATCTCTATGGGCCTACACCAGTATGTGGATATTTTTGTATAAATCACACTATCTTATTTAGATTTCTAAATCCCATCTAAACTACAATCTAAATTCCTATCTTCCCTTGTTCATCAAGTCCAAGTCTCACAGTATCAGAGATTTTCATAATCTCAAACATCTCACATTTCTGAGAAGCTGGGAACCACTATATTCTCTTTTTTTACCAGATGAGAGCTTAAGACAGAGGCCTTGACTAACTTCAACATAATCATGTACAGTGCCTGTGGTAGTGCAGGCAATTAACTTTCTCACACCCATCCTCCAAAAACCCCTTGCTTTCTCCTAAAGTGAGTAAGTAAGTGTTTTGGGGTCAAAAAAATTTATGTCCTATACAATAGAAGAGCATGAGAAAGGAGAATGGGTGAAAGAGCATTATTTGATTAAATGAGTGGGCAGGATAGCTGATACAGGATACCTGCACAGGAACTTGGGGCGGCCTGTGTTCTGTGTCCTTTGCCTTCAGAAGGCTCCAGTTTAACATGTAAATTGGCTCCAGGGTTGAACAAAACAAGAACTAGTGCCAGTTTTTGTTCAAGGTAATGTATTCCATCTGCTTCATAAGAAACTAAACAACTTTCTGGACCACTCCAGGTACACAATCATATAATATATAGTAATAAATCACTCCTAAAGAAAGTAATAAAATCTAGCTGAGAGCTCAAACTTTTATAGAAAGCCACCATATTGTTACACTACAGATTAGAGGTTTGCTGTCATAGTTTAGCAATCTGGTTGAAAAGCACCAATGCCTGGATTTGCCCCAGCCACCTGAGGAATGTGTGTGGTCACTCTGGCTCCATACACTGTCAGTAAAATAAACTCTTAATCCCCAGGTTCAAAGTGTAGTATGAATGAAGTGTTTCCAGGAGACACCCATCAAGGTCCATTGATTAGATGTAGCACCTAAGATGGCAATGATTTAAGCTTGGGTGCACTGGGAAGCCTGAATCTGGATTGAATCTGTTGCCTCTAGTGACAGTGCTGCAGGGCTGCATGCCAGCAGTCTCCTTGGTCATTCCCTTGTAGCTCCCAGCACCTCTGGCACTCTCCCATTTGCTAATAGATGAAGTGGAGCAAGGGCAAAATAACAAACAAGCAACAAGAAGAAAAACCTTCAATTTCCCAGTGGGTGTATTCATACATCAGTTGAGCATGGAATTCTGAAATTAATATGGACTTGGGGATCTTTGTACGCACTGTAATGTTGGAACTGGCTCCACTTTTGACCAACCATCTCCTCATCAAAAACTTTGTTCAGAAACTATAACACTCCACTTAGCTTGATTCTTCTTTTCTTTTTTTTTTTTTTTTTTCCTGAATCTGAAAAGGCTTAAGAGAATAAGGCAAAAAACTGAACCCAAATTTTTAAATAATTTCCTTCTACGTGTCTCTTCCCAGGTCCATGTGCAGATCAGTTATGAGAACAGATAGTTCCTTTCACTTCTGAGCTAACTGGTATAACCACCTACAGATGCTCCCCCAAGGTTTTTGCTTTAATGACTTCTCTCAAAAGTGGAAAGAATAAAATCCCAACTGTATGTAAGGGTCATGAGGGGGGAAGACACCAGCTGGTCTGTTCTCCATCAGAGAGACTTTCTGAAATGAAGACTCCAATGCTAGATGTGGACCTGATTTATTCATCCTTTACTCCTTCTTTCCCACAAATGGGTGAAGTGGTCATCTTGGTTGGTGCATGCACAGTCAGAACTCCAGTCTTCCTGTTTGCACATCACCATATTTGCAGATTATATTAAAAGCTTGCACTGGTTAGACTAATACAATGATGTAAGTGATTAATCTCAGCTACTCTGTCTCAAATAGGTGAGAACATTCTCCATTTGTATTGAAGTGATATTCAACTGTTGGAGACAAAAGTGGACCCTTATTATTCTACATTCTTGACAAAACATCTTATTATTCTGCTACAAAAATATCGATGTGTCTGTGGAAAAATAAAAACAGCTTAATTTTTTTTTTCTGGAAATGTCAAAACTTGAAAAAAAAAGGAATATAAAGCAAAAGAAACATTTTTGTCCCCAAAAATCCTCAGTCATTAGAGGAAAGAAACCCTGTATATATACACATACCACACAGAAACACAGATACAGATATTCTTAAGGTGAAAACTTAATTTTATTTTGCTTAAGAGTATTGAGAACATTCCTCCAGACTCTTAAAGCCAGAAGTAGTATTCCAAAGAAACGACAGATCCTGAATGGAGAACTACAGTCTTCTTTCTCTGCTGAGTGCACAGAGGTAGATGCAGTTACCATCTGTTTAACAGCATGGTAGCTCTTTCCTCAGATAACTTGCATCATACATTATGTAACCACTTCACCCACTTGTGGGAAGGAAAGGGTCTTCATCCAGTGCTTGAGACTTAATTTTGAGACAGTCTCTCTGATGGAAAACAGGTTGGTTGGTATCTTTCCTGCCATGCCCCTTGCATGGAGTTGGGATTTCTTCCTTTAAGTCTGAGAAGTAACCTTGAAGTAGGTGGGTATTAAAACTCCTCTCTCATAAAACTGTCCCACAGATTTGTGAAGTAAGATATCATTACTCCTCTAATATTTTTTACACAAAGGTACTGGTAGTGCCAGATTTGCCATATTGAGGCTAATAACACAGCAGCAGCTTTGTAGGAAAAGTACTTTTTCATCCTGTTTCCACCATTTTCCTGGTCCCTATATAAAATGGAGTCTTTTCAAATGCTTGCATAAAATTAAACTACTCCCTCAAAGACACCATTCACTCAATCATGGTTCTGAGCAGGTTTGCAGTTTAGGCCTTTGTGCTGCTGTTTTTCTACATCTTACAGGCTCTTACTGTGCTATTGACTTTTTTTAATGAGGGAAAGTATTAGTGTCATTCTCGCATCTACCAGATATTCCTTCCATAACCATTCCTGGACCATTTTTAATTGCCATATTTCTGTAAAATGTTTAAGCCCCAACAAGTGACTGCTTTCTAAAAATAACAAAATTATTTTTCCAGCAGATTCCTAAGGTAACATCTCTAAAAGAGTTTTAACAGGGCAGAAGCCAAATTTAATTTAGTAATTATTGGTAATGTACTTTTCCTGCTCCAGTAGCCTGAATATTTTAGCGAGTAAGGTCAATAAGCAGAGAGTAGATGACATTGGCAGAAATATGAGAGCTTTTATAGGATCATTTAGGTTGGAAAAAGCCTTTAAGATCATCAAGTTCAATGGTGAACCCAGCAATGCCAAGTTCACCGCTAAACCATGTCTCCAAGTGCCTCAGGCATGATGTAAGCTCTTTCCCGGGCACTATCTTCCAATGCTTAACAAAGTTTTCACTGAATAACTTTTTCCTAAAATCCAGTCTAAATCTCCTGTGGTGCAACTTGAGGCCACTTCCTATTGTCCAGCTGCTTGTTACCTGGGAGAAAAGGCCTATCCCCACCTGGCTACAAATGGCTTTCAGGGAGTTGTAGAGGCAATAAGGTAAATCCCGAGGCTTCTCTTCTCCCGGCTAAACACCCCCAGCTCCCTCAGCTGCTCATCATGGGACTTGTGCTCTGGACCCTTCACCAGCTTTGTTGCCCTTCTCTGGACACACTTCAACACCTCAATGTCTTTCTCGTCGAGAAGGGGCCCAGAACTGGACTCAAGGTGCAGCCTCACCAGTGCCAAGTACAGAGGGACAATCACTGCCCTGCTCCTGCTGGCCACACTATTGCTGATACAGCCAGGTGCCATTGGCCTTCTTGACCACCTGAGCACTCCTGGCTCATGTTCAGCTGCTGTTGATCAGCATCCCCAGGTCCTTTTCTTCCTGACTTTCCAGCCTCTCTTCCCCAGCCTGTAGCACTGCAGGGGTTGTTGTGACCCAAGGGCAGGGCCTGGCACTTGGCCTTGTTGAACCTCACACCATCAGCCTTGACCCATCAATCCAGCTTGTCCAGGTCCCTCTGCAGAGCCTTCCTGCCCTCCAGCAGATCAACACTCTCAGTCAATTTGGTGTCATCTGCAAACTGACTGACAGTGACCTTGATTCCTTTGTCCAGATCACTGATAATGACATCGGAAAGGACTGGCCCCAACTCTGAGCACTGGGAATGCACCTCTAATGTCCCGCTGTCAACTGGATGTAACTCCATTCACCACCACTCTCTGGGCTGGGCTGTCCAGCCTGTTTTTTCCCCCAAGTGCACAGTGCACCCAGAAGCCAGTTTTTCCAGAAGAGTAGTGTGGCTCTTCATGTCTTGCCATGAAACCCACCAGCTGAAACACGGTCTTCACAAGAAAACCTGATATTATGGTATTACTGGAGTTAATAACTGCCATTCAGAATCTTTCCCACATAAAGGGGAAATTTAATCAGTATTTGCACTATGTACTGCAGTGAAATAATATCCCGTTTTAAAGAAGTCTGCCTGTTTACACACTGTAGTTTGTGTTTTAAATATACCTGTCTGCCCAACTTCTTCATGAGGTGGCAGGAACATTCTGTGAGAATATAGAGGCGGGTAGTGGAATGGGGAACTGCACATTTTTCTGTCTAAATCCATCCATGTAAGTGTGTGTAAAATGATACCATTATGATCTGGTTAAATTTAATTCTGCAATTTGCCAGTCACCACATTTTGTATTTGCTTCTGTGCCTTGTCTACAGGGTGTACACATTAAAGCCCCATTAATGCTGTAGGCACAGCATTTGAAGAGAAGCATGTTATTTAATCTGGTGAGGTATATTTGATACCTGCTTTTAGTTCTGGTAGTGGTAGTCCCAAATTTGAATGGTCTGAGAGGTTTTGAAGAATTACATTTTTGTGGGGAAAAGTTTTCAAATAACATATGCCCAGGTCTTGTGTTTAAGTGTGTATTAGGTATGTTTAAGTCCTGTGGCTGGATGAAATCAGTGGGCACAAATCTTCTAAACCACTGCAGCGTTTTTCAAATATTCCAGTGTGTTCCAGAATTTCACTGCAAGATCAGGAATGAGATGTCTATTTAGATTAGATCTCTAAGCACCTTGTGTGTATCTTCCACACTCATAGACTGACACGTTTTCTCCTAATGCGATATAAGACTCTTTCTCCAGGTCAGCAAACCTCTTACAGTGGATCCACTTCTGGGATCCAGGCAGCTTCTGTGAGTATAACTGGTGCTACTTATTTAGGCAAAGAAGGCCTTAAGTGCCTTTCCTCAGCCTTTGTCACTATGTTCCCTCTGCATCCAATAAAGCATGGAGATTCTCCTTAGCCTTCCTTTTGTTGTTCATGAATTTATAGGAGCATGTTATTAAAAAACCCCAAAAGACGGAAGAAAAAAACCAATACCCCCTCCCACCCAACACACAAAATTTAAAAATCAAAGAATAAAAGAATTTTCAGAATGCTAAAACCCTCTTGCCACTGGTGAGTGTTGCTCACTGAAGAACCCAGCTGAGGCCACAGACTCACCTCTGTGAGTAACTGTGGACTCACACTCCCACTGGCAAAAGATCTTGACCTATATGTAGCACTCTGCTTACTTTCTTTCCTTTAACGACTGCTCTGTGCTTACCATGGGGAAACAGCTTATCACAAGAATGGCAAAAATTTTGCAAATGTGATGGTGTTTTTGTTTCCCATCACTGTCAGCTAAAAAAAAAAAAAAAGGAAGAAAAAAGAAGAAAGAAAAACAATAAAAACATAGCACCATTTCATTCTATTCATATATTGGGGAATAAAACTTCAGTTCATGTAAAGCAGTAAAATCAGTGGAGTTTTGCTGACTTGCCCCAGCTGAGAATTTTTTCCAGTGTATTTATATGTAAAATCACACAAACATGTTATGTGGATGGGGTTATATATGAAAATCAATATTAAATTCATCATCTTTAGCTGCTACAGACCACAGTGAACACTTGCTCTCTAATGGTTAAATGCCCTTTGGATCTGAAGCCCTTTGATTTATTGGAAGAAACCTGCTGGGCAGAACATACTGTGGAGCTGATTAATGTCAGCTTCTGTCATCAGTTTCCACTTAGATTCTTGGCCAGATCTGACATCTCCTCCCTTAAGGATCCAGAAGAATTTGAGGACTGATCCAAGAGCTTTACTGGCATGGGATTTGCAGAATGTGGTGCTTGCAAAATAAGGAAGATGAATGGAAGTAAAATTCCATGTTCTCTACTGGACTTGTTTCTTTAACTCATTTCTCTGGAGAAAGAGACCAATGCCAGGACCACACCAGCAAGGGAAACAAATCAATAGCATGTTCACTGGTTTTGTTACAGATGTCTTGCATTTCCTTTGCTGCTTTATACGCTCCCTTGTAGCCTGTCAAGCTGGAAAATGACTGCAGTGAGAATGCAGAGCTACCATAGCTGTCTAGATTTACACTCACCATTGTACAGGGAAACTTATGGACTCCAAACCAGTTGGTAGTGCTTACCATTTTAGAGAGGGTAAGCCCTTATCTGAACAGGGCTAAAAAAAAAGTGGCAACCACTGTGATTTGCAGGTTGATCACTCACGAGTAGCCTGAGCTTTTTTAACAGTAGAACATGAACAACCCTGTCCTTTCCACTGACCCTCCCTTCGGAATGATGACTGCTTACGGCAGATAATTTTCTTGTGTTCATTTTGACACATTTCCCTGGCAGTTTCTCATTTGGAGAAAATGACTCTAACATTTCTTCTGAGCATAGAATTCTCCTGGTGCTCATCACACATATGGATACTTCTGCTACAGGAATCACACATTGCTGTAAAAATCCTATGGTGCTGTACCCATTGCTGAACACATTCTCACTGGCAAGAAGGAAGCATGAGTGAACAGTCAAATGATGAGATATTAAAAACAATGTATTATGAGACTGTGGGAAACTTAGGAAAATGAGTAGTCCTAGAAGTCACATTTAAACTTCCAAGAAACCAAAGTACAATCGTAATACCTTAAAAATAGGATTTCCTCTCCTGCACCTCACCAATGACAACCTGATTTGTCAGAAATTATGTCATCTGGATTAAGAATAGTACACTACTCCCCTTTAATATTTTATTGGTAACAATCTGCTTTGATAAAACCAGTTTCACCTATGCAGTCCCTTCTCCTCTTCCACCCTTCATGGTGGATTTGATGCTTTCCAAGACAAACTGGAGAAGAGCAATTGCACAGTGCTGGAAGCCTTTATTTACTTCCTTGCTTTCATTTAAACCTCATTCCCCATCCCCTCTTTCACATTCCTTCACCACTACTTTTGTGCTTGGGTGCAAAGGGAAAGTTACAAAAAGAAGAAAGTGAGGCCTTTTTTTCTTAGGAATAAGCCAAAGAAGTTTATAGGCTTATATAATGCTACATAATTAAGGAGATAATTTTTAAATGTAGCTGTGGGATTTTGCTGATGGTCTACTATTTATTTTTTTAATTAGGAATTTTTCAGCAAGACGGAAACTACGTGTCTATAAAGAAAAAATAAATCTGAACATTACACAAAAAAAAGACCTTTCCAATGGCAAATTAAGTCCATACATAGATTCCCCCTGACTTTAATGGACTTTGAATCAGTCCCAAAGTTATCTCAAATCTCCAAAGTAACCCAACTTTTAAAAAACAGTGTTTATTATTCAATTTTCTGGGATAATGATTTAAGTCTATAAAATCCAGCCTTTGTCAGGGTCCTCGGACTCAGGAAAAACCTGTTGGGAAAATTTCGTTGAATGAAGGATCTTTAGATTTAAATAATTTAGATTCATGAACCAGAATTTTTTAATAAATATTGCTGAACTGGAATTTTCTGACCAACACTACTATGAATAAAATTAGCACAGATGACACACAGATTGGCAGAGTAAAAATTAATGGCAGATTGTTCTGGACCAATTAAGAAACTGGACCAATTAAGCAAAATATTCAGTACACTCAAACATGAAGCTATGCATTGAAGAACAAGGAATGGCAGATTTGCCTTCACTATCCTGGAAAGAAATGAGTCTGATAAGATTGTTTTTCCTGATGGAAAACCAACAGAGTATAAACTTCCACATGGCTAATGTGGCTGTTACATCTCTACAGCATAAAGAGCTTCTATTTTTCTATGTAGCTCAGGTGACTCAATGCAGAGATTAAAGGAATTGGGTTTTGTGGCTATCAGTAAGATGAGAAGTTAACTTGATTACAGTGCAAGATTGGCAAAGAAATGTCAAATAACAATTACCAGGAAAAGCTGGCTTATTAACTGCAAGAACAGGCTTGTCGATGGAGCCAAGTCAATCTAACTCAAAACCAGGAGGGACACATGTTTACAATGAGGTAATAAATGAGTGAAAAGAAACACCAAGGAAGGTGGTAGATTTTCCATCTCTTGATGGCCTCACAGCACAAGACTGTAAAGCACACTTTAGCTGAAGACTCATCCTTTAGCTCAGTATCAGCAGAAAGCCAAATAGCTTCCTACATACAGGAAGTGAAGTTGGATAGGCCCATTTTGCCTTATTTATGAAATCTATGAAGTAAGAACTGACAGTCATAACTAAAAAATAGCTAGATAGAGCTTTGTCAGCATGGTTAAAACAGTCCAAAAGGCGGTAGAGAAAAGTTTCTGTTGAACTATGAAAAGATATGACCTTTCTACTTTGTGTACTACATTAGTGAAAAGAACCAAAAGTGCTCATCCTTGCTTCCATTGACTCCTACACTGCATCTACCATTGCGTGTAGTAATAACCCCTTAATCATTACCAGCAAAAACTCCAAATCTGATTTTCTCCATACAGTTTTCCTTCAGTCAATTATTAACAGCTGGATCCTGGGCTTTTAATTATGCTGAAGCTAATGACTGCCTAACAAAGCTCTAATATCCAGCACAGCCCGACTGATGAGACAAAGTGGCCATTCTCTTTACGAGGTGTTATTTGTTTGACATGTTTGCACGACTGGGTCTGATGTTCACAGCTGATCTTCCAGAGTGATGCATAATTGAGGTTTTAAATTATTTTAAATTATTAGAATACCCATGAGAGACCCCAAGTCATTAATCTAGTCAAAAGCAGAATTCTCCAGAAGAGTCCTGTCAAAATGGCATCTTCATCTTGCACAGAAAATACACTACACCTATACATTTTAAACTCCTAATTGTAATAATGACTCTGGCACCAAACCTTTCTGGAGGATTGATGGCTAGCTGAGGCTAATGGCTCTCAGCTGAATTTCAGGCCACAGCTTCTCCCAAACAGTCATTAATCTTCAGGAAATGTCCTCTGCTTCCATCAGGAGTGTTTAAATGTCTCTGTGTTTTTAACTAGATTATCCACGTCATGTTTCTGAAATCAGCTGCACAGAAAAGTGAATTTTTCTGAACAACCTTAAATGTCATTAATTCATTTTCACATGGCTATTTTCCTGGAGTCCTGCCCCAATGGTCCTTTACCTCATCAAAGTTCCCAGTGACCTGGCCTTTTACTAAATTCTAAATATCGAATTTGATAAAAATATGAAGCAGGATTTTCTGGTTTACTCAGCATTGCTCCATCCTGACTCTCACATAGGCTGCTGATCTGTCTAAATCATCACTTAGTTTAGGTCCCCAGCTAACCCATTGATCCTTGTCTCCTGGAGATCCATATTGTGTTGCTAATTTGCTCACAAGTTCTCCTCTGAAGTGAATCAATCACCCTGGGGAAACAAAATCTCACACAGTTTTTGGGATGGTTACCTTTTGGAGACACTTCCAAAAGGTCATGATGAGGAAGTCCCGTTAGGTTTGGCTCTGCTCATCTCACATAGTCCTGTAACACATTGTACCAGGTTTTACATCCTCAAACATGCCCTCGCCCCACAGTTCAGTTCACACAGTTCACACTTTCCATTTCATGCTAAGAAAACACGATTCTGTCAGGCTGTAACACAGTCCTCACTATTCCTGACACTGTGAACTGAACTAAGAACCATACACAAAAAAGATTGTTATGATTTGAGGTCACTGGGGGATTGCAGGGGCCCAGCAGAGGTCCAGGACTGTGCACTACATAGCACTGGTGCAGACAATCTGAGCTGACTCTGAGCAGCACAGACACAAACCACCCTTCACCACTTGGACTGGGGGCCAGAAATCAGTCCTGGTATTGGACACACTTAGCAGTGCAGCCAATAATAACATTTCCTGGGAATAAAGTGAGACCATTGCTGAACTGTTTGCAAAAATTGTCCTATCACCATTTTCACCATAAATCATTGACTGTCACACCAAACCTTCAGCAGTCAGAGAGTTATGCAGGGCTCTTGCTGGAGTGATCCTTTAAAAGACAGTTCAGAAAAGCCACCAAGTTATTTCCTTCATTCTGCCTGCGAAAGCCAACGTTGTGCCTTATTTGTCGTGGTCTTCAGGAGCACTTAGGTAAGGGATTTAAGGGGTCTAAAAGGCCATCAAGCAGTAAATTTTCAAACTGAAATGCTCCTGACAAGAAAGTTTGAACATGTAAAAGAATCAGGCACAACAATAACCTAGGAGAGGCTTTTGAATAAAAATAAACCTGAACAAATGCAAATGTTAGACATTTGCTAAGAGTTTCCAAAATAACATTTGTTTACACAGCTTTTCAAGAAAAGAGATTTGATAACAGTGGAAAATTGAGTAACCTTTCCAAATACTTGCACGGGCTTGGTTGTTGGCTTTTGTTTCAAGATTCTTTACTATGAAAATGTGTAAAGGATTTATTTAAATAAGAACAGGTATGAGTCTTGTGTATACAAAAATGTGGCAGAAATAAGCATCATGTTTATAAATGGACTTTTGAGCCCAGATACCATCCTACTGCCTGCCATTTCCCACCAGGAATATGACATGTGAAAAGAGCAATAAACCATAGACTCCCATCAGTTGTACTAGCATAGAATTTCCCTTAGTAGTTTAATTATGAAAGCATATGGGAGACCTGAGAAATTTTCTGAAACCAAATCCCAGGAAACTTGATAGTGTAGTTTCCTACCCATACATTAGGTTCACCCTTCAAAAAGTTTAGAGCCAAGAACAATCTCAAAGCCAATTCTTACTCAACAACCAGTGAGTGCTGTTAGAACTAGATAGGTTCACCCTTCCACGAGGGGAATTTTGTAGCAAAAAATAAGACAATCGATGCCCTCTTTTCACTGTGAGATAAATATAAACCTTCTCAAATGATGTTTTTCACAGAACTGTTACATAGAAAGGAGAAGGAACATGAGAACTCTTCTGGGTAGCCCAGCAGTGACAACTCTTTATTATGTGGCGACCAGCTCTGATGTCCTGCTCTCAGTGTCCCTGTGAGTGGAGACATATCGAACTCCAGCTATTCAGGTGAGTGCTGCAATCACAGGACAGATGATTCTCAGAGCTGAGGATGTTTTCAGCAGAATTTTTAACCTTGATTCCTCTCACTGTCCCTGTGGAAGGATTCTGTTTTGACAAACCAGCACTTTCCAACACAAAACATTTTACTGAACAACTCCCATTTAGCTTTACTAAATGACTAATTTGCCTCCGTAAAGCACTGTAGCATGGGAAAACTAATATTCCCATTGGTGACAAAGCTTTAAAATACAAATGGGTAGATTTTTCTGCAGTTGTTAATGCGTGATCCCTTACAGACTTAATGTGAAGGACAGAATATGCTGGAATATGCCTTTAACTCTCAAACATCCAAATTATATTGTTATGGCTAAGGAAAACTACTTGCAGGTATCTTCATTTTTTCAAAATTTCTTAATACTTTTTCCAAAATTATAGGTGTGTTATGGACATTTAACCATTTGGTTCTTAGCTCGAAACACATTGAAAGACAGATAAATTCATTAAACTCTAGAATGGTCAATTTTAAGAGGATTACCTGTATCAGAAAGAGTAATCCACGCTTTACAACAGCAATATTATTTTTTAAAGCTGGTGGATGGAGCAGCTGCTTTGTAAAGTTATTAATTTCCTGAAAAGAATACTGAATGCTTAGCGACCAGAATGCAAGGCAGGATGTAATTATACAATTGTGTATGTGCATCTTTTATACACTAATTCTGCACAGAACTCCCCTGCCTTTCAAAGTGATCAGTATTGTTTTCTGTTTTGTGGACCCAAAACAATACCCACAGACACAAAAAATAACGCTGTACCTGTTAGAAAGGGGCCCAATAACAGCTGATTTTAAGGACAGGCTGATTCTTAGAGTGGTCACAAGTACAGGGGGCAGCCACCACACCTGAGGACACAGTTATTCTCCCATGGAAAAAGATATAGGTTTTTGAATGGGAGACACCTGGATGTCTCAGGAAATAAAATTGTTCCCACATCTGTCTGAATGACAGACTCGGGCCGTCTTCTTCCCTCAGACCATGGACTGGCTGCACTCACTTATCCCTGTAGGCTCTCATTTACTGCCTTTACTTATCGATGCTGGTATGGTTTTGTTCTTGGAGCTCATATGTGTTCAGGGTTTACTCTATACCTGGATTTCCCTAAAGGCATCTAACTTTTTTGCTGCTCAAAAAATTCGTCTGAGAGATGTTTCAAGCTTCTGAGACTTTCTTGTATCCTTCTGCTAGTCAAATCTCCTTTGCTGGCAGAATTCAATCCCAGGTCACGTGCAAGACACTAACGTGTGCATTTCTTGAGAAGTGTGGGTAGTAAACCCAATACATCAGATTTTCTGCATATCCATGTACGATCTGGGCAGAACATGAGCATTATATCTGGGCAGAAAGTGCTGGAGATTAATTTGGTAACCCTGCCTACCTAAACTGTAATGCAGAGCTAAGGAAGGAAACAAGTCTCCAGTCTATTTGGAACTGAGGTAAGAAATCTGTCCCGCACTCTTTGTTGAGGTCTGCCCTTCAACCTGGTGATAAACAGTTTTAGTGAAGTTAACTCACCTTGCTTTACCTTCTGACCTCTTAATGATTATGGCTCTTCTTTTCACCAGCAGTGTATTTGAAGGAAAATGCATTTGGAGGAAACTGGAGATGGACAAAAGGAGACAAGAATGAAAACTGGCTCAGTAATTCCAGCATCAAAAGAAATTAAGACCCCAAAACTCCACTTTTCCAGTGTTGCTTAAAACCAGAAGAGGTGTATTCTTTCCTGCAGAGAAGGAGCAATGAGAGCAATTGAGACCCCTTTGGGGTAAAATGACAGATGGAGAAGGGACTTTTTGCAAGGGTCTGTAGTGATAGTACAAGAAGGAATGGCTTTAAACTGAAAGAAGGCAGGTTTAGGTTAGATGATAGAAATAAATTCTTTAGTGTGAGGGTGGTGAGGCACTGGAACAGGTTGCCCAAAGAAGTTATGGATCCACAACCCTGGAAGTGTTCAAGGCCAAGTTGGATGGAGCTCTGAGCAATTTGGTCTAGTAAAAGGTGTCCCTGCCATTGGAAAGAGGTTTGGAACTAGACAATCTTTAAGGTCTATTCCAACTCAGACCATTCTATGATATGATTCTACAGCTTTCTTAGACATGGAAAATGTTGTGTTCACATACAAGAGCCTCGAGGTCTTTGTTCAGAACAGAACTTCACATTCTGAAGGAGTTTAAATATATCTTAAGGCATGAAGAGATTTATAGATTGTTTCATGCGTGTTTTTCTGATTGCAGTGCCATCGTAGGCTAAGGTGCCTATATAGGCTAACCTGCCATAAAGTATTTATGGTTTGAATGGTATAGACTTCCTTTTAAATAGAAGGGGGAAAAAAGTGTTAATTGAAGCTGTATTTCTGTTAAAAATGATGGTTTTGAATTAGGCAATCAGTTAGAGCAAGCACTCACTCCCTAGCCCAACTTAGCCCATTCAACCACAAACCCTGAGCAGTTTTGGCCAGATTCCCCAGTGTGTTCCAACTCCTGTGAGTTACTGGAACCATTCAAAGGCACTGGACTTGAGCCAGATGAGTCCAACTGAGAGTTCCTCACAGTGTGGGAGCCCTCAGTGCACACAAAGGCAGCACAGATGCTTCCTTGGTTCCTGCACTACCACCCCACGCTCCTACCTCGCGTGCTCCTGGCACAGGGACAATGTCACAGGGAGGGAGAGAACACTGCTGGCTGTGCTCATCTGACACGCAGGCCTGCAGAATTCAAAATAGCAGGAGGAAACCAGAGCAACACATGAGTCCCAACACAAAACCAAAGAGTAGACAGCTCTGCTTGACAGCCCCATGGCAGCATTCATTCACCAAAATCATGCTGAGCTGAAGCACAGGAAAACAGAGCCCTTATATTTCAGTCCACATTATTCCAGTCACCAAGGAAAATCAAATTTTGTGTAGCAGCATGGGTTTTTATCTTTGTCCCTACAACCACATTGCAATAAATTACCTTCAGAGAGAAGGTTGGCTGCAGAAGAAATGAGGTGAGCAAAATTCAGCTCATAGTCTGAGACACCTCAGTGTAAATGTCTCTGTGGATGTCTACTTGATATCATCAATGGAGACACTTGAGATTCCAGGAAAGGTTCAGCTCCTTACACATAGGTGTCTGGCACCATTTCATATGCCCTAACATTTCCCACTGGCTTCCAGCTTCAGTTGCTGAATATGTAGGCCCCCTGTGTGTTCCATATCATATCTGCCAGCTCTTTAAGAGTTTCTGGGATTTCCTCAAATGGCAGTTGTATTTATGCAACTGAACTGATCCGTGGGGCTCTTTAACTGGAACTGGACCCTAATTATATGTTTAAGTGTTTAAAATTGACCCTTGCCTGAGATGACCAAATGGATTTTTCCTCTATTTTAATGGGATGGTTCTGGAGGAAACATTGAACATTACTTTTTCCAAGTATTTTTGAATGTCCCTGTGTTTCGTAGAGAATGTCTACATTGCCCATTCATATATCTCAGCAGCTTCTGATGGCTGTAAGACAGTTATAGCTGTGACACAGTCATTGCAAAGCACTTTATGTCAGAGCAAAGATCACTGTGCCTACGGCTCCAGTAACACCACTCATTTTTTAGGATAAATTATTTCATGTTACAGGAGTATTGAAGCACTGCAGAAGCCCACAGAAAAGGCTCTGTGTGAGAGAACTGAGCATGTCTACAGTGGTTCAGGATGGAGAGAGTGGATTGCAAGAGCAAAATACCTTTCTTACGAGGAAGAAACCTGGGGTGGAGAATCCTTATTATATTCATATCAACTGAATAAAACAAATAGGGGCATCTTGCCTTGGCATTTCTGTTACCAATTTCTCCTCGAAAAACAGAATGTGTGTCTCCCCCCAGAATTCATAAGGCCAATAAACATTCTCTAACACCATGTCCATAGCTATCATTGGAAAAATGCCTGGATCAGAGGGACATTTTTAAAACAAGAAAAGAATTTATTGTAGCTGTGGCAGTAAAGTGTCTCTTAATCTAACTTGTCAGCTTCCTAGGGCTGCAGTTCTCAAGTCCACTTAGATGAAAAGATACATGAACAGTTTTTGCATATAAAATGAGATTGGAAAAGTGAAAGAATATTTAGCATAATAAGTAGAGTTAAAGATAGAAAGATATGAAAGGGAAAAGTTTTTGATGGTAAAAACTATTGCTAAAATGGTAAGGAATATCTTCAAAGTGTTGGTTTTCTTCTCTTTAATGTCTTTGGGGATGTTGCTGCTGACTTTTCAGAGGGTTTTTCTCTAATGCTATATTAATTTGGTTTGGGTTTTTTTTGTTGTAAAAATGGAGCTATTCAAGAATTCTTTTCAGGTCTAAGAATCAACGTTTACTTGAAATTTAAGCAAAATCAGATTTGCTTATGCCATTTTTTATGCCTCTGTGTACCTCTGAAAGGAAGTTACTGGGGCTGCAGTAGGAACCTTTGATCCCTTAGGAACCATGAACCTCTTCACAGAGAAGATGAGTTTCTCAGAGCTGGGGGCTGTGGCTCACTGTGGATCTGAGCCACCAGGCTGAAGGGAGGCACAGGCTGTGCCACACGTGGTTTTCCAGATGCATGGCCTCAAGAGTGTGTGCACATTTTCATACAGAGGGATCCACAGTTCCTGTGTTCCCAATACAGTTAGATATCAGTGTTTAAACCATACAGTTTCATACACTTTCCAAGTACAGGACTATAATGAGTAATTAAATAAATAAATTCTTGTCCTCCTTTTTCCAGAAGGATACTTGTACTATCTTTACTTATGCTACCAGTGATCACCTGTGATCTGGCCCCCTCACCAGGTCCTCCTCCCACCCTTCCCACATCCCAGGACCTCATTTCACCCTCCTTGGGGTCATCAGCCCCTAGTCCAGCAAAGCTGCAGAAGCACTGCCACTCTCCAGCTGGCAGCAGACACAGTGGCCCTGGCTGCCCTGCTCCTGGATGCAGGGTGGGATGGCACAGACGGCCAGGTCCTGCCCTGTTGCTCCACGGAGACCCTGCCACTACAGTCCCCATCCTATGGAGTCCCCATCCCTGCTGTGCCCTCACACACAGGTGTATACCTGGAGCCACAAGCCAGACCAAATCACACAACCAGAGGTTTTTTTAAAAAAATGGCATCTGTGATACCTGGTGTTGTCCTGAGAGTTGGTAATTTCCTGTGTTCAGTATTAATGGGATTGGCTCCTTAATCCTTCAAAGCATTAAATATATCAAATATTTTCACTGTGGCAAGTATTACTATTAATAAATGGCAGGGAACAGTGGGTTTCCTGTGTGCATGTGCCCCTCTGATGAGGTACACACAACATGTGGCTCCTAATACCAAAGATGGTGTAATCCTTCACTTGTCAGCACCACACTAAAGGTCAGTCTGGTTTTTCTCACTTTGCAAAGTTCCATCTGTCAAGGGATGCTTAATTCACAGCTTATTCTCACATCTACCCCAAGGCTGTCTAAATTTAAAAACAGTCGTTTGTTTATCATGTTCTACTTAAAAAAAGAAAAAAGGAGATTTTTTCAAGCCATTGGTTTGCCACAAGAAAAGAATGAGAGAAATCTGTTAACATAAAACATAAAAGGGTAGTATATTCTTTTGTTTGATTATAAAAGCTGGTGCTTCCATAATCTGAATTTAGCATCCTTTTTTCAGAAGACATAGGACATCACTTATATTCTCCATGAGATGACGCCTTGTTCTTCAGCTTATTCTTTATTATCTAGCAGGGTAAATATGCATTAAGGAAGTTCAACCAAATAAAAAAGCAACGGATTTGGGCCATGTAGGTACAGAAAAATGTGTGTTTTAACAAAAATATCATTGGCAATGAAATAAAAAAATGGTACTTGTTTAATGCATCTCTCAAGCATGAACATAGATTTTGATCACAAGAAGCTGACAATGGCTGACTGCTGACCTCTTGCTCCAATGCCTTGCTGTACTTTGTGGTCTCTGGTACAAGGCACATTCACTTACACTAGCAATTTGAGTTTAAATACAAAGTTTTCAGATATTTTTTAAAAAAATCTTGTTGCAAAGACAATGATAATTGGATTACCTAGGATCAAAGAGGCTAAGCAAATAAAGATGTCTATACCACCACCACCACCACCACTTTTTAATGTGATGGATCGGATTTGAGTGATTTAGACCATCCTGAAAATTCCCAGATGTGTGGGCTGTACTGAAAGGACATGCTGACTGCTCTTGCTCATCAAGGTGAAAAAGCCTCTGTATCATTGTCATACCCTGAGCTATTAGTCACAATCATTTTTTCTTAAGTAAATTTTCGAAAATGAGGAGAAATCCGTAAGAGTTGTTGTGTTCTTCATGATCTAATTTATTTCCCTCAAGTTATATGGGGCCTGAAGACATGGCTTAGTCCACACTGTAGTCTTCGGTGGTCACTGTGTGCAAAATATGTCCTGCAGCAAAGCAAAAGTACCAAAAAGCACTAAAGTACAGGGTATTATAAAAAATTTCCACAAAATTCCCTCAACGTAGGTGTTGGTGTAAGATAGCAAAGCTCCAGGAAAGTTAGGAAAATCTATGTAAATATTGCTTGCTAAAATTATGTATGTGGTTTTTCATATATGGCCTCTCCTCTGTAGCTTCTGAGCTAAAATATTCATTACTTCTCAAGTGAGGTGACCGGGGGTGTTCCCCTGGCATTTTATGACACCTAGACTGAAGCCAGACTCTGACAGCTCAGTGCAGTAGAAAATTGGCAAAACTTGTAGAAGTCGAAATGCTACAGCAGCTTTGCCTCCTGAGCTGCACTCAGCACGCTTGACTTTGGACCTAGAGAAGGCACTCTGGATGCTGCAGCCCAAACAGAAACTGGGGGATTGTAAACCTGAAAGGCAAAATAAAGCCCTCTTTAGCAAACATACCCGGACAAAGAGCCATTCACAGGAAATGTTGCTGGTGCAGAAATGGGACGAGGTTTCTTTTGCAAAAGTTCATCTGAATCCTTGTTCTCTTTGCTAGCTATCATGTTCTAATCTCTGCCATGTCCTCACAAACACCCACAGTTATGTACAAAACAACACCCTGTACAGCAGCAGGCCCTCTTTTATATTATGATCAGTCAAGAAAAATCTAGTGCTTCTACTTTTTATAGTCACTATGACTTGACCCAGCTGAGAAGAAAGGAAAACACAGTGACAGAGCCAAGAAATATACTGAGTTGCAGTCATCGTCAGAGACTTCCATTAATCATGGGCAGAACTGCAGCAAAATAAGGAACATCTTTTTTAGGTTCTCTTTGTTTTAGTCTCCTAGGATATTTATACAACTCTGATGTATATCATGAACCTAGAGGGTATATTTTTAAGGGCTCACTCACCCGATCTGAAATTGAGCAAACATGTAAAAATAAATAAAATAAAGCTGGCCTATGTTAAGTGCAAATGCTACAATAGAGTAAACTGCATGCTGAAGAGGTTTCTTTTTAAAATAAAAGCCAGCCCCCTTCCCTCCTTCCATTGTTTGCAGTATCTTCTAAAGTTAGAAACAAAATACTCTCTCTGCTGACTTCATCCTTCTCACTTGGCAAATGCTGGTATTTCTGCCTTCACGTTGGAGTGCTACCAAATAAGCCCATTTCACGTTTCTTTGCTTTCACACTGGGATCATTAGGAGTAAACCTGTCTCTGTTCTTGCACTCATGTGGCAATGCCACTTTCAAACACAAGGACTGGAGTCCTTTCTGCTGGGCTACATCACCATGGAAGAATGAACCTCTATCTGCCAACCTGCTGCACCCCTCGTGCCTTCTCAGCTCTTGGGAGGCAGCTTTCAGGCTGACACTCCTCTGAGCCTTACTGGCAACGTCATGGACCCCAGGGGTTCAGGCAATCTGGGTTCTGTGTGCTCCACTTCTGCCTTAGCCCATATTTGTTCATTTTCTGCACCAAAAACTCTGGTGTGGAAGATTGTTCTGAGACTATTTCTATGTAAACATATCCACAAGCATGGTATTACCAGCCCTGAAAACTGAGCTGGGGCTAAAGGAAATTATAGCAGCCGAATGTGTGTGCTTGTGTTTTAGCTTTTTAAAGGTTACATTCATTTCCAAGGAGATGATAATCATGAGGGTTATATTGTTTCTGTGTACTTCATTCACTCAAAAGTGCTGGCAAAATTTGTTAAGGTAACATTTTGTTCCAGTGTGTTATAAATTAGTACAATATGAAAAGAAGCTGAATCTGCACCCTGAATCTCTAAATTCTGACCTCGATGTAACTTATTTCAAAAATAGTCTTATTATGCATTTTTCTTTATGTATAATCTTGCAAAGCAAGAATGGAGTTGATTTTTTTCCTTATGAATAGTGATTTGTCAAACTTGAAACTTGACAACAATATGTTTATTATTTCCAAGTAACCCTCATTGGCAGGCTTTACAAATGTCAAGGGTGAATTTTGTGTTCAAATCCAGTAAAAGGTCTATGAGATCTATACTGAAAAAGCCAGTGGCTCAATTCAGGACAAGAATTTTCTTCTTAATTCTACCTATCTACTAGAATTACAATGCTGTCAATTATTCTGGTATCTCTCATTAGGAGGAAAAAATGTACATGTGTTGGGTTTACTTCACCACCAGAATAAAAATGAATGTGAAAACCTTGATTTTAACTGAAATAACATTCTTGTTTTCTGGCCAGGTATGTTTTTAAAAGCCAACTTTATAAACTCAAGAAAAATGTTCATTGCTGCCTAAAGTTGCACAGCAAGCAAGACTTATCTTTTAGAAACACATTAAAGAAAGGTGTTGTATTATGCAACTTAGCTATGATGTTGAAAGAAGTTAAGCTTTCCTTTTTGGATAAAACTGTCCAATATTTGAAAACATCACATTGCAAGCTGACAGAAAAAGCTTTTTTATCCCTTTTTTACCGGTGCCTAAAAACCTACAGCCTCAAGAAAATCCCTATATCCGAGCAATTCAATAGTGGGTACATACCCTAATATTACAGTGACACAACCCAATACTGTGTTAGGAGTGATAAAATTAGGGCACTGCTCTGCTTCAACTGAAGTCATCTTCCAAGGCCCTGAAAAGGTGTAAGAGAATGAAGCTGAATTTATACACAGCTGAGGAAAAGTGTCTTTGGATCACTTTATAGTCAATATTTATTTTTTTCAAGGGATAAATAATTATAGAACTGTTAAATAGCACATTTCCACATTAAAAAAAGAAAATGCCCAAACTTAACAAAACCCAACTAAAACCAACCAAAACAAAAACAAAGAAAAACAATCCCTAAAACCTTTCTTCTTCTCTTTCAAGTCTCTTTCCCCTAGTCTTACATACCACTGATGTTCTGTTACAGTTCTTTTAGAGAAAAACTGGGAAATGAGTCAAAGCCCGTTTTCCTGAGGCAGCAGTGACTGTATTGGAGTTTTTTTGTTTATTTGCTTGTTTGGTTTTGCCCCAGTCTTTTGTCTCTGGTTAAGAGATTAATTCAACTAGTAACATGATATGTATTTACATGTATTTTTCTGTTCTCAATGAAGAAATAAAATGAAAATCCTATTTCAGTCACATCAAGTAGCAAAACAACATGTATGCACTGGTGGAGATGTTAGGTAGCCCAATCACTGGTCACAAGCAGCACTGTTCACATTTTGCATTTGGACAAATAGACTTATATTCAGTCACTCGCCCAGGGCAATGTAAATGTTCAGAAAGCACCTGCAAAGAATAAGCAGAATTACAGAGGAGGAGTCTCTGGCTTCCAGCCAAGAAGATTGTGAAAGCAGCAATGTATTTTTTATTTAATCTAAATTTCTATTCAAAAGAAAACTTAGATTCCCCAACGGAGGAAGAAAACTCTGGTTTTAGACTCACGAAACCTGAGTCCATCCCTCATTTTGCACCAAATGAATGTAGACAGGCTCCTTTTGTGGGAGCGAGATCTGAATGGTGTGAATGAAATGCAATTTATAGCCTGGGATCTGCTCTTTATTAATCATTTGTTTGAATCTTAGTAGTACTCAAGGGCCCTACTGAGGATCATGCCCTGCTCTGAGGGCTCAGTGCAGAATGCATCACCCAAGGCAGCCCAGGTCCTGAGGAGAGCTGGAGAGAGGAACTGCCGAAGGGAGCAAGAGCAGGCCATGTGGTCAGGGTCTTGAGAGGCTAAGTATTTGCCAGTTACAATTTTGTCTCATTTCTCAGTAAAAACTGGGGGCTGTGCTTTTTCATGTATTTCCTACAAGATATCTGCCTAAGTGGATTCTGTGGGGGAGAGCTTCTTGGCAATTAAAGCTCAAAGACAGCTTTTTTTTTTTTTCTGTTTTTGAGAAAGGAAGAAAACTCCACATGACCTCCAATTAGGTTTGAGCAAAACTGAAACAGGTTTTAGAACTGAAACGCAGTCCCAAAGTGATTTACATCTGCTCAGTGGGAACCAAAGGAGGAAGGAAATACTAGCAGTACCATCTTCCAAGACATGTCTGGTCCTGTTAATATTTGTTGAGTTGTGGTATAGTTAAAAAGTTCCAATATTGTGAAAAATGATGTGGCAGAATATGTTAGCAATTAACAGCATATACCACAGCAATGGAAAGCTCTTAGGGCTTCGTACTATCCACATTGAGATGTGGTCAAAGGAGAGAAACTAGGTTTCATTTTGGCTGTGAGGCAAAACACAAGTAATCTAAAATGAAAGGAAAGAAATATGGTTCACAATAGCTATTCCCTGTGGAGGACCTGATTTCTACATGGACTATTGTTTAGAAATTAAATGTTAACACAAAGTCACGGTGACTAACTTTTATTGAACTTATAAAAAGAGAAAGACATTAGCTTGTTGGAAGTATCTGTAACTGTGCATTTTAAAGCCTAAGTGTTCAATGAACATGAGTCAACTTCTCATCATGCAATTAGCTTTAAAAGTGTGAGAGAGCAAGAAGATAATGAACGCTATTTGCATCAATATTAATTTTTCTTATTTCCTCTCATAAGATGGGGACAACAGCTACTGCTCCTTGGAAGGTAAAGCAGAGCAACCTGTCTCCAGGAACTGAAAATTGAAGAAAACACCATCTATCCCTCACAGAATGCAAAACATGTACAGAGCTCTGCAAGTGAAATCAGTAAACATAAGAATATCTTATGGGTACTTAGAAGAGCCAAGGCTGCAAGAAAATTAATTTTAAAGTGAAACTTGGTGATGATGAAAAGTCTGGATGCAGTCATGCAGGAGGGTCTCATCACTAGTTGCTAAAACTCTCTCAGGTTTATTAAGTTGCTCACTTAAGGTTTTAGAAATGTTTCTAGGCAAGATCATATTATCTCAGCTGAGTATACAACTACGTCCTTACAAATTGTTGCTTCTCCTTCAAAACACTCCCCTCTACTTACCATTGTCACATTTCTCAGTTTCCAGAATTTATCTCTGAAAAAAGAAATCTTCATACACAAAGACTGAAAACTTTAGAGAGTGTATCCACAGATCTTTAGTGGAAAGGCAATTGTTCCAGTTTAGAAACATGGCAGGCTGCAAGAAATCTCATCTAACTTCAAAGAGTTTTAAGTGTAGACATGTGGATGCGTGGACATTTTCTAAACTGCTCTTACAGAACATGGACTGCAGTAGATCTGGTATTTTTGACATCTCCTGGAGGTGGAACCCCTGTGTCCTCAGCTGACAAACTCAGACATCTACACATAGAAAGATGAATGCACGTTTCAAAGTTATGCACACAGCTTTCATGGTACAGAGGAGTAAAGCAATATCCCCTAAAGTAAATTATCAATATCTCCATTATGTCCTAAATTTTATCAACAACTAGGACCTCGTCAGAGCAACGCATATGTCTTGATTTTTGTGTATGTTCTGAATACAGAGGTATTTAAATAGGCTGCCTCTGTTCATTCATATCTTAGCCCCTCTTTGTTCCTGTCTTTTTCTCATGCTACATTTGTTGAAAAAGGACATGAAAAATAGTTGACATAGAATCTTAGAGGGAAATTTGAATGAACCCCCTAATGTTGCAGCACTACAGGAAGAGAAATATGTATAAACTATTCTTTTATTGGCAAAACTGTATCCATACTAGGGGTTTAACTAATATACATTCTGTTCATTTCTATGTCAATAGTGTCAAATTGGTACTAAAGTTGGCCAGAAAACAAGAATTTTATTTTGCCAAAAAGTCATGGTTTCAGAAAATATTTTCAGTCTGCGCTGGGACAAAGCTGAGACCATTCCAGAAAAATCTGCAGCAAAAATGCATGTGAAAAAGTCTTTTCCCTTAGTATCTTATAACTCCCCCATGTGCTCACAGGGACTACTGTATTGCAGCTGTACTAGTAATGAAATTGCCCAGGGACTGCTGTCTGACCTGAGGCCAGCTTGCACGGCTTGTGTTGACACAGTTAATTGCTTTTACCCCCCAAAAACATGCTGACTGCATCTATACTGGCTCAAACTATCCCCTCAGCTGTGCTGGGACATTTTTGGGAGAAAGGCAGTTAGCTCAGGCCAAACTATTGCCAAGGACCATGCTAACAATTTAACTGTACAGACAACCATCTGCCCGTGCTCAGGTTTGTGCTGGCTCTGTTTCACATACTGAAATAAGATTGCTCAGGAGACCATACTGAAGTCCTTGCTCTTGTTCTTCTATGCCAAAGGAGTTTTCCATGCCATTAGCTATTTTGAGAAGGGATTTTCTCTGCCTGGTTTTGATGAGAAATTCCAGCCTCAGCTTGCAAAACAGTCCTGACAAAAAATTTAATGGAAACACATGCACTGGTGTAAAAAGTTCAGATGAATCTGCATTTTTCTTCAAAAAATTCATGCTGTTGACAAATTCCACTGGTTCAGTGATTGATTTAAGACATGGAGCATTCATCTGTACTTCAGACCTTGAATGTATCTGGCTGGTTTTCCAAGGCCATAGTTGCTAATGCAATTCACTCCATAGCAATTACATTGTGGTTTTATCTGTGTAAGAGCTGGATTAAACAATCTTGAAGATATCAAAGGGTATAACTATTCTTTTTTTTCCTTCTCTTTTTCATTATCTTCTTGACTGTGGTGGCTTCACTCACTCCTAACAGAGTTGATAGATACAGTGTGTTTGGAGACTAAATGCACATATGCTTTGTCCTATGCTAATTCCTAAGAAAAGTACCTCCTTGAGCATTCATCAATGCAAGAACCAAGTATTTGAATAATGATAGAACAAATAAACAAAGGGATTTGATGGAACTGAAAGTTCATTTGCATTTTATTAAGTTTTCCTCAGACCTTATTTTGTCACTGGAGGGACTGACACATTTTTCCTTCTCCTTTCTTGTTTATTAAACAAGTCATTACTTCAGTAAAGAGAAGCATGTCCACTTAATTCCTGCTCACTTCAGAACCTACTTTCACACCATGGAAAAATGAATAGGGAAATCTTGAGCATGTTTGAAGTGGTTTTAAAATTCTTCCCTTCTTTATAAGACAAGTTATGTTTATCAGTAGCTTTAACTTTAGGGGATCTACAAAGGGACTGGTTTGTCAGCAGAAGACTTATAAGTTTCCCTAACAGTATCAAAGACATTAGGGGTCTCTCAATGGTAGGATGCTAGAGTTGCACACTAAAGATAGCAGACACATGCTTCATGGAAGTAGCACTACTGAAATATAAACAAGCCCCCTTCATCCAGACATTTTTGGTTATGTTTACAGATTAAATCTCAGGATGTGTATATTAGATGTTCTTGTTTCAGGATATTAATGGCAAAATGAACCTGTTTTTGATGTTTAAGTCACATTAATGTCTGATGGACTGTTAAAATGTTAAAGGGTACACCAGACATGCTGTAGTATGTGACATGTGTTAGTCATACCATACTAGCTAGGAATTTGGATTTGTTTATAATGAACATAAATTGACTGAATTTGACCCCCCTCTACCTCCTCCAACAGTTAAATCACATTAGATTCCATTTCCTCTGAAAGACAGTCTTGAAAAATTAGATGAAACTTGAAAAGCAGTTGTATTCAGATTTCAACAGTAGTACATAAAAGTAACCTGCTTAGCAATAGGAATTTATGTGACCTGTGGACAAATAATTAGATATCAGAAGATCACTCAGAGGTAGCTGTTTGCTCTTCAAGAAGTTTTGTGCAAGAAAATAATCATCCTAACTCTTGAGCCACCATCAGAATAGTTGCAATCCTTACAATAAATAATTTTCATCCCGGATACATTTGTGCTCAGGGTGATTTAATTAATTCTCTTTTATAAAAATGTTGAGCATGAACTTTATCAAAACAGAACTTCTGAAGAATCAGACATGCAGGGAGAAAGACCAAATGAAGCAGGAAAATTTATCTCATATTTTAGACGTTTCACAACCACGAAGGTTGCCTCATTGTTTCCATATTCTTCCCACCTGTGACTATCCCATATTTCTAACTTTTATACTAGCATCATAAACTCTTTTGGAGAGAGGTAGTACTTTCCTCTTTGCTTCTGTGATTGATTTTCAGCGCATGACCGGACCACTATGACACTGAAAGCTGAATTTACTTTTTTTTAAAAGATTGTTAATTTGCATGTTAGTGTGTGTGTTGCAGGTGTAGGGAAGGATTGCTTGCTTGTTAAGGGTCTTCTTTTTTTGTTAGTATGGCAGATTTTGGATCGATTGAAGTAAATCAAAGCTTAAATAGTTGTTAAAAGCAAGGAGCTGCAAATATACTGGGATCTGCTATAGCCATAGGAGCCTTCTTCACTCAGCTGAGCCTCCCAGAGGACCTCTCAGGAGGTGTCTGTCCGTCCCCCTGCAGAGCCCAGCTGCAGTCAGGCTGACATCTCAGCCTAGGAGTCAACCAGCCATCAATACACAGCAATCAATACAGTCAATATCCTGTGCCAACACACACCCAGGAGGAGAGAATAAGTGGTGACCTGGGGAGAAGCAAAAAGAAAAGATGTCCAAGTGCTAAGAAACAATTTGGGTCTGAATTCTGCTGATGAGGAAAGCAGGGGAGGCAGTGGCTGAAAAGTGTGGTCGGCGCTACAGTGCCGTCATCGTTCGAACAAAACACTGCTGAGAAATGCTTTAAAATATTGCCAGTGAATTGAACTCCTAGACTCTGGGAAAAATCAGGCAGTGAAAATGCTTTTCTCTCCAAATTCTCTGTCTTTTCTGTAAATACACCGCTTTCCTCATGCCAGGCAGCACAGCAGAGGTGTCACAGACATCAAAGACATTTCTGCTGGCTGTACAACAACCAGAGAGTCCATCTTCTCAGAGGAAATATTCAGAAGGACCCTCCAGATGGTACACATCATTTTCCACTGTTGTAAAGTGAGCTATGAAGCAGAACAAAATGAACTCAATAGGCTGAGGGATCTGGCTCCTTACAGCAAATTTGTATTTGAAGACACTGCTACACAGACTGATGCTAATAAATGAACAGATCAAATCTGATGTCTCTGAATCTATAGCTCTGAAGAAATACTTCCTTCCTGGTTTCTTGAACATGACTTTCACAGAGGAAAATGAGAGCAACCATGAACTTAAACCAGTCAAGCATTTTAATGCTGAAAACTAACACAGCTGTATTTTCAGAGATGATATTACTTTATTTTATGTTCTCTGATCACTTTTAATTTTGCAGGGTGACCCAAAAGATACCACCAATTTCTCCACAGATTCATTGGAAGAAAAGTGCTTTTGTACAGGGTACTCTTGCAGTTTTGGAATTGGATCATAAGTCCTGGCTCATCAAGGATGAAGTTCTCTCTAAGGAACAGTGAATCTCTTTTCCTTTCAGATTTTTAAAAGGTCTATGATTGACACACTCTTGGTGGAATATCGACAGTAAATCATATCTATGTAGAAAATAAATTTTCAGAGGATTTTCAGATTTGGTTTTAGGCCAGTTAGGCACAACCTTTGAAAATTTTGAAACTATCTGGAACAGAAAGTTTTAAGAAAAATACCTTGTACCAACTGAAATGTCTCTGAGAGAAACATTTGATTATGGCTGACTTTTTAATTGTACTGAGAACACAAAATGAAACACATCATAAGAACATTAAACATGCAAAACTATTTTGAAAGGAAATATTAGATGCCGGGGGCCAAAATTATAAAACAGGACATTTTGGCAATGCCAGAATATTCCTATCTGCCAAAACTTAATTTCAGCAAATCTAATAGGACTGTGCAAAGAATTTTCATTTTAGAACATCTGCTTTTTTAAATTCTACTATTTTTTTTTTCTGGCCAGCAGTAGCATAATAGTGATTCTAAGAATATATGATTAATCCACCTGTACCTGCACATCTTCCTAGTGAAGAGTAAGAGAATATTCTTAAAATCAGTTTCTATTTTGAGAGGCATTGAAAGAAGTTTCAACTAAATGCAAAAGAGTTCCATTGAGATGCAATTAAAATAGTCAAGGAATTATAAAGTATGTTCTTATAATGATGTAAGAATATGATAGACACAAGAGTTGACTCAATGAGTTCTGTTTTTAATCTTGGCATCAAAAAATGGGACTGATGCCACTTATTTTAGTTATTTAAACATTATTCCAGGGCTATCTTTGTCTATAGTTACTGAGGGGAGAGAGGCACTTCCAATGGAAGATTAATCCCAACCAAAAATAGGTGCCTAAGGTACATGAGATAAGTTTTCCTCTGTAAATTTATGCAGCCTGGGTGAGGTGTCTGCAGAATACTGTCACATTTTGGCACAGAATTCCACTTTTTGCAAAATGCTGATAATACTAGAAAAGAGAGACAAAAAATACCTCACAAGAAAATGAAAACAATTCATAATAAGTGTTTCAGTAACTTTTGATATTTCTTAGGACATCATTTGTAAAACTCTGCTCAGCGTGATGTCCCACCCTTCCCCCCCTGTGATAAAAGAAAGATAATGCAAGGAAAAGAGATTTAAAGTAGACCCTCCTCAGAACAGCTCTCGCTGCTTCCACACAGCAGCAGTGAAGGGAGCCCTGATGATGCTCTCAGGCACCAGGCTGAGCTGATGAATGTGCAGTCAGAGTTCAGGCTTGAGCTGGTGGCTATCGAGCTCCTGCCTGCGTGGTGGTTTGCTCCATACATATAATGAGACAGAGAAGAGTTTGCTTTCACTTTACGCAAGATAAGACGTGAAAACAAAGAACTTCTGTTTCCTCTGCTTTAGCTTGCAGAGGAATTACAACCAAAAAACAACCATTGTAAGAGCAAATCTTATAACACAAAGTGTTTTTCCCCAAAGGACCATCCTAGTCCTTCATTATCTGTTAAGCAAAGTCCTCTGACATGTCTAGGACAGGATTTAAGCATAAATGATTGTCAAATGGCTCTCATTCTTGTGGTATGCTGTAGGTCTTGTGGGAGTAGACTGGAAAACTTGTCTTTAAATGAATCTGAGTAGAACTTCGAGAGGCTGCATGGATCTCAAATTTGTCTTCAGGGTATACAACAGTTCGTAAGACTGCTACTTTTTTGTGACATAGCTTTTATGGGGGTAGAGCCAGAATATTAAGCTCATTACTTCCAGATGGAAAGGTTGGACAAGACAAAAATCCTTGGCTTTGGGACCATGGACAGAGTGGTGTGATATGGACATGACATATTGAAGTAATCTAGATAGAAGATACAATGTTAGCCAAGGTTGTCAGTTGGATACTTTTTAAAACATTATATGGTTTGTAACAAGGTATTGTGTATCCTTCAAAACCCTCCAGATTGAAATCCTGGAAAGACAGTGGGGAAAATCGTGATTATTTTGCTTAAGTTACTAGAGTTCATTTTATATATATTAAGAGCTTGGCATCATTTGCCTGCAAGAAATTTCAGGCCAACAATTTATACTGCATGAGCAATGCACATCATGCTAGCAGCACTTAAATGAGTCCAGGTGCTCATTTGTAACTTGGGATCTTGTGTGTCCTTATTCATGGGCTGTACACCGATAATAGAGAAGTGCCTCGAACGAGAATGCGGCTCAGCTATGTCCCAGGAACCACACATCTGTTTACAGACCTTTCTGCGGGAAATCCGTACGGCTACACTGAGGCTTTTCCACCAGGGGGCATGAAAAGTCCGTAAGATTAATCACTCTTCTACCCTCTTTTGCTTTGGATGTTTTGCCAGGGAAGGTTGCTTAAAGCCTATTTAGCAGGCAGGAGCCCCATTGTACATTTTCAAAATGTGCATTAGCTAAGTGAGAAGTAGGAACAAAGGGAGAGACATCACAGAGAGAGCAGACCTGCACACTGGACATAGCTATTTCATGTAATTTTTATGGTTCACATGAGCTGTATATCTGCTCTTGAATACTGTGTGAAAAACGCTTGTTCATACACATTGGACATTTATGCTTTCTCTGACTTCAGAGAACACATATAAAAAAAAAATTCACTTTAGCATTTAAAACAAACCTATATTAGGATTTTTTCCTTTCACGTGCTTTCACAGCTCCAGTGATGAGCACAGAAGTCTTTGTCAGAGACTTGGATAAACCAGAGGTGACTAAGTTTCTAAAATTTTTTTCTAGACCACTTCAGAGAGATATAATACTAATTCCTGTGCCATTCACTACTGTTGTCCAAATGCACTTAAGAAAATGCTTCATCTTACTCTTATGAATACAGCTTCTCACTCCTTTGACTTTGAAGGCAACCTGTCTCCACTAATAAAATTAGTAACTCAATCACTTTATCAAACAGGATTCGTTCAGTAAGTTCCTAAAATTCACTCTATTGCCTGTTCTATATGCAAAATAAAGTAAATAAAAATAGAGAGCACTTGGCTCTAAAGTGAAGCTTTGAACAAGATACATGTTATGACTCTCAAGGGAACTGTGAAAATTTGAGAAAACACAAGGTGTATTCTGTAAGGTAAATAGGTTTATCTGTTACCCTGTTTCTCTTCAGTGCTTGTAGGGTTTCGTTCTTATTCATATATCTCATCCTTATCCATTACTTAATATTCTTTGGATCCACACTCATTGTTGAGAAAGGACTGTTAGTGAAATTGAAATGAAAAACTGATAATACCTTTCCCACATGCACCAGCCTTTACAGAAGGTTTCATAAACAGACCCAATAGGACCCTGAGAAGCACAGGGGTGCAATGTTTGCAGTCAGCCTGCTGTGCAACAGCTCAAATCACACACAGGGAATTTTCCAGGGCTGTGGATTAAAATATTAGTCACAGATAGTCTCTCTTTTTTCTAAGTCTTTACTGCTCCACTCTTTAAGTACTGAGCACATTAAAAAAAAAATAAGAGCAGAAGGGCTTCATTTTAAAGAAAACAGCAATAAACAGACCCGTGTAGAGTCCTGGGAAGATCAGAGGATGCTGCAGTAGTAAGTAATAGCCATTCCACTTTCAGTAACTATTAGCTCTGAAAGTTTTTCAGATTACCTATTTTCTAGAAAGGCTGTAATGTAAGTCTTAAAATCTGGGATTCTCTTTATCTAATTGGCTTCTACTCACATTAACTGAAATGTATTCCATGTCTCTCAGAGTTACAGAACTGGGTAAAAATAAAAAAGAAAAAAAAATATGGACTGATTAGTTTTATTTTAACCTGACAAGACATCAGGAAATTTGACCTGATAAACACTCTTATATAACTTGGTCCTATCTGAATTAAAGCCAATAGCTTGTTCTCAGACAAAGTATATCTTTGCAACAGAGTCTGAACCTGCATTTGAAAACAGAATAAGATGAATGCTTCTCTCATTCATGTAAACCCACAGGTTAATCACCGTTCAGATACTTAAAATTATCCTACACTCTTTTTGAAAAAGAACTCATCGCATATGACCTTATTAGGGGAGTTCACAGACTATAGAATAAATGAATCTATGAACAGACTTAATTATTTAAATTTCAGAGACAGGAAAACTCCTCAGTCATCTTGAAAGAAATAAAATGAGACATAGTAATAGAGACCAAAATAGATGTGATCAATATCTCTCATAAGTGGAAAATAAGACTGTAAGAACAGTAAAGTAAAAACTTCTTACTAGGAAGTGCTGAAAGATCCTGAGACATTGTTATCCATCAGGTCAAATTAAAAACATATTTGCTGTATTTATCACCACAAATTTTGAATTTAGAATGATTAAGTACAAAGAAGAGGAAACTGGCAACAATGGTCTTTCTTCTGTGTATTGTCATGGAAAAAAATAGAAATGGATCAAAATGCAGACTTTGAAGGTGGTGGAGAACATGCAAGTAGAGGGCTGAGGATGTCAAAACAGTAAACTCGTGATGTAGGGGTGGGAGTTCAGCGGCCATGTAATGGTTCATGGGGCCAATAACTGAACCTTGTTCATTGTAAAGAGGTTCTGGTATGCATGTTTTGGGCACAAAACCCTTTAGACTAAAAACCCTCATCAGAGTTCCCACAGCCATGGGGCTCTGCCCTGGGATGGGTATGAAGCTCTGTGTCTGGAAAGAAAACCACAGCAAAGGAGTCAATGTACACCACATTTTATGCTTCAGTGAAGCATGGAGCAAAACTCAGTAGACATTTGTCTTGGAGGATCATCATTTACCTCCAAACTGCAGGAGTGAGAGGATAGCAATGCACTGCCAAGGGCAGAAGATGGAGTTTCACTGAGCTGTGAAAAGAGATGGTGAGTCCACAGGCAGGGAACCTGTGCTTCTTCACAGTCTGTGTGATTTCATTACGTCTCAGTTCCCTGGAAGCCCATTAGTGTATCTCAACACAGCCTGATGCTTAGATGACACCAGCTTTGGCTGCACTGTGAAACCCTGACACAACACTGTGTTCCAGTATCCTTGTGCTTCCTGTGGTGCTGCAGGGTAATTTACAGACAGCAAAATTTTAAGAAAGAATAAGTGGAAAATTAACTGGGACTGGTAGGTCTTCCAAAAATAAGTATGTAGGACCCAGATGGGAAGCAGCCAGCACATTCAGGATGAGTGACCACAACTACTAAGCTGATTCCCTGGCCTTTGTAGTCCTAGTAGAGGCAGTCCTAGCAGGAGCTGTCTAATCCCCAATGAATCTGTTCCTCTGAAGGATGAGCATGTCAACCAGAAGCAACAGGTTTTTCACAGGAATCACTGAAATTGTTCTGTGTCTTATGCCCAAAGTCTAATGGGATGATCATAATGGCCCCCTTGACCCAGAAGATTACGGCTCAGTGGCAGTTTGTAACAGACAAATCAGTAGCCAAGAGATTTAGAAAGATAATTTTGACCAAAGTGATTTCAGACAAACATCAGTGAAAAACTGACACTAAAAGGATTCCCCTCTACAAGCAGATACATCAAATTAGAAGACACAGTTCCTTACAGGAAACAGAAAGATTCTTTCGAGACTTAAAACTTGGGAAAAGCATCAGCTACAGATAGATTTCCCGCAGCTTTTTAAAATATGTTTTTGCAACAGCTGTCTCAAGTTCTGTGGAAATATTCCAGAAGGGAATCCTGTCCCGTGACAGAAGGACTGCTTTGATCACACTGATTATAAAAGCAGATACCAAAGGTCACAGTGAGAGAAACTTTATAATTTTTTCTGAATGTGAAACCTAACATATAAACCGAGACTTTAGCTACTTGGATATGTGAAATTGTTCCTATTCTCACCCTAAAGATTTAAACAACTTTGATGAAATGCAATTTGCAGCAGTCAGTACTCAGAATAGGCTTTCATTTAGTGCATCAAGCTCAGCTAACTGTGAGATCAGTCTGCCTTTGCTTTGCTGAGAAGGCAGAAGATGTAGATGGAGTATTTTAGGTTGGAAATATTTTGAGGAAAGTTTAAAAATTTACCTTGATATTTCTGAATTGTTTTCTACTTCCCCACTCCTGTTAGCAAATACTGATTACTAAAATATTCCTTTCCAAATTATGAGAATCCACCTTTTCCCCTTTACGCTACATTCTTTCCTGTGTTTTATATGGATCTTTTTCTTATGCCAAAACCACTGACAACAAAATATGTGCTTTAAAGGGAGATTCCCTGCTAGAACATTTTTGAAACTCAGAAACTTAAAATTTTTCACCCTAATGATCTACCCCATACCTTAAGCTTCATATACTTCCACACAGAATGAAACAAACCATGGCAATTGGAGATATCCAAGGGACTGAAGCAAAAAGTATTTTATTTACTTTCAACTGACTTTACACAGACACAGCATTTTGTGAATCCTGTCCAAAGCAGTTTCTGAGTTATGACCATGCTGCATATTAAAGCAGAGAAAGAGATGTCTGAAAGATCCTTTTATCATTGCTACAGCATATGGAAAGCTAGAGTGAATATCCATCCTTGGCTCTCCTACTTACACTACAGGTTTATTACTGCTTGCATTCCTGTTTTGTGTGTGAGCTGTGAGACTATGTACAGCATGGACTAATACAGGATGAGGGAGACAAAGGATATCCTGCTATTGCTATTTGTACTTCGCAAGCTGGCAACAGCAAAAAGGTCCCATTTTTCAAAGCTGTCAGAAATTTGGAGGCAACAACACTTAGGTGCCTCATGTTTACTTGCTTGCTTGGTTGCTATGTGAGTTTTCTTAGGAAGCTAAATCCTGCACTGGCAAACAAATAAACACTTTGTTCCTAACCCTGATAAGGAAACCCAAGGGTCGAAGGAAGAAAAGGGGAGCACTGTGTCTTGGTTACAGACTGGGAGCAAGAGAGGGCAGACTCAGCTTCACAGACTGGGAGCAAGAGAGGGCAGACTGCCCCTCTTTCTTATCACTTCTCTTGGATTTTTGGGAAGTAGGTTTCATTGCTGAGGCTGAGTGCCATGGGTAGGAGTGAACCAGGTAAAAAGTTTTCCACACCAAAACCAGTTGCCCTTGAGAGAGATGGTTGTTCCTGGTTCTTTGTTTTTCAACCCAAGCAGGATGCAAATAGCCAGGAGTCCCTGTTTCTCTCAGGATACACCTGACCATGTCAATCCTGGCATCTTCTGCCTGCACAGATCTGGGCATCACATCTGAGCCTCTCGCAGATATGAGCCACCAATGAAAATTGAGCAGAAGTTGGAAACCATGAGAGGGAGCAACTCCCAAGACTGCCTGCTCCACAGTATGCACAGGAGGTCAGAGGGTAGCTGATCCCTCCCTCCTGTGCCACCTCCTGCTCATTTTCCATGACCATCCAGAAGGCAGCCATTCTCCTTGAGGCACGGAGGCCTCTTGGTGCTCAGAACTGGCAAGTGATGTGGTAGAACACTGTCACTTTGGGGATGGCTATGGTCAGCATTCCCGTATGCTTTTCCCTTTGTGAATCTGCTGCTATGCCCCTTTTGGTAAAGGGACTTGGATTCATAAGTCATTTAGGAGCTTTAACATGTTTCTCCCAAAGTAACTGGCCCGAGGTCACAGAGGAAATCTGTAGCAGAACTGGGAAATAAATCAAGATCTGAGTCCCAGTCCGGAACCTCAGACACAAAACTACCATTTTTCATAGGAGGCTTAAATATGTGATGAGTTCTTTTATAATCATATAGTTTCCTTTCCAATGCCTAAAGTTTTCTTGCTACAATCATTAAACTACTAGCTGTCCACTTTTAACAGTTCTGCAGGAATTCTTTCATGTCAGTAGTGTTTGATAATAGGCCACATATGAGGTTCCAAACTTACTTTTTCCATTATTAACCTTTCATTTAGTGATATTTCCCTCAGTATATTTTGTTCTTATACCCTCCTGCACCATATGTTTATAATCATCTGAAACTTCTGAGTAATCCCATTATTTTTCTATTCTCTCACACATCATAAATGTGGGCTGAGTTCCAGAATAATTTATGCAGGATTAAAACATGGGATTGGCTTCAATGCTTCATCAATGATGTCTTTAGAGTTTATCTCCCAAATTTGTATCCTTTTCAGGCCGAAAAGTCTGTGAGATGGAGATCACAAACACATAGTCACACACACTCACACACATCTTGAATAGCAAAGTAAGTGAAAAACGATGAAAAAACAGGATTCTTCAAGGAAAAATACCTCATTTAAAACATATTGAAATCAAGAAGAAGACTTCCTTCCACTTCATTGTGCATCACACTAGCTCTCTATGTCTAACAGGGAAGCCTGAAATAATTATTGTACTGATGAAGTGTAGGATTGTAGAAAAGTTTTTCCAAAGGGCAGGCACAAGCGGTGAGTGTATGACAAGAAACAGTTGAGTATGTGACAGGAGAAATAGTAACTGAGAAAAATCTGGAAGCCTAAAGAGAACAAGATTCAGTCTATAAACCCAATGTGTGAGGCAGCAGCTAACACCTCTCCGAGTCCATTGATTTTAATTAGCCTGTTTTCCTTTGCCCCAAAGGAGAAAAAGCATCAGAAGTCTTTCCTTCAGAGAGTCCACTGCCTGCAACTCCCAGTGAACGAGCTGGTTTGGCTGCTTCATTCTTCAAATTCAGTGGCAGGCCAAAGGAGCCCCAAAGGCTGTGTGACCAAAGTCACCGAAGGCTTGGAGGTGATGAGAGCACTGCAAGTGCAGGTGAGGCCACAGGGTGCAACGGGGACCCCAAAGCCAAGCACAGACCAGTGGCAATAGAGGGAGGAGCAAGCTCTGAGGATAATGAGGGAGGACAGGAATCACCAGGAGCAGCACTTGCTGGAGGCAGCTTTTGGCAGCTGGCTCAGGACTTACAGTCAATTTTAACAACCATTCTACCAAATCTACTGAACCATCTCCAGCTAGAGAGCTGTGGCTTCAGGCAAAGGGCCAAACATCCATCATGAAGATAGATGTGTTCCCCTCAGCATGCAGCCTTTGTTCCAGTAGATGAGGTAGGCTCTTGGTAAGACAGAAGACATAAACGTAGCATGAAAACCCTAGGTTCCTTCAGACAAGTGCAAGCTTCTGCTTATAAAGAGAAAATCAGTGTTTCCTAGAAACTACCTCTATTCCTATTCATTTATTATTTTTCTAAACTCCTACAACCAACACTGTGATTTTCAGTGGTAGGTATTAAGTTGAAACAAAAGTGATTTTAGGAGATCTTGGGTGAACACATAAGTTATTTTTTTTTAATTATGAAAACTCATTTCTTGACCCATTCCAAAAAAATGACTGGTTCACTGAACCCTAGTGACTTTCATATGCTTTTGGTTATGAAAGAAGAACTGACAACTGTCGTCAAGGATAGCTGAAGGAACATGTTTGGAGTGTGGAGTGAAGGTAGGATCCCTCTCTGGTGCAAATTAACTTATATGTATGTTAAATTGTGGCAATGACTTTCTGGGGTAGGACTCAAAAACTGAAATGAGGAAAAAAAAAAGATTGGCATACAGAAATAAATGAAACATGTGGAAAAGGCAAGAGTGGGAAGGATGGTAAAAAACTAGTTCTGCTTGAGAGAAGAGACAGAAAAATCTTTGGCCACAAGGTCAAAATCTTCTCCACAACCCAGGCTGCACCTTAGCAGTGGGACACACTGTGTCTCTTTTATTTCAAAAGAATTCCAGCAAGAGAGAAAATGAGTTTGCAAAAGAAGGCCCTTCGGGAAAATATTTCAGTAATTTGGAGTAGGCTAAAAGGTGTGATGCAAATAGAAAAAGGAGGTGCATACAGATTGGGGTAACTGAAATCAGCTTAGCATTGGTCCTAAACTCATCCCAGATGAGAGAGGTACCTTATGAGAAAGAAGGTTTTTATTTTGCAGCTAAAGAATATATAGTAGTGACTTCATATGACAGCTGTAAATGTCACTTTGCTTCATTTTGTAACTTCTGAGTGCGGGACATCAAAACCAAAAACCTTTTAGCCCAGTCTTCATCTGTATATTTTTTTGTATCTGATGGGAAATAGTCTGTCCCTACGTTTATTACATGTTACTTATGGGCCTTTCCAGTCTGGACTGAAAACTTTCACAGCACACTCCTGAAGACACTTCACCCCTTGTGGTGCCCTTCTGGGCAGTGGAACTGAGTGTTACCTGATGGGAAGGGGGTGTGCTGCAGCATCAGGATGAGAGGCAGTGACAGGGTGCCGGCAGAAAGCCCGGATAACAAGGATTAATCAGGCAGTTGCAGAAGGATTCATAATGATCTGATGCACAGGGCTAGGGCTGCAACAGCTCATTCCTCTATTTTTAAAGAAAATGAGGTCTCCAGCCCTCTGCAGAGGGAGGAACAACATCTGTATGAGGAAATTAAATGGGCCAAGGACTGTGATTTGTCCCTGAGGCCATCTGGCATGGCATGGCTCACATTCATACCCTTCCAAAACAAAGAGAAGGGTGGTCCTCAGCCTGTGTCACCTGAATTGTTCTCAGGCATTATCCTGGATGGTGTTTGATGCCAAAAACAGTACCAGAGAGACAATTTAACTCTGTGGATAACTGGGTGACAGTAGTGGGTCTGTATCCAGGCCTTGGTTAGTCTGCTAATAACAACACTGCCAATTAATCTTATCTTCTCTTTGATTACTGCTTGATACTCTACCTTCCTGGGCAAAATGTTTACTGAATAACAACAAAAACAACAACCATAACAACAAATAATTATTACCTAAATATTTATCTGGAGAAGGTCACGAGGGCACTGGAACATGTACTTAGACAAAGGAGGTAAAATGACACTGCCTGGATAATGTCAGTATTCTGATTTGGAGAACTGGCATGGTTTTGAACCATTTACTGCCCAAAGCTCATTTTGCAGAGTGATTTTCTTGTGTGAGTTAGATTGCATTTAAAGGACAGCAAACTGTACCCTTGTCTCCCAGAGTGCATCACAAACTTTCTAACTCTTGCAAATAAAGTTTTTTAAAACTATGTTTTTAATAGCCTCGAACCATCATTATTAAACACAAACTAAAATTACAGCAACGAGTAAAAATAATCCCTTTTTTTTTGAAAACCAAAAGTGCAAAGTTGCAAAAATGGTGAATACGTACTCTGATCACTATAAATTAAAAAAAAAAAATGGGGCAAATACTATGCATCGAACTTATCAGTGACAGTGCAATGCAGACAGCTCCCACAACTCTGAACATTACAGACTACAGCTGTTGGTGGCTGTGGGTTCTCTGCCTGATGACCTTTCAGGAGTCTGAAGAGCTGGAAGAAATATTGTTGCTGCAATAAAGTCATATTTGAGTTGGAGGGGTCTGAGGTGGACACTGCTGTGGTCAGCGCCTTGTGAGAAGCTGTGGTTTGGGTTCTTGAGGACCTTGCATTTCCAGTCTGATAGTTCTTTGTAGGTCTTGGGATCCAGACACAGAGCCACTTGAGGCTGCAGGATGAGAGGGAGTGGGAGGGAAGTTTCAGTACAGCTTGTTTTCCGTAAGAGCTGCTTGTCTGTTCAGAATCACATTAATCTCCCTGTCCTTTCCCACTGACTCCTGGGTCATCTCAAGGTTTCTCTGCCGACTTCCCGCTAATGGAAAGACTCTTGTCTGCCAGTTCCTGGGCTGTATTCTCACATGTTTAGCTGCAGTTCTGAAAAGTTGTGACTTATCCAACCATTTCATCACCCTCAGATTTTGCAAGACATTTTGATAAGGGAAATGTACCCGAAAGATGCTTCGTTAAATCTTGCTCATAGTTCAAAAAATAATCAAGGGTTTGTTTTTCCTCCAGTTTCTATCACAAGTAAATGATTTCTGTCTTAAAATGTCATCCTCATAATCTCTCATCAGCCTCAAGGGGGCTGAAGATAGTCCTTTCCAACCTATGTTCATATGCCTGAAAGTCCTGTTGCAATGAACAATCTTTGCATTCCAAAGGTCTTTGCAGACAACTTGAAATAGCCTGCCCAGATTGTCCCAGCCTTCAAGTTGCTGGCTTGATATATTTCATGTAGGTTTCTGTCACAGAAACAGTGGGTTTGCAAGCTTAGACACCAGCTTTGTCTTTTTGTGCAGGAAATGTTGATACAGGATGAGGGCAGGACCATTTAATGAAATAGGGAAGCAGGCACTAGATATTCTGGGCAGATAGGTGTTCTGGGCACTGACATCTCTGCAGCTCTAATTCAGTTATAATATTGGAGAATTTGTCACTGATTCAGGGGCTCAGGGAGCAGGGAAAATGATTGCTTAGAGGGTCTAAGGGGAGCAAAGCAAGATATTTTCTGTTGTCAGTCACCTGCCGTTTTGAGACTGTAGGAAAATTTAGCCATTTATTCTGGAATAAGTGAAAAAGATATAGTACAGTGTTAATGCAGCTTACATGTTCATTTTCTAGGCTTTTCAGGCACAAGGCTTGTGATGAAATATGTGAAGTTTGGAAATTGCTGCTGGGTCCATTTGCAGTTAATATGACTTGAATGCACTGTTAGCTGGTACCTGTGGTACCAGGGAAACATATTGCATGGCCTTGCACTAACGGGTAATACAGCATGGACTTTAAAATACCAAGATACCTTAAAAGCAGTTCAGTACATGACCAATGGAATGATTTTAAGTGTTCTCCATAAACTCTTTCATTCCTAGTTTCGGACACACTTAATGGAGGACACCAGGTGAAGCGACTGGTGTTGGATCTGGAGCTTTGGAGGGGAGCAGGGGATTGGAGGCAGAAGATCGTGCATCAGGAAGAGGATTGGAGGCAGAAGATCCTGCAGCAGGAGGAGCACAAAGGATCAAATGCTGGGTGTGTAGCAGGAGAGTTGTAAAAGCTACTGGGTACTGCAGGGTAGTTAGAGCATAGCCCAAACAGAGTGCACAAAGAAGGGAGATATGGGCAGGGTTGTAAGCAGCGTGAGAGGGAAGGGATGGAAAGAGTAGGGCTGAGATATGTAAGTGTATGGGATAACAAATGGCAAAGTTTCTGATATTGTAGTCAAGGTGTTGTAAGTTTTCCCTGAGTAGACACAGAGGGCATGGGAGGTGTGACTGGTCCCAGCCACAGTCCTGCCATTCATGAGTCTGTAACTGGTTTTCTGGGAAGTCATGGTGTTAAATCTGGCTTTCTGGACTAATTCCAGCAAGAAACATCTGTGTTTCAACCTATCTGCTGCTAATATTTAGCTGTGAATTTTACAGGAATTTGAATTTATAATCAAATATTTACAAGTCACAGACATTACGTAATACTTATTGCACAGTAGTAAGTAATGAAGATAGCAGGAATGGGCTGGGACAATCTGGGCAGGCTATTTGAAAGCCACAGTGATACAGTCTGTGAAATCAGACTTGGTCTTAATCTTACACTATGGCAACTGCTATGGAGATGCTGATGACATCTCTGTGCTGTTGCCAGGGTGCATTCTTGCCAAAATGCCCACTGTAAAAATGGAAGATGGGTCAAGCAACAGGTATCCTAGCTTGTCCAGCATCACAAATGGAGAGAAAAATCCTAAAATGAAAACTTAAATCAGCTAGGTTCATCCTGAATCACATCTCAGTACTTATAAATGCTTCACCTTTGTCTTAACAGAGTCAAGTCCATACTAATCTTCTCCAGGTGCCTCAACTTTGGTCCTCAGCTCCCAGATGCCTCAGTTTTGGCAGCACTGAGAAAGCCAGTGGTTAAATCATCCCTGTGCCCTGAAAGAAGGCACAAATTAAACACTTCCACTCAGCCCCCTCTCAGCCTACACCCTACAGAATGGGCTTCAGGCAAAATGTGGCTGTTCCCCGTCTTTTATCCCACACCACGGTCGCTCCTGCTTATAGAGCACCCAAGAGGTGCATCCCCCATCCTTTGCTCATCTGTGGGTTTGTGTAGGACCTGGGTGGGAGGGCGGATGGAGAGGCTGGAAGGAGGGCTACCTCTACTCAGACAATGCACGAGCAAAACCAGCCACACCAGCTGAAAAGTGAGCATAAAGGGGTTTTTCTGGCATGGCTATTTTTAGCTTCATCTGGATCATATTAAGTATTCACTGGTGTCCAAGACTCCCTTTCTCCCACTCAGTGATGCTACAAAGCCAGATTTGATCCTTCCAAAATACCTATGAAGAAGAAAGAGCAGTGACAGCCTTGATCCAAAACAATTGCTGTAACTAATGTGTTGTCAGTAGTGACAAATGAGGAGGAAATGTGATTTTTTCAGCTGTGAAAAGAAGGAATGGTCCAGATTCATTGTTGAGCTGTGCCCCAGCTCCTCAGCTCCACAGCAGCATCTAGAAATGTGAATCCTAAACAGAAGGGATGCTTTGGTCCCAGAGGAGCAGGATTTTAGCCACATCCTTCCTTGTTCACCCATTTTCCATCATCTGCATCAGCCAGTTTTCTATTAAGTAACTTGGATTTGACAAATCATTCTGATACCATGCTTCAGAATTGGAACAGAACTGCCTTTGCCAATAGTGCAGGTCACTGTTTTTCTGCAAACCCATCTTCTTACACTGAGCAGGAATCTTTCCTGTGTTTCCATAAACACTTTTTGCACCATACTAGACTATATTAATTAAGAATTCTGTATGGTTGGAGCTTGGTAGGATGAACATGGATTTAGCAGACAGAATGACTACAGAGTAAATCAGAGAGAAAACAACTTTTTCTAGCACAGTCAGATATTGCTTGTTTCTCCATGACAGGGTAATGTGTTACTTATTACCAGTAATGAGGGAGAAAAAAATGGAGCAGAAAGAAAGCACTGAGCAGACTATGAAATTGTTTTAAAAAACCCCAAACTAAACCCAAAATCTCTTGCTCGTTGGGCACTGGCAGGTCACACAGTTAACTACATTGCTGCTCTGATATCTGATAAAGTGCAAATGGATTGAAGCACAGGAAGGTGTTCCATAACATAAATATTTTCTGAAGCAGGAACTCTAGATGCTGCTAACAGACTGGGACTTGTATAACTATCCTGAAAGTCTCTAGAAACTTGAATACCTTATAATTTTTTGTAATATACCATATTTCTGTAATGCAAAGTGCTCAAAAATAGCAATTAATGCTGTGATTTGTATTTACATAGTGGAGAGTATTAGGAATATGAGTGAGGTTGACAAAGATTGGTAGATGAACTGCTTTTCCAGTATCTATAAAGCTGGGATATTTGGCACTTGCTAGAAATGAATATTCCATATTGAGGATTTAAAACTTTCCGTAATTCTTACATATATAAGTTGCAATTTTGACACCTGCCCTGTAAAGAGCAAGTGTGAGGAATGGACTCACAGGCATAATCATCTTCCATATACTTTTTTGAACATTCATATGATTTTTCCAAATAATTACTCTTTGAATTTTACACATTGTTATACCAGGTGGTAAACTGCAGTGGAATAACCTGCATAGTACCTTGTTATGTAATGGGAAACCACGTGATACCTGGCAATATATCCAATAAAATCTGCACCTATCACCTCCTCCATATGAGTGGGTTGTTTACTACACTTTGTGGGTTGGATTAGTGTTTTCTGTCTGCAGGTTTCATGGGCTCTGTCTTCATTGTGCACACCAATTTGCAGCATTCCCTCGTGCCAAGACACTTGTATATGGTTTTATCGAAGGTGACAGTGATTTATTCAAAGAAAAATTTCTGTCTACATTTCATGGTGAGTTTGGCAATCACTTCTTTTCCAAACTTGCCATATCCTTCAAGAAAGAGGAATTAGGTTTAAGAGGCTCTGCAGCTGTTTGGCATCAGATATTCAGAGCTTATTATTATTAGTGATTTGTGATCTCTAACCAGTCAGATCATTCCTTTCTCTAAACATTTTTTACTTTTTTTTTTTCACAGGGAATGTAAAACGTTCCTCCTTTAAAGTCCAATGAAGGGAGGTGAAGACATTTATTTTTTAAATGTTAATAAAATGAACTTTATATTATTATTTCAATGACTGATTAAAAATATTATTTATACCATACTAGTGCTTCCATGCATATTATAGGGTGTTTCATTTGTGATCCAGCTGAGATACAACAGTTCCCTTTCACTTAGCAGTCCTAGAGAATGACCCCAAATTATTCACAGAACCTTACGCAAAGTAAACAGAAGTACCTCTGAGTAACATGTACGCTTATGGTTTTTCATTCTATGGAAAAAAGAGATTTGTGTTTGCAAAGATTTTGGGCAGTCCTGTGGCTTGTTTGGAGCGGGAGGTCAAATAACTGAGCACAGTGATCTCGTTGTGTTACACTCCATGAACCTATAACGAGCTGCACTGTGCACAACAATCACAGGCCCCGTTCCACCGGCTCCAATGGCAGTGAACCCACTCAAACTGGTGGAGGGCTTTGCCCAACATCCCCTCTTTCTCTGCTTTCACCAGAACAGGCAACTAAATCTTGCTAATTGAATTGTCCTGGGCAGGTTCTGAATAAGCCTCCCCATGGATTTTGTTGATGGAAATCAGTGAGTTTGTCCTGGTTTTGCAGAACGAGCCCCACGTGCTGAGCTGTGCCAGGCTGGGCACTGGCCATGAGCCACAATGGGAAATGTGGGCATGGCAATGAAGGTCAACAAAAGTCAGCAAGCTCTGCTTTCTAAGGAAACCTTTCTATGGATGTCCAGCACCAGAGGTCAGTGCCATCAACTCTGTTATCTGAAATCACGTCTCATTCAAACATTTTTTTCCTTAATATGGATGTGAAGCAAAATTTCCTTTGTCATGTGTTCCTTTGGAACCTGCTTATGCTGGAGCCTCGAGTTGGTACTGGGGCCATGTACTTGGGCCAACAGTTTGCCACAAACTGCATATGGATGATATTAATTGCTGCAGATAATAGCTTATTTTGCCATTTAATACATCTTTCACCTGAAAATCCTTCAAGAACTATAGCATTGTTACTGAAGTATGAAAAGGATCCTGAGGAGCATCAATTTAATTATTCTGCAGATGAATAAATGTGGCAGACCCTAGGGTTACGAAGCAGTCTCAACTCCTAGTTGTCTTCCACAGCCACTAGAAAATGTTATGTAAAAGACACCAGGTTAAACGAAAAACTCTTATTAAAAAATCTTTTTGGTTGCATTTGCATCATTCTGCTGAGTACAGTAAGCTTTCACTGAAGACTTTTGGTTTGTTGTATCAGTATGCCCAAAACAATGATTGCTGTGTTAAAAATCCTTATGGAAATCTGTGCTAAAAATATGATTTTCCTATTTCATTCTTTGTCTTTTTCCCTTATTTTCCAGGACTCTCTGTTCTGTAAAATGCAGAGGTGCTTCCAAGATGAGTCTTGCACTCAGAGATACTCATGGTACTCCCAGGTTGCCTCCAGTGGGCTTTTGGCCTTTATCCCAGCCCACAGAACTGGCAGAGTATACTCAGAGCTCTTGGCCAGGAACCCAGAGCCATTCCCAAAGCAGAAAATTAGTCCTTAAAAATAGTGATCTGGCCACTACAGCTGAGGAACAGTTTCAGTAGTATGCTTGTAAGAAGCAATTCTCATTTCCATCAAAAATTTTTCTGGCTAAAACTTATTAGATTATGGTTGGAATAGGGTTTGTATCAAGTGTTCAAAGACAGCCTAGAGTGACTATTAGATACGGTCCGGGAACCCAGCAAACTGATTTGTACTGCTGCCATATGAGTATTCATGAAAAAAGTAATCTGAGTTTTCTGTTCTTTCAGTTCCTGTGTTTGTCCAAAGTGAGTGATTACATGGATGACATTTATAAAGCACCTTGAGACCTGCAGAGTACTAGTCAAACAGCTGGGTGTTATTATTGGTCTGTTCAGTTGATGTTTTATACTATAACCATAGCAATGCTATATCTGAATGACTTCCAAAGGTAAAAATAAACAATGTGGTTATTTAACATAATTTCTCCCATAAAGGGAGATGTGTATTTATTTTTAGTTCAGGCCTAAAAAATATTAGCAAAATCCAGATTGGAAGGATAAGCAGAAAGGAAAGTGCAAGAAAAAAGGTTGGATTTGGCCTGAAAAGTGAGATTTGCATATCTCCCATTGGAATTAATTTTATTATTCTGACTTATAAATCTTACCTTATGTAAATGAGTTTCACAGATTGAAAGGTTTCCAGAGAAAGGAGATTCTAGCAGTGGTTAATATCTTGATGGGGAGAGAGTCCATTATATACATTAATCTCTGTAGGTAAAAGGAAACACAGGGGTTCATCTCTTATGCATGAGGAGTAAATGTTTAATACTGTGGGGAAGGCTTCAAAAGCTAAAAGAAGAAGTTGGTAGGAAGGCTTGACATTTGACCAAGGACAGCTGCAAAATCTTTTCCTTCTGTGTGATGAAAACCAGTTAGAAAGATTTACCTGAGACCACAAACCAGTGCTTTGGCAAGTTTTTAACACCATTTCAGAGAAAGTAAATTACAGTTCTATGTTTATTCTCTTGTCCTCTATTTCCTTGGCGTCATTTTTAATTGTGGCATAGAGTCACCCCCACTTCTAGATCTGTCAGGCTTAAAAAAAAAAGGTACATGATGTCCCCAGCGATGTATCTGATTTCTCTCGCTGTTGTACCTTCATAGGTCCCTTGCCCACTGTATCCTATGAGAATTCATGATGTTACAAGGATAGTTCTGTAAAAAACCCCTCGAAGGAAGGATGAGGAACTAAGTCACAGAAACTACTTCTATTGGTATTCTATATGCTAAAAGTATTGATATATATATTGGGAGTGATTTGAGCTCGAGGGGTGCAGCATGGTCACACCCAGGCTGTCCAGAGCACACTGACCACACACACACAAGATAGCACTTGCCTGTGGATCTCCTCTGTCGCTGTGTGGTATCTCTGTGACAGTGAGACTTGATTATTTTATAACTTGTATCAGTTTACAGTGTTAAAAACAATTTCCACTGTCTTGCAGCCCACTAGAATAGCATTTTTATGGCATGAGACAGACACTGTGTGCTGCACACCTTGGAGCATGACAGCATATGGGAGCGCTTGAAGTCTCCAAGCACCCTGCCTGGAAAGGGTTACAGGGCTGTGTAGAGATCCAAGCCAAGTACATTTATCTGTTCTGCCTACTAGTCGTAGTCTGGAAGCAAAATTTCCCCCAGAAATGCACCCAATGGTTTCTAATGGAACTAACTAACCCATTCCTGAAGGAAGCCCAGAAATGAGCTGCACTGCATCTGCACAGGGTAGACTGCCATGGGACCACAATGGATGAAGGAAGTGGGGACATAGGCATTTGAGAGTACAGACACATCCAGATGAAAAAAGATATGTACTCATGAGCTGAGTGAAGTTACAAATGCATTTCACAGTCTGGGTTCTGCAGAGGAGTCCATAGAGACAGAACAAAGATAGTGCCCTAAAGCAGCCAGTGGGACTGTCCCAAAGAGTCTGTGGAAACACAGGAACTTCAGCTAAAAGAGGGAATAATGCCAAAGCACCCACTCCTTTGTTTGTTCTTCTACACATGTGACTGTTTTTTGCTTATTACCACTGATGTCTTAAGCATCAAACACCAAGAACTGAGTCTCCAAAACCAGTTGTTTTGGAAGATTAAATATATGTGGTCAGTTCTGTCTATGAAAAGTTCTTCTGATGTGCAGCTACAGCAGCGAGCAGGAATCTGCAGCTGCAAGCAGAGGAGCAGAAAGGGAAAATCCAGATTTTATAGATTTGTTTATTTAGAGAAAATTCTTTGATTCGACATTGCAGCCAGCTCTGTCAGATGTGCAAGTCACACTATGTGAGTGAAGGCTGAAGTGCTGATTCTTGCTTAGAGTTATTCTAAAGGCAGTTGTCATCACTTCTGCCACTTTAGTACACTAGCTTCTCTCAGCTGTCATATTTGAGCAGTGAGGTAAATCCAACAAGATTCATCCAATCCAGGGCAAAATGGCTGGGTCAATGGGCTGAGGCCAATGGTGTGAGGTTTAACAAGGTGAGTCCTGCACTTGAGTCACAACAACCCCTGCAGTGCTACAGGCTGGGGCAGAGTGGGTGGAAAGCTGCCCAGAGGAGAAGGACCTGGGGATGCTGGTCAACAGCAGATGAACACGAGCCAGAGTGTGCCCAGGTGGCCAAGAAGGCCAATGGCATCCTGGCTGTATCAGCAATAGTGTGGCCAGCAGGACCAGTGACCACTGTCCTGCCTGTAAATCTCATCTCCAAAGTGGACAGAGCCTCCATCTGAACGGAATACTTATTTGGGCATCATAAGAGGTTGTCCTTTATAGGTTTTTACACCCAAGGTTGTCATGGTTTAGACACCTAATTCCAAAAAAATAGTTAATAGTCATTAAAGCAGCATACAGGATCGACAAAGTTCTTGCAGATCAGCTGAAATTCAGCTCAGTCTCTTCAGCATTTCCTCCTAACAGAACTGGTGTTTTACCACTCTGGGTGTTGAGCAGGGAGCTCACTCTTCCGTGCTCAAGTCTTGTGATTTATTGTGCAGGGAGACTGGACAGACAATTTTTGTCTTCTGATTCTTGTAGCCTGGGACATATCTGAATGTAAAGATTTGTGACACTGAGAGTAGCACCCTGATAGGCACTCCAGTCACAAGTCATCAGTCTAGGGGGCATCTACTGTGAAGTTGTGGTGGGTTGACTTGGCTGGCCACCAGGTGTCCAGCAAGTCACTCCATAAATCAAAGACAATTTAAAGAAACACCACCTTCAAGTTGGCTCTGGCAAGATCTTTAGTGTTAGCAAACAGCATCACAATGAATGTGGCAAGACAGAAATGAAAGTGTAAGTGAGCTGGTGCTGGGGCATGTACACCTTAACTTGTTACTCTAGAGGATTGATGTCCAAATACCTCTTGAGATACAGTCCTGATGACTGTGCTGTTGGGTTGTATTAATTTTCTCATTGTGCCCACCATGCAGTGTGTAGGATGTGTGTGACTATCAGGACAAATCATTCACCCAGAGACTTTGCCTTGCTCACCTTTTTTTTTTACACTAAGAAATTTGAAACAGGCATTCAACTGTATACATATTTTATATTCTTAATGTTTCAAGGAAACATGGGATTACAACTTTCACACAGCTAAGCTTTCTTTACTCTGACGAATAAGGAAAACAATATTCGCCGATGTGGCCCACTTAGCAGGAAGGTCTGTGCTTAGCCAGTGTAGTGGAATTGTACTTGACTAGTAAAAGTGTAAAGCAGCATAAACAGCAGCTTCTTCCAAATAGTAATGCCACAATTAACAGAAGTGTTTCTCCATTCCTCTACAACATAGTTGCTTGTGAAGCCCACTTATAATAATGACATCTGATGACTTGCAGACCAAACACAAAACAGTTATTCTATACTTTTACAAGAAGTAGAAGATAATTATTTTTGGAATTTTTATTAAGAGACCCAGAAGCTGCAGTAGTTTATGCTTCTACTGACACAGATATATCTGAGGCACCAAAAATGGTGGATAAAGGAACAGTTCAGTTTACATTTTCTTTCCACTCTGCTACTGCACAGAGCTGAAGAGAGCTGAGTCCCACTGTTCCTACAACGTGATATTATCCTTATAGCTACTTGTGTCAGCCAAGTCATATGGACCATGCATTTGAAGAATGACCTCTGTTTGGGTTATATTTTCACAAAATTTTAAAAACAACAGGATCATTTCCTTTTGTTTATCTATTCCCTTGTTCAAATAAAAGAACTTGAAATAATATGAAACATGTCGAGTTTTGTTATCAGTTGGACTAACTTACATAGGCATAGAACTATTCTAAGTATTTAGAGCCTTTAATTAGTATGTTTTCATGAACGGACATTTCTAATCTCCTTGGACTTTCAAGCAGATGTTTCTGAATTAAAATCATTCTATTTCAAAAGACATCACTGGGCTTATTACAATATGTAAATAATACATTCCTTTTGATCATGGTATTGTGACATACCTCAGACATCTTCATTGTTTGTGCTATTTCTTCAGAGCCCCAATGAAATATGATATTTTGTTGGCACTGAATCAAGTGGTTATGCTAGGCACTGCTCTATGTTATGCAGTGTTTATTAAAATCTACCCTATAAGCAATTTAAATCTATTATTATTACACAGTAGGCCTTTAAATTAATTTGTACTGACAGAAAAACTACAAACTCTGACCTGCTTCAGCAGTTTGCCTGTGAAAGCAAGAGCAGTTTTTCAAATATTATATATAAAAGATAAAAATCTACGTTTTATACTACCTGTTCCAGAAATTACATTTGACTGGGGAAAATATTCAACCAGAATAGCATGTGTGACCAGAAAGAGTGGACCAGGTACATTGCAAAGGGACTGGCCACTTCACCTTGGCTTTACTTCAGTTCACAGCTAACCTATACATACAATATTACAAACTATTACAGATGTGAGATTCCTCATTGCTGCTGCAATGCAATGTTTAAAAGAATTATTGCCACAACTCTGCTAAAAAGGAAATGCCATTCCTGAGCTGCCATTTGGATGTCTCCATTTTCCAGAGGAAGCAAATCTATTTTCTGAGTAAGAGAAGAAGCAAAACTTTTAAAAAGAAAAAATGTTTATGTTTATTAGCTACTATCTCTTGATATGCGTCAAAATTCTTATGTGAAAACAAATACATGAAAGGATATGTTTCATCTGAAATAAGCTTAATTCTGTCCCAAGTAGTCTGAGCCCTAATTCAATAAACATTTATGTTTTGGTCAGCCTCAGAGGAATTTAGACATATGTGTCAGTACCCTGCTGAAAAAGGTTGCTATCCGGAATCTCTTGGATACCTTTTATTCTGTCTGATTTAGCAGCATTACCAAAGCTGTAGAACTCAGATCTCGAGCCTAGAATGGGCAGAATGTGCACATATTAAATTTAGTGAAAGGGGGCATTTCACTGCAATAGTCCAGACACCAGCTTGAAAGTAGAAATGTCTCCTAAGATATGAAGGCATCAGTGATATCTGTACTCTGTCACACGAATTTGTGTTTGCCAATGTATTTTATACAAAATGCATAATTAGCCCTTCAAAGCACATGGAACATTACATTTTCAATTTCTCCCTGCCTTCCTAAAATGCAGAAGAAAAGTATGAACATATTCTTTCTGCTATTTCCAAACTTTAGAAATACAAGAAATAGGCAATTTTACTGGAAAATAAGTTAAGTATATCCGTCTACCAAGAAGTTAAATAAAAAACTTCCTTTACTCAAAATGTTCATTTGTTCAGTCTTTAATAACAACATATTTTAAGCAGTCTGATAAACATCCTTTACTTTGAAAATCTCCCAGCCTCCAGTTATTCTTCAAGACCATTCATTTATCAATTTTTCTAGACAACAGAAGACCCATGTTTCTTGTCAGTGAAAAGGGTGTAGAAAAACATATCTTGAGCAACATTTAGAGAAAACCCAAAACCACAGACAATTTTACAGGCTGGGGTTTTTAGCTGGTTACCATCACAGGCTGATTATCATTATCAATAAACTTGGCAAAATGATCTGAAATTATTTCATTTCTTCCTTGAAATCTCACTGGGTCCTTTGCTAACATCAAACTCAGGATGAATTCGTAGGGAGTAATGAAAAGCAATTTTGTAATTTATGAATAGAGAGCAGATCCATCCTTGAAACATATGTACAAACACGTGGCCATGCCCCAGTGCGAATTTCAAGCAAACAGTATGTTTCATAAGAAAGTCAGTTTGCTCATTTCTAGAGAACTGGCAGCCGCTTTGACTTGCTGAAAGATCCAAAAAACATAATTTAAGTACTGTATTTAAAGTTAATCTAGCTAACAAAAAACAGGGATAAGCTTTCCTAGACTAAAATTGTAAATTAGATGCAAATTGACAATAGGAGTGGAACTTTAATGAAGTACAGTATTCCCCACTGCTGAGTAAGTTAATTTGATGGTTAATGACATTCATTTACACATGGGTTCATTTGCTGACTTCCTCCAGTGCAATGGCACTAGCTACCCTGTTGGCAGTTAGCAATCAGGAAGGAGGTTTTTTTAAAAAAACCCATCTAAGAGAATTAGAAACGAACAAAGGGAAAAAAAAAAGGAAAATCAATGGGACTGTGTGGTGGTTTGAAGAGACTGAGTTGATGGACAAGGTTTTAGACCAATCGCTTCTCACGATTTTGCATGTAAAAGGGCACTGGTGAGGGGAAGTCGCTCTCTTCTTTTCCGGTCCCTCAGCCGG
>VWZT01010687.1:608815-625044 GCA_013397055.1 Pachycephala philippinensis | reverse complement strand
TTAAGAGAGTTGTTACTTTTCAAGCTAGAATTTGTTTATCCTTAAAAAGGACACCCCATGCGTGGCTTATGATAGCAGTTGTGGGAAGACTGCAGAATTCATGAGAGAAATATATTTCACGGCAGCAGATTTCCGGGCGGGTTTGTTTGCTGTGGCAGTTTGAAGCACCACATTGAAGCAGAAGGAACCTCTTTTTCTTTCAAATATGAAAGAGACTTGAGAACTGCAATTCTGACCTAAAATCATGTGTGTTATCGTTTGTGCGAGTTGAGAAATAAGTGGGGAGAAGTGCTGGAGGGAAAGGGAGTTTGTTGTAATCTTTATCATTCTTTTACTATCTTTAATTCTGTTAGTAATAAACTTCTTTGTATTCTTTAAAGTTTTGAGCCTGCTTTGCCCTTCTTCTAATTCTTATCTCACAAAAAAGTAAAAGATGCAAACTAAACCACCACAGATTGACACTTCGAAATCTCCCCCAGTGAGCAGTGGAAAGCTTTGAGCAGAAAGACTGACACTTGAGTAAGTATTTCTCCAACTCACTTCTCTGAAGGATGGTTTCTGGGATGCTCTAAGGGTACCCAGTGGCCTGCCTGGTGGGATGCCAGTGGGCATATGGGCTCTGTTGGTGAAGTACCCTCAACCCTTTGGAGTAAGCTCAGCAAGTTGGAGGAGTGGAGGAACAAAGAGAGGAATCCAGCTTCTAGGGTCAAAAATTCCCAGGCTTTTCCCAAGTTAGCCCAATCATGACCTGTCCATTACAATTTTCTTCCAGCCAGTCTATATAAGCCCTCACAATGCATTCAACAAAGCTGTGACCAAGCCCTTAGTCCCTCTTGGCAGAGATCAAATCAATAGAACACCAAATAAATTACTGAGTGAACAATGCAAATGGATTTCTTACTATATTAATGACTTCACTATAGAAGTGTCCTACTTTATGCTATTTCAATGATCTTCAGCAGTGAAGCTCCAACTTGCTCAGCTGCTTGGCTTCCCTACCAGAAAAGAAACAGAATTTATTAATGTCTCAGTGAATTACATTGGATTTTGGACTGTTTTCCATGCTATATTATTTATTGTACATAGGGTGAACAGGAACCTACTGGAACAGAATTCGCAGCTGAGGAGAATTAGTTTTTTACAGATGGTAACATCCACGTTTTGTATTTTTTTATTTGAAGAAAACAAAGGGAAGATTGAGAGAGAGAAAAAAACCTAAAAATGAGAAAGAGAAATACTTTTATTAGAGTATTATGAAAACATTTTCCATGCATATTTTGTTTCAAAATATATTAACTGTAATCTTCCAAGATCAGATAAACTACAGCATAAAAAGAGCGCATTTGTTTTCGCTGTATTCAGCAGGATTATTCACATTTGTTGTTTCATCAGATATTATTAATATAATAAATTTCACATGTTTCATGTTCACCAACATTCCTAAATCAGTTTTCAAAGAAACATATAAATGATCTTCCCCTATAAGAAGAAGAAAACACTGAATGTACAGTGCATTAAAAATAACAGAGTGGCATCATAAATATCTGCATGCACATTCATTTTTGCTAACCCAGTCTGCCCAGAGGTCTTTCACTGCCAGGGATCTCTAAATCCAATCTAGACCACTGATGATATATATATTTGCCCAGGAAGCCCTTGTTTTAAGTAATCTCATCTCTTTGATCAGCTGCAAAAGCGCAAATCTAAAATAAACGGTGGCAGAACAAACTTCAGCAAACAAAGACTTGCCAGATAGGCAGGTGCTGAGAAATACTAGACTGCAGTTGTAGTGTTTAACTCCCTTACATGGTGATGAAAGAAACACTGTATGTGTCACTGAAGGTGATGATAATAAATTTAATGAAAGTAATAATGAATCTCCACTGTATGTCTGCAACAGGCTTTGCCCTGGTTCACGCCAAATCAGCTATCACTTCAAATTATTCCTGAACACAGGTGTTTCTGAGGTAAGAACAACAATTTGTGCTTTTTCTATACTCACACAAATTAGTATTAAAGCTGGTTTACAAGTGAGAAGTCAAGACTGCTATTCATGTTTGCTGATAGATCTACCTCAGGGCACTGAAAGTTTTCACATCTGCCATCTCTTGCACTCTCCACAAAGAGTTACTGTCCTATATCAAGGATGATTGAACAGAGCAGGAATTTTGTCCCAAACTACCACAATTCACAGCCCACTTTACAGCCCAAACTGGCGACAGCCTCTGAATATGAGAGTCTCACATTCACAATTGGAATATGTTGTGTTCAGCACTCCTTGCCTTGCTAGGACCTGTCTCTTGGTGAAACTGGTTGCAAGGACCTTCCATGGCTTTCACCTAACAAGGTGCATGCACAAACACACCACTGTTTGAATTTTAAAAACTCGGGATAGAAGGTTTTATTTAATCTACAATTCTTACTGTAAAAGTCAGAGAAAATGAATTAAAGATCTGTTTATTATATCCACGTAAATATATTCAGCGGTAATATTTTAACAAAAAAAGAAACCCCTTCTGTGATTTAGATGCATAATTATCACAGATAGCAGTTATCCCCGTAGGAGTCAGCACAAAAGTGAAGCTGAGCAGGAGTTATTTCACCTATATATTGTCATAAAAAGTTAGACTTAGACTCTTAATTGTTGAAGTACCCTTACTGTCAGTGGTGAAGTGGGGAGAGGAAAACCCTACCAGCCAAAGAAACTGTTGAAAAATAGGGATCTGAGGAAAATGGAGTGAATGAAAATCAGGAGATCTCTAACTCAACAATATCTCCATCTAGCCAAGGTGACCAGTTGAGCCCACACATCTGTCCTCTAGGTTCTTAAAATACAAAAGAAAAATGTGTCTTTTTTTAATACTTTCACTGAAGCTAAAAATATAAGTGATGCTTTGAGGGTAACTGGACCATTTTAGGCTACCATATTGAATAAAAAAAATTCCAGGAAATGTTCCTAGGGATTAGCCCTTGAACATACACACCACATGATGGTTATTTTCATCTCTGGCATGGTTTTTGGCCACTGCCAGCATTTTCCCAGATGATTTCCAAACACCGGCTCAGTATCAGAAATTGCCAGGAAGCAATACCAAAAAGTAACTTGGATGTCAACATCCTGTTGTGAAAGATAAAAAGCATTCAAGAGTAGTGATGAAAACTGTGATATTCCAGCTGGCCTCAGTGCCAGGGGCCTGCCCAAGGCACATCTAAATCAGTGATAGCTTTAGAGAAACTGAAGGAAAGCACTGAGAAGCACTAGGATTACCTATAAATGGACACACACTGGAGTATTACATCCACTTCTTGTTTCCTTGTTTCACAAAAGAGGTAAAAAATTGGCTGGGATGTGGAGGAGAGCCACAGAAATTATTGGAAACCTTGGAAAAGGGCCTTGCAATAAGAGAATAAAGGGGTTCAGTCTGTTGAATTTAATAAAAACATCCAGCGATGATTTCAGTGATTATAGTGTGCAAGTATCACCACAGGGAGAAAATACTGAGCAGTAACAGCAGCACTCTCTCTCACAGAAAGGCATAATGAGAGGTGACTGCTGAAAGTGAAAGCCAGACAAATTCAGGCAAAACTCAAAACACACATTTTTAAGAGGGTGGGCTGCACTTTCAAAGGAAGCGATGGATTCTCCCAACTACTGATGGCTTTAGATCTTGACTGGACATCATTCTAGAAGATAAGCCTTAGCCAAACACAGATTGCTGGACTAACTGGGTTAAATTAAATGTCTTGTGTCATTCAGGAAGTCAGACTAAATAATTTAAGGGCCTTTTCTGGCTTTAAAAACTCTATGGATCTATAAAATGCAACTGAATAACTGTGAATTCTAGTCCAAGAATAACACATTTTGATAAAATAACGTTTCCATAGTCCAGTGCTGTGTTAGCAGATGCAATTCCAAGAGATCAGACTATTGTTATAAAATTGGAAATGAATAAAGCATGATGACATGGTGATGTTAATAACAATACCAATTCCCCCTGTGTTTACAGGGTCAGTCCATAGAAATTGCAGCAAAGTCAGTGGAATTCTCACACTATAAAATTATTAAGAGAAAATACGATTCAGCTTTTCAAACCAGCCTCTGAATGTCACGGATGTAAATAAAAAAATCACTTTTATCTATTAACACTTGAAGGAAGAAGGGGCATTTTTTGGCTATGGTTATTGCACTCAGTTAAGGAGTTACAGGGCACCAGCCCAAGCACTGAAATTCAATCATCTGTGCTGTTCAATAGTTCTGGCAGTTCCTGGCACAATTTTGGCTTCAGCCAAATAATACTTTTCGAAATAACTCCTTGCATCATTCAGGAGTCAGCATGGGCCAAGGACACTCCTAGCAAGCAGTTTGGATGCACCTATGCATCTTCTGGGAGAGAACAGGATATGGTAACAAGAACATTTCCCCACTATCCCATTCAGACTGTGATTAAGGAACAATTTATTCTGGCAACAAATGCCCAGTAATACAGATACAGCCAACGAGTTCAAAGTGTCAACTGCTCTGCAGAAAAAGATCTGAGCTCTCAGTTCCTTCCCTATCTTCTGCTACAAAAATACTTACACTATATGTATTTTAATTTCACATATGAGTTATATTGATCTATCTCTGAGGAAAATCAGCACTTAACAAACTGTTCAACTGCAAACGGAACCATAGAATTAACTATTTGTAGTGACCTATCAAGGCCAGATCCAATTAAAAGCCAGAAGTGACTACAAATAAGGCACACTCTATACTTATAGTTTAGAACTTTAGACCAAAGAGCAGAATTTGAATGCAAAATAAGAAACCTATTACGCACGCAGAGTTAGGCACTGTGGAAAAATCACTCAGAATACATTCAGAAGGGAGACATTACATTATCTTGAGCACAGAACAGCATCAGAATACCAGCCTCTCCCTAGAATTTAAGCACAAGCTATAAGGGAATGCTTCCATTTACTCACAGCTTGGTATTTGCTTTTCAAGGCATAATTCTCTGGTTATTTTACTTCCAGGTACAACCATTCAAGGCTCTTTCTTTTGTATTACAGCAAGAGGAGGCAGACTAATATTAATATAATAATGAAGATCCTTTGCCTGATAAATGGGAATATCCCGATCTGGAGACAATTTTGGCTCAGGTTAAGAACTGGGAGAATTCCTTAACCACAAAGCTACTGGTTACATCGTACAACTGACCCACCAAAGAAGCTTTATTTCCCAGCAGGAATACAAGTTTCATGAGGCTGAGAAGGGACCATACAGCAGGAAATACAATTACCATCAGGGCAAAGATACCAACCTAGGGTTGGATGCCCAGTGCTCTGGACACATCTGAGCCATGTGTAAGTGTTGAATTAAATGGGCAAAAGCCCAAGTAGATCTGGAATGAATAAAACCATGAAGAGAATGAAAAGGAAACATCAAACTCAAGGAAAATGCTTAATATAGGTAAAGGCACAATGAATTTGGCACATCCCTTTCCCTAATGCTGTTCTAATTTTAAACAACCTATTGTAGTGTGCTGTTGATAGCCTTGTGTGAGCCACGTAGGGTTCAGCCAACTCAGATGCATGATCAGTAAAGAGACAATGCTACCACACACGGGGTTATTTGGATTAGTGAATACCATACGCAAGTAAATCATCTGCCAGATGGCATCGGAAGAAAGCTGCAGCTCTCTCACTTTCATTTCCACAGCAGCAAACAATGTTCCGTGTTTAAAATAAACTCTTCCAGATGAGTAAAAGATAAACTTTGTGGTGCTTTCTTCTTGGTCTTCTCTTTGACTTCAGCTTTTTTTCCCTAAAAAAATTAACAAAAAACCAGAAAAAAAACCCATCTACTCTGATTGAGTTACATTAATGAAAAATCCCACTTTAGACCACCGCAGTACAAAGCTGTCCCTCTAGGCAGCATCAAAATTCCATGCTATTTACTGAACAAAAGGCAAAAATGAAATACAATATTTTCATTCATCAACTTCTGTCAACAGAACCCTTAAAAATGAACACCTACCACATTAAGCCATTTCCTGTCATTTTATGGGTTTTCCACAGTGAAGAACTGTGTCGTTTTGTTGAAACATGGTTGTTTTCATATTTTATGCAGTTTTAACCCTTTTTTAAAAAATAGCAAGTATCTAGAATCAAACAAAAAACCAGAACCTCCGCAAAAAAACCTAAATGCAGAAACAACATAACGGTAATTGAAGTTTTTCACTTATTCCTTTTGAGTTTTCAAGTTGCCTCTCTTTCTTCTAGAGATGACAGTTCATTAACTCTTTGTTCTACTGTCTCAAGATCCCAGTATTAGCTACACTAATACAACTATTTCATAATACATTTTGCTATGTAAAATAAGAAATTTGTGGAATTTTCCACTAACAGTAAAATTTTATGGACAAAAACCTCCATAAAGCAATCTTACTTTTTTTTTCCACATGTCTGTGGTGATTTATCTGAGGCACATCTAGGACTCCGAAGATTTTGAGGAGGGCAGGCTGAAGCAAAATTATGCTCTGGTCTCCTCCCAAGGATTTTCAAAGCCAGGTGAGGTGTTAATTAGAACTATTAGTAACTTCAACTGGACCTGTAGGATCTCAGCCCTTCAGAGTAGTAAATGTGTTGTACTGAATCAATTTTCAATTTACTATACTTACTCATGGAACACACCTACAGTATTGTTTATACAGGCCTTCAGAGCAGCCTGAAGCTTAAAATACCTATCTATGTATGCTGGAGAAGGTATTTCTGGGTGTAAATGAGCATATGAAATGATACCAAACCTCCTTGTTGCAGTGCATGTTGATTCTGAGCCTCCGGGAGTGTCACTTGTCGTTTTGGAGATGCTGTTCATGACCTCCTTCTTGAAGCACTTAGAAGGACCCCAGTATTGCTTGTCTCGAGGGCAGATGACATTTGGAGAGAGGATGGTCATGCTGTGACTTAGGAGGACCCAGGACACTGACTTACTGCTGGGGAAGGTTGCAACAGGATTTAGATAAACTTAAGTAACATCAGTCATCATCAGACTGCACTCCAAGTGGCAAACTGGCAGACATCCCAACAACTGCAGAGACAAGCTGACATTTCTTTGGGGAAAAAACACACATTTCTGGAGAATGTTGCAGGATATTTAACGTATACATAGCACGGCTACTGCCACCACCACCCCACCCTCATAATTCCGCAATTTGTGAAGTATTTCTTTTAAAAATGCCATATATACACAGAAAACCTAATTCATCGAGCTTGAATGAATCATCATCCAACTGGCCGTAAGGGTCCTACTGCCCAAACCTAAAGCTGGGAGATCAAGATCAGCAAAAATATTTAGGTGTCTGACTCCCAGTGCTTTTAGTGGGATCATGATTCCAGATTGCTTGTTTTGCCCATGAAGCAGACAGCAAGAAAACCTCAGCACCTTGATATAGTGATTCAAGCATGTGATGGCCTCCTGAATCTCTCATGGCAAATAAGCTATCGATGCTTTCCCTCATATAAATTAACTAAGTTTCTTTCACATTACCTGAAAAGACGTGATCATTCTTAAATGTGGAAAGTAAGGACTCTCAACCTTTTTTGGTGGTCATTGTGCCAGGCTTCCCCCAAAAAGGCGACTAGGAAAGCATTCCTTTCTCCATGTTATGCAGGACATTTGGAATTAATTAACTTTTCTAATTAATTTCTCTGATCTGAATCCAGTTACGACAGGTGCGAGGCTGCTAGTGGTAGCTAAAGCTGTAAGTAAAAAGTCTAGAGGGAGCTTGTCATTTTCTGTTATGAGAAATAGCAGTACTATTCTGGGACAGATCAAAAAAAATAATTCAACTGTGGAGGCCTCCTGGATCGTTTTGCAAGTCAATTACTCTCTAAATTATTAGTTTGGAAAAAGTTATGTCAAAAAGGGAACAGGCCTTCCATTTTAAAGTTATTTGTATGACTCTTGCAAGTTGTTTATTTTGTTTATAGCCTTGGGTGAAAAGAAATTAAGTGTGTTTGAAGTGGGAATGATCCACATTTTTCAGCAAAAGCATAATCATGCCGCACATTCACAGGGCTCAGGCTTTGGAGCCTGTGAAGCATTCACTTAGTAGGAGGCTTAGCTAAACCAGGCAACTGCTGAAGAGAGGAGTGTAAATACTTCTGGGTTTATTGCATCATGGAAAAACTGATCATTTATCTCATTAAGATGGAGAATTTTTACTGGAGAACCCCCACTGGGTTTATAAGCTTGCCTGCTGTGTTGACTGGAGTAACTGAAAGAGCAGAGTTGTCCCTTTGCCTGGGGATAGATGTTGGCCTTTGTGGCAAGGTAAGGAAGGTAAATTGGTGACAGATTCAGAGTACTTTTTTAAAGGTATGTAAGTCTCCCTTGGCTTAAACAGATGGGACATATAAAATAAATACATGCAACTTCAATTTAGTTTGCTTGCAGAAACCTCAGCTATAATACCTACATGTGTGCAGGGAGAGCTGGCTCAGAGCTAGGGCCTGCAACTTATGATCAAAATAAAGAGATGGAAAAAAAGAGGAAGCTTTTCTTTCTTAAATTCTTGGTCTGCCCTCGAGGGAAGTTGGAAACAGTTAGAAAGTGCTCTGCTTAAGATACTTGAAGTCTGTTTCCAAAAGCAGACATTGTATACCTGGATGTGGCTTTAAGCATCTGAGCTCAACATTAAGCTCAAGCCTGACCTCTCTGTCCCCAGCCCAAAGCCTCACCACACACCAGAGCAGCACAGTGGCAGGTGACTCTCCCATGCTAACAACCCACTCTCCTTGATATACCTCAGCTCCTTGCTGAATCACTGACAGCTCTTCCTGTCTGTCTTTTAAACTGAGAGATTAAATTGCACCTGCACACGTGTCTGCACACACACACACACCCACACACCCACACACACACACCCCCACACCCACACACCCCCTCAAGATGCCAATTCTAAAACAAGCCTTTTAGAATGCAGTTAAGAGTGCCATGTTGTTCCCATACAAAATGTGACCACTGAGAAATGGGGCCACTTGGAAACATTGTTGACACTGGCCAAAAGCTTCAGTGGGGAAAGTTTGCAAATAGTCAGTTAATCTCTGATGTGGCAGGCCAGATGCACTTTCCCTGGGACATATGTTCTCAGGAGTCACTGTGTCCTATACACATCCCAGTCTGTTTTCAAATCCCCTGGGCACAGGTATGGAGTGTTGGCCCAACACTGCTCACGGACTCAAAATTCAACACTCAAATTCTAACCATTTACCTAAGAAAGCTGAAGGTACATTTTGCATTTGGAAAAAGTTGCCTTTTCATTTATGTTTATCAGAAACATCAACAAGATCTTAAACTCAGCTGTGTCTTCCTTAACTGTATCTACATATCTGCAGGTGTGATTAGATATTTGTACTTCCATATCTGTAATGTACTTGCAGCAACATAGTCAGTGTCTGTATCTGCCAATGAAAGCTGCATTTCCACAGGCTTTGCCTGATATGACTGATCATTGCCTTCCTCTTTCACCCTTATTTTAAAAACCTTAATTCTTCATAGGAAATAAGTTTAATTTGAGGGTAGGGGTGCTCAAATGGTGGTGATGGTGAAAGAAGGCAACTGGAATGCAACAGTTTTGGCTGCATGCTCTTGATACAAATTGGTTATACAACATTAATACAGAGCTTGCTACATCATTCTGGAGGCGAGGCAAGGGGAGAGGAGGGAGGGGAAGGAAGCGGAGGGGAAGGGAAGGGAGTACTTCCTTAGCCAAAATGCTTGGTTCTAACCTAGACTGAGTCAGCATTACTGCTTGTTGAAATAAGGGCTCTTCTTTAGTTTTGTGCTCAGATTTTGTAGATGTGTTGACCTTTGAGGTCTCCAGTTCCTGGATGGTACTAGAAAAACAAAGGCATCACATAAAGAAATCCAGTTCCTGGATGGTACTAGAAAAACAAAGGCATCACATAAAGAAACATTCATAGCACCCTGATGGGGGTAATCAAAGCTTTCTAGTCTAGAATAGTTAAGTGACATTCAACCTTGAAAGTGACGAATTTTACTTATTTCAGATGTTGAAAAAAGCCTACTTTTCCCTAAGTCCTAACAATATATCCTTTCAAATTGTTTTCAGGTAGCATTCATCCATTAATTCTCCATTAAGGGTCCATTAAGGATTAGTCTACTCTGGAATAAGGGCTGTAATTTAGTTATGATTACAGGAATGTAATCCCTTTCTGACAAAGGCTCTTATTTCCACAACGTTTCAAAAGAACAATGCCAAGTACATGGTAGATGTACAAAGTATGGCCTGTTACGCACAACTGGGACTTCCTATTCTGCATCTCCTATTTCAGTACAAATCCACCTTTGCTGTTTTGAAGGCAAGTGCACATCCTATGTAGGTTATTCAGTCTAAAAATTACGTATTTCTGTGCTCGTCGGGCAGTTTCAGTGCAGTTCTTTACTGCAGTACTTTCAGGCTAATCATCCTCTCCACTGTCCACCTTTGCATGCAAGGCTTTCCTTGCAATAGGTGTACACACATTTCAGCAGAGGAACAATGCAGTAGTGTTCCTTTAGAATTGCTACAGTAGTATTGAAACACAAACCTGAGTTTAGCTCAGCTTCTTTGTATCTCTTTACAGAGAAGTTAATGAACTCCTCATTCTTCAGCTACCCGTTAAAGGTGCTGCTTGCAGCCATTTAGAGGTATTTAAAATGAAAACGTGAAACGCATCACTGAAGATCAAAGCAGGACTTCTTTAAGTGTGTAATACAACTCCCTCTGCATCACTTAAGAGAACTTTGTTCAACACTCACAGCGTGCTTTGACAACACATCGACCACACCTTGCCTTACAGGGAGTAGTGCAAAGTTCAACCTGTTACATGAATTCACAAACATGCTCTGTGTAGCTTGCCTTCTGATTTTCTGGAATGCTGTGCTCTGCCCCACCCAAGTCACTTGCCCAGTATAGACTCTCACTGGCGAAGGGGAAGGCAAGATCAAATCCACTCCACTGTGCAAAAGCTAAAGTATTCTGAGAGTCTGAGTAAACAATCAGAGAAAGTATTTTAAAATTTTAGTTGGTCACCACCTGAAGTGCAGAACTGATGTATTTATAACTAAGGAACTATTGAATACATAATTTATTATTGATTCTCCTTCCTTTGAGTAATAGTAACAGGTCACTCTAAATCATTCTTCAGTTTTTATACTCTATATCTTAACTACGACATTTTTAATAAAGCAGACCAAAACAAAAAGGCATAAACATCAATATGAAATCCTAGTTACATGAATTAAAAAAAAAAAAAAAAATCAGTACAGACTCACACAATACTCACGTATTTCTTTGGAGCCCATTTTATTTCTACCAACCCCACATGACAGGCTCCCTTAACCAACATACAGGTTCATCTTCTGCTTTGAAACAAGGCTACTGCATTAAGGCTGCTGGTTTCTGATACATCTCCCACAATAAAAGAATGAATGCTATGTCTTCTTTTTAGAAATTTTATTAAAGAATATTCAGTCAGCTGTATGAGACATTTATTGACCCTCATTACTGAGTTAAAGTGCCATCAGTCAAGCCAAACACACACTGAGAAGCTTATTCTCTTCGGTCTCATTTGCATGAGGTCTTACACAGTTCATGCCATGCAAAGCCCTATCAAGCCCATTACACATTTTGCAACTACCCTTTTAATGAAACCCAAGGCTTCAAGAAACAGCAAGTTCAACACACATGGAAATAAAAACACAACTTGCACAACCAAGTGTACTTATACATTGAACAGCAGCAACATCACTAAAAATAGCTGACTTTGTGCTTCACAGCAAAACCGCGCACGGCTCAACAGTTTTGTTCACTGAACCATGGGGCTGACAAGCCTTTGAAAGGCACTCAGAGGCCTCAACAATTACAGTGCAAGATATCAGGAAAACTCTTTTATTCCATTTTTCATTGTGATGGCTCAAAAAAAGATTACTGCTATTAAGACTTATTTTCAAATAATTTTTTACAGAAGTGTTTCACCATCAGTACCCTGCATTGTCCAGCCAAACATGTAATGACAAATATGCGTATATATTGCAAAACACAGTTCTGCTTAATTTTTATTTGTAAAACATGAGTTTCTAAGCAGATTTAACCAGAAATTATATTCACACCCACAAACTTTTTTTCAGATTTTTCTGAATGCCTGTGTCTATTGAAGATTGTCTTTTATTTCAAAACAGAGTTCCAACATAAATCACTCCCTTATTTCATACTTACTGAGCAAAATACTCTGTATTCCCACAGCATTTAAAGTGAGAATTTTACTGTTGCCAAAATGCATTGCATAGCTATCTGCCTTCTTTTTTGCAGACACTCCCTGGCACTTACTTCAGTAAGCCAACCATCACTTCACTGATATCCCACAATTTTCTTGCAACCAAGTCATCCATGGCTTTGGGCAGGAGTTCTTCCTCTTTGCAGTCTCCAAAATACTTTCCTGACACGCCTTCAACATCAGGAGAAGAGGCCAAATAAATAGATGTCTGGGCTCCTTCCAAAGGCGTTTTGAAGAAAGCCCATGACACCAAGTTGAAGAGAGGCTTGGCCAGCAAAGGAATATTCACATGCCTGCCTAGATTTGTTCTGACAATCCCAGGATGAAGTGAGTTGACAGTGACTCCTGTCCCTTCCAACCGACGGGCCAGCTCCCTGGCAAATAATATGTTAGCCAGTTTACTTCGGCTGTAACAAAAGCTCTTATTGTAGCTTATTTCACTGTTCAAGTCGTCAAAGTTGATCTCTCCATATTTGTAAAGCTTTGAGGATACTACAACAATCCTGCTCGGGGCAGAATTTTTGAGGAGGCCCAGAAGGAGGTTGGTGAGCAAGAAGTGGCCCAAGTGGTTTACACCAAATTGCATCTCAAAACCATCCTCTGTCTTCATGTATGGACACTGGAATATGCCTGCATTATTTATCAGAACATCCAGCCTTGACTCTTCCTTTAAACAGGAAAGAAAAAAAAATCATTCAGTTTTAGAACTCTCATGTAAAACATTATTATGCTTCAATTTCTCACCATGCATTGTTAAAAAAGAAGTAACTTCATTCCTAGTTTTCTGAATTGTAACTTCCTGACATTCTCTTAAAGCATTACTGAAAAAACCCACCTTTAAGTTGAACTACCACTAAACTGCACACTTAACCCCCAGTAAGATGCAAGTACCTGAGAGTATGTCTGCATCTGCCTCTAATGCAGGCAAAGAACAAAATCATCTGTTTCTCCAAGAGCAGCTTTTTCTACAGCAATTCAGCAATAAAATACCCTTGTGATGCATTTTTTCCTCTTTAAAAAGCAACCTGTCTTTTGCACTGCAAAAGGCTACACATCAATTTATGGCAAACCTCTGCTACAGCAGAGGGATCTAGTGTGCAAAAGACATGCAAACATGGAAGACAAGGTGTTAGCACAAGGAATTAACCTCAGGGCTGAAGAGCCATTACACTGTAGACTCATCATCTCACTTGGATGATATCACGAAAAACTTCGCCAAATGTTTTCAGGATTTTAAACTTGTCTTACTTTAAAACCAGTACACATCACTCCGCTGCTTGGTGAGAACTATGTAGCAGGACTCCTATAAAAGTAACATTAATGTTTCATACAATTTGAGTCCAGTAGGTCTACTCAGGAACTAAGGAACAGAGGCTTGAAATATCTAGGTGCTCAGCACATGAGATTTAATGGATCAGAATTCTGGTTCAGTTCAGTAAAAATCAGACTCAAGGATGCATGTTACACTCTACAGGATCAGGAAATATAAGTAACTAACAGAGAGGTGGCATTGATTATTTAAATATATGTATCATGCACTTCATGCTCCAGAATCCACTCAAAAGAGGTCTCCAATTTACCCAAAACTGTAACTAAAAAAAAACCAAAACCAAACAACAAATTAAAGTAAGCTGCTTAAATAAGCTCTGAATTCAGCACCCTTACCCACCTCTGACAAAAGACTGTGAAAACACAATTTATGCTTGCATGAATCAGAGGCAAAGGTATTCATTTTCTCTAGAAAGAGCACTGGGAGTTTTCTTTGCTGTTAATTGTTTAAACCCAATGCAGGGACTGGAAGACAAGCCGAGACAATCTCGAGCCATTTTGATGATAAAAATAGAGAACCTCATAAATGAATTCTGCACCATTTCCCTTTTATTTCACTGCCGTTAGCAGCAAAGACACAAAGAGAGCGAAACCCAAATCTGCACTTGGCATTCAGTTAAAGGTGCTGGCATCCGATCACTCAAAACTTCAAGTACTTCAGTCTCAGACTGATTTCCGTGGAACTTGTGACTGCTTAGTGTTTCATGTAATTGAGTCCCTGAGGCATGGTCCAAAGAGCACCAAACTCAGTTCTCCTCTTCACCCAAAGGGACACAATGGTCAGTCACTATCACTAAATCAGGACAGGAGTGGAGAAGTACTGACTGTAGATCTGCTCACTGAAGTGAATCTTCTTTCGAGAGAAACATCTGACTGGAGGATTTATTTTGCAAGACTTAACACGCAAGAAGCAAGACCTCCACATGTGCTATTTTCTGAAAGTCCTACATGTAATAACCTAGAATTATGCGATCAATGCCAAGCAGACAGCTACTACAACCAAGTGCAGCGGAGTGCACGAAACACTGTTTTAATGGGCAATGCTATTCCTTGTAGCCTCTAAGCTCACTTTCACTTTCTCCCTTTTTCCATGGAACCCTCCAACATCTCAGGCTTTTATTTTTTTTTTCAGTGAGACTAAGGAGTGAGAGACATAATCACTTTCAGTCCTGCGAAGTAAAGCTCCCACAAATAAGGCTATGTCGTGGGAGTGCTTTGTCTCCCCATCCTGCCAATGTTTACATCTTCTTTGTGTCAAACAAAAAACCACAAGAACCCCCAAACAAATCCCAAAATCACAGCTCCAAACTCACAAATAGGGAAGGTGGAACACCTCTTGAAAGTTACCTCTTGAACTCGCATCCCTTGTCAGTCAGGTGCATTCAAGTTATAACTCGGGCATCAGCAATACTTTGCAGACAGCACACCCTCTTTTCCTTTATCCATTTCTCACTTAAAAGCCACTCTAAAATTTTGTACAATAAAATACGCAATTCTTACAAGTTGAACAGTATGTCTTTTTTTGGTGTGTGTGTGTGTGTGTGTGTGTGTATCACACAAATTTTAACTCCTTTCATGTATGCAGGTTTTCCCACAACATTGAAGGAACATTAGACCCTATCACTGGATTCATATATATTTAGGATTCATATATATGAATGTATATGACTACAAAGTGTCCCACTAGAGAACTTAAAACTTGACACTTTTAGAAAAGCAGTTTGAAAATTAATGAAATCAAATCCCTCCCTGTTTTTTCCCTCTTACAACGGGATCTGAGCATCTTTTAAGCACTTAAGAAGCACATCTCTGAGCAGCAGAACTTATTAAGCCTAGCTTCCCATGCCTTCATACCTCATGCCTTGAGTAGCTAGATGTGGTGAGACCAAAGTCCCAGAAGATGCTTTTTATGGGAATGAAATAATGCCTCCAACAATGCTTCCCTCTGCTCTACATATCTAGTGGCACTTCTGTCAGGCAAAGCAACTGGATGTCCCTGTTCTCCTTAAACTCAGGTTTTCAGGGAATCTGCAAAAACTTTATATATTCAAAAATGTCTATCGACTAGATTCTGCTGGTGGTGGGTGAGAGATTTAAAATCCTTGGTGGGGTGCAACCTAAGGAGGCGGCAGAAGGATGTATGGAGCATGTCAGCAGTGCACCTGTCAACTTTTATTTTTCTGGTGACAAAGCTGAGCTGTAACATTTATTTAAACCAACAAAGGTTAAGCTGTTTAATTCCGAGAGAAAGGAAGAAGAATCATTTATCTCACACAGAAACAAGCATTTCCTTTCCAGAACAGAAAAGATCTAGAATATTTTAAACCAAAACAGACTCAACTATCACGAAGGTCATGCTTCCAGGCGCTAATTCACGAGCAATTTGCTTACACCCTCCTCCCAAACGCTGCGGTGACCTCAGCGACTCCCCCAGCCCCCCGAGCGCGCTGCCGGCAGGAGGAACAGCCTCCTGCAACCCACAGGGAAACCCGGGCACAACACGAAGCGCAGCGGCCGCCAGCACCGCCCAGCCCGCGCCTGCCGTGCCCTGTCCGGGCCCGGAGGGCAGCGCGGTG
>VWZT01010687.1:598071-608275 GCA_013397055.1 Pachycephala philippinensis | reverse complement strand
AGCTCTGCCACCTTTGTTTTGAATCCTTAACCCAAAATCTGTTTTCAGCCATCGACTTCATCTCATGTTTCCAGACACTGTTACTAATCCCAGACCTTGATGATCCCAACCAGGGCAGCATGAACCCATTCAGGGAGTCAGGAGTGGCCACTGCGGTTCCCCCATTAAAAATCCTTTTCACCCTAGCCATGGGAGGAGAGTCACTAGTAGAAATGTGCAGAGAGAGAATTGAAAGATAACTGAAATTTGATCAGGAGCAATATAAGTTAAAAAAAAAAGAAAGAAAAGAAAAAAAAAAAGAAAACGGTTTAACAACAGAAAAAAAGGCAGTACTGGAGTTCAGTGCCGATTTAGGAATAAGATAGAGTCAAAGAGGACAGAACAACATAGATTAAGCGAAGTTTGTGATCAGGACCTAGGGGCCAGCATGCACAGGAATAGAGTAGAGGGAGACAATGGTATGTGGGGGAGACAAGAAACAAGCTTGACTTGGCTGATAAGGAGCATGTCTGTCCTAAGTCAAGACCTGGCACATTTGGGGAAATGACTAAGAAACCCAAGAGGAAACCCATGAGCCTTTAATCAGGCTTCTTGTGGCTTGTCTGGACATGACAACCATTTGCAATAACAAACTCCCCTTAACTGTCACATGTTGGTGCTACCTGCACGGCTGTCACACGGCTGCAGTCTGTTCTGAGGCTGACCTCAGCTCATGTTACAGCAGCAGAAGCATAGCAGATTCTTCTGGAAGTATCCTTACCATCTGTTTTCTGACTGTCTCTCACACTTCTCAGGTGGTTTAAGAGTTGTATAGGCAGGACCACATCTAAAAACTCTGGATTTGTTGACAGACCTGTTCTGTCTTTGTCTTCACCATAGAAAACACCGTCTCCGTTCTTGGCCCTCCACTCCATTGCAAGCTTCATGGTTACACCAAAGGGTGTTTTAGCCAGGCCACACCATTGCATCTGCGTGTGAAACAGATGGATTTTGACATCCTTAAAATGGTATAATCGCCATGTTGGAGTATTCTTCCATATGCTCTTCTCATAGTAAATTGTGTACTGGGAGGCGTTGCAGCCACACCCAGTCAAGGACCATGAGGAAGGAAGGGTGGTTGCCAACGAGATGTCAAAATAGGAGAATCAGAAAACGCCCTGTTATAGAGGAACAGATTCTTTCTGTAAGAAATCCTCCTGGTTGGTGCTAAAGAATCTGCTGTTCATCATCTGGCATGGGGACTCCGGCAGTCATCTCTGATGCCCCTTCTTGGAAGGCTGCAGATGTGTTGGAGACGACACTGCCTCGAGGGTGCTGCCTGGGTTTGTTGATGTCAGTCCAGCCTTGAGTGCAAGGATCATTGTGGTCAGGAGCTCATGGTGATCAGAAGCTGCTCATGTGGGCAGGGATGATGCACTCAGATGTTGGTCCCAGATACTCAGCATGATAACTGGAAATTATTTCCTCTGACATTGACCTGCTCCACAGATTTCTCTACCCCTCTGTTGCACTCAAGATTGTGTTTGGCAATACGCAGGCCAGTGCAGGTTACAGGATCTGGCAGAGGAGCCTGAGGGGGTACCTGAGGATCCTTCTCAGGATGTAGGAGCCTTCTGAATCCCACATCCTCAGAACAGATCACAGTCCAGAATGCATGTTGGAAGACGTGATGATGACTGTCTCCAATTTGTGATCTGAAATACTTTATATTTTGGCTCCTCCAGATGACATGCTAGCCTGGAAATTGGAAAGGTATCTTAAAGATGGGAAGGAACTGGGAACATGGGTTTATGATGTCTTGGTAACTGGTGGGAAATATCTAACACACTCTGAGAATATGTTCTGTAAAAAAACAGACAAACAAACAAAAATCTGAAGACATCTTCAGAATCTTATTTCTAACATTTTTGTCCACAGGGTAGCAATAGGAGACACTCCCGTTTGTCTTACTGTCGTACTTGGACTCTTATGCAGTGCAGGAACCTGGAAGCTAAGGGAACAAGAGCTGGGTTTCCCTGACAGAGCTCTGTTTCCACACAGAATTCATCTGTGTTATTATTAATCCTCTTCCAGATTTTGTCTAGAATGAGAGTTTCTTTTTCATGAGTCTGCCTTCCAGTGTTGTAAACAGGCTGATAAAGGACAGTTCTCTCTGTTCCCCTACCGGAAAATATTTTTGTTGTTTTAACTGTGACTAGCTTAGGTCTATGAGGTGCCAAGGCATAAACTCATGGTAGCTTGATAAGCGTGAGAAGCAAGACATTTTTTGTTGAGTTTTGTCGTTGTTGTTGTTTGCTTGTTTGTTTTGTTTTGTGCACTGGAATGCTATTAAGAGACAATTCGCTTCTATGTCTACAAAAATAGAAAACACTTTCCCTCAGCTCCCACCCCACTTCACAGAATTTTCTTGAAAAAGATTATTTTGGTCCACTAGCCAAGCTGTGCCTTGGAGCAGAAGAAAATAATTTTAACGGGCAGAGGCTGCTTGGCAAGCCCAGTTCTCCCCAAACATCCAGAACAGTCTGGAAGGTACTTGCTTGAACTAGTGAGGCTCTGCTCCCCCACCATGCTGACAGCTGGATATGCAGAGAAGCAGCCGTCGAGCCTGGGACAGTTGCCTGGCAATTAAAAGACTGTGTATGATCTGAAATATCTAAGGACATTTTGCTCATGTAATTTAGGAAAAGGGATTGTGGGCCTCACCATCAGCTTCTGAACTTTAATGTCAATTTGAATTCTGTGACTCAGAATGTAAATTCTACTATGTAAGTTTGTGAACTCTTTTCACACATGCCTTAGTGCTGTCAGGACACTGCAAGAGGGAGTCCCCTAGTACTGTGTGTGCACAGATCAAAAAAGGACTTGGAAGCTCCTATGTCCTGGCCAGTAGGTTTCATTCTTGCTGTAGGTGGATGGTTCATTGGAAATAAAGGTAAACATAATAGACCAGATGACTCAACTTCCAATTCATTCACCGATTTGTATGCTTACCCTGTCAGATATGAGACTCACCTCTGGACTCCTATAGGGATCAAATATCCTATTACCTTTTCATTATCAAGATGTAATTCTTCAATGAGAGTCAAATGCCAGCTTTGTTTCCTGCACCCAACCTCTACAGCTCTAACAATGCACGGATGAAAAACAGCTGATGCATATTTTGCTTCAAAAAGGCAGGACTGGTCTTTCTGAAATTGCAGCCATGCTTTTGTGGTAAAGGTACACACACAATTTATATTCCACAGCTAAGGAATATTTTTTAATTCCTTGTGGATTCTGAGCTCTCACATGAAAACATCTGCTAATAACATTTTTCATAATCTCCATTTGGTGAGGTAACTCTATCCCATCCTGGCAGACAATGACCAGGCCTCGGTTATTCATGTCTTCCTCACCTCCTGGCTGGGCTGGGAAATGTGATACGTTTTGGGCACAAAGCCTTTAGCACATACAAAGCTCCAAGTACACCAGAAATCTGCAGTGCATCCCATCAACATCACATACTGGTGTGAACACTTGAAAACCTTTCCAACGGTCTCTATTCATGTTTCATGCAGGATCAAGGCTTTTGCCTTTGCTTCCAAAGAACTTTGTGGCTTGGACCCAGAATATTAAAATGATTGCCTATGTTCCTGGGAGGGAAACAATAATTGATGCAGTGGAGCTTTCTGCAGTAATGGGACAGTTCATCTGGACAGAGGAGACCAAACTTTCTCAGAGGCTAACGTGAGATTCTGGGCCGAATTCCCCCAGGGACCACAGATCATCACAAGCTTGATTCACCATTTCTACTCCCACTGCAAAGCACATTCTTTTGGTTTTGTCTCTTCTGGTATGAATATATGACAACAATAAAAAATAAAACAGGACAGTTGTTCCACTAGGAGAGAAAGAGAACAAACACCACCTGACAGATGTTAGTGGTGTCATTTGGATATCCCTTAGTTACATGGATAACAATGAGATACAGGAATTCAGCATAAAAGAGAGAGATTAGACCTATGGTGAAATATGAAGTCACGTAGCAACACGCACCTGTCCCCTGGAAACTCATCTGAAGTTGCCAAACTGAGTTCACGCAGATCACAGAACAGTAAGGAAATCTAGTTAAGAAGCAAGTAGTTCCATCAACAGCATTATTTCTGGGTAGATTCTCTGCTATTACGAAGGTGTGCTCTAAAGCTTCAGCCTTTGTCCCAGCCAAGATATTCACAGCATATCAGACTTCTACCCAGCTCTGTGAAGTATGCTGGGTCTAAGTGAGACCTCAGCTCTCTTTCAGATTTTACTGAAAGTAGTCACTTCGGGTTCTAAACATCAGGAACATTCTGATGACACAAACTCTGCCTAAGAAATAATGCTAAAACCTCTGTTCTGTAAAGCCAGCTTTATTAAGATAAGAAAACAATATAGAAAAATACATGTAAACACAAGACCAAATGTGCTAATATTTTACTAGAAGCCAAAGCCTTGTGGTGACAGACCTACTGAACACGTTTAACGATCAAACCACCAACAGGTAAACAGTTACATGTAAACTGTGCTTTTGGGAACTTCACAAATAACTGTCAAGAATCAGCATTGCAGCACAGATTTTCTTATAAATAACCTGTCAACAGTTTTTTAGATAAAATATAACTGTTCTGTCTCTCAGAATATGTCTCAAGCTATAAAAACAGTACAAATCTTCTCCTAATATCAAAACCACAGTGTTAGATACAGACAGGTAAAAAAATCTAAACTGCTTAGGAATTATATTAAAATAACTCTATTAAAAACTTACCGATATTAAAAATATTTTTTTTAAAGGCTGTTCTAGCCAGAAGTTAAATCTTTAAACACAGTGCTCACAATACACAAATGTAGAGGTTTTCAGATGTAACTACTGGTAGATCAGAGGCTGGCTAAGAACCTTATCCTTAATGGTGCCCTCCAGTCATGTAGATTTGTGGTACTTCTGAGCAACGCCATAGGGAACGTGTGCAGCTATGGTGCCTAATTTCTGTGCTCCTTCAACGTGGAACATCTGGTCATCAAAGAAAATGTGGGGACGGATTTTCACCAGGAGTGGTCCTTTAGGTGCTCCTGCTAGGAAAAGTGCCTCATCAATCTCCAGACCCCAGCTACGGAGAGTCTTCAGCACTCTGGCTCCAGAGCTCGCTGCACTTCTGGCTGTGACCAGGTAGGTCCTTATAGGACAATTTAATCGTTCATTTTTTGCATAGAACTTCTTCTGGAGTTTCCCCAGGTCTTCCAGAAAACCCTTCAAAGGACCCTGAGAATGAAATACAAGAAGCATATTTAGTATATGTCCACAGTTCCCCAAATGATTCTTTTGCTTTGTTCCAAACTGCCAGTTACACACAGAATTCCTTTTCCTAATGCTGTGCTACTCCACAAATTCTCCATGTAACATCTCCAAATGGGTCTGCACCCTCACTAGGAATTCATACATTGGAAAAAAGTTCAAACCATAACACTACGTGGTAGGATCAGTGGGAAAATAATGCTCACTAAGGCTTACAAGATCTCTTACAATATTAACTATAGTCTTTAAAAAAAGTTCATTAAAAATACTGAGCTCTTTTTACTATGAACCATGAGTAACTCTTTCTCCTGCACAAAACCCAGTAGAAGACCTAATTACAAAGCCTTCAATGAACTCTTTCCAGACTAATGACTACAGTACACTCCAATTAATAGAAGTAAATGACAGTTTGGTTCAAATTGCAATTTATTGCACTGTCCAGTACTTTCATAAATAAAGCTTTTATTCTGAATTTATACTACTTTTAACAATAGCAGAATTGGTCTTTCAGTATAAGCTAATGTTAAAATATTTGTGTTTTTAGACAAATGGCATAGTTCTGCTTGGGAATAAGCAGGTATAATCCTGTTTCAATAACCAGAATATCTCAGTGTTTGAAATTAACATTACCTACAGTCTGATAAAAAAATAACCAAGGAAATCAGTACTAGCATTTCTCTTTCTAATGACACCATTAGAAGACAACTGTAAGTCAATGTCTTATATATGCAGTTCTCTCAGAGAAGAGGGAGGACTGCAATGGTGGCCTGGTAAAAGGACAGCAATGGTGGCCTCTTTTATGTGAAACATGTATTTTAAAGATTGTCCTCCAAAAAGGAAATAAATAGGGCCACCAGCTTTCACAAAGAACACATCCACACTGGGAAGCTGGAGAAATAACAGCAGCAATGAAAGTCATCACATCTTTTGGAAACTCCCTTTAAACAAGAAATTCAAGCCATACAAACCTGTGCAAGAGGCTTATTTTCATTCAGCTGTTCATGTTCAAAAAATCTATCTAATCCTTGCTCTTTGACAATCTGTTCTGATTCATCAGAAAAGATAACAGCATCCCCATCAAATGCCACCCTCAGCTGTGTATCCGAGTAAGCAACATCTTTGTTGGCAGTGAACATCGTAGCTGATGCAATGCCTGAAAATAGATCAGAGACCCTCAGTTAGCATATCCTGCAAAATCTTTCATGAAACCACCAGCAGTTTGGTTCCAACAGCTTATTGGTGGTGACCTTTATATACGGTGAGCACAAACGATCACAAAAGCTAATTAGAGATGGCTGTTCTGTAACACAAATGCGTGGAAGCTGTCCCACTGCCAAAACTTCTTGGACATGCTTCCTTCCACTTTCATATAAGACTATACAAAAATGGTCCCCAAGCTGTGCTGCAAATGAGACAAAAGCAGGAAATCCCAAGGAGACCACTCAATCAAAGTATTTGTTACTTTTTAACTTCTTATGGGACATAGAAATTACTTTTTTAAGTTGTATCAAAAAGATGATGCTATTCAAACAGAAGTTAAATAGAGATGGGAGTTTTGTTTCTTGTTGAAGGAGACAAGACAGAAAGGTGTAGGGTGATTAGGCTGGCATTATTAAGCAGGCTGAAGGATCAGAGAGGAATAGTATCACATGGTTTTATTTGGTTGAGTAAATATAAGTGATAAGCTTGCACCATACTAAGTGGTGACTTTCTGCATTTGATGAAGCAGCACTACTTTCTGTGAAAGACACACAATATATTGACATTTGAACAAGCTCAACAGAGAGATAGCAAAAGAAAGTCAATTCAAACCTGCTTCTATAGCTTCCTGCACTTTTTCAGAATCCGCTGAGAGGTACAGGTTCGTGAGGTACGCAGTCAGGTAACCAATGGGGCTCTCTCCTCCCGTCATACAGAAACGTTCAATTGTTAAGCCTAAAGTAACAACAGCACAAGGTGTGGCTCTGCCTTGACACTACAGACCTGTAAAAGGAACCTGTGAAAAGGTACACTAGCCTAGCTTACAGTAAACTTAAAAAAAAGAAAATATGTTGATTGTAATTTCAACAAGTTACACAGCTCAACATGATTACAATGTTCGATCAGCTCATCCTCATTAAGAATTTAGGGGAAAAAATTCCCTCTCAGACAGCAGAGTAACTGCTGTGAAGATATATGCGTAGGGAGCATAGATACCAAACATCAAAATGTTTAAGGACTTCTCCAAAGTTATGGTTCACACCTGAGAAATCTAGAGCACTGGACCAAATTCCATCAAATACTATTTCACTTGTGCTGACACCCAAAAATAAATATCAAAGAAGCTGCTTTTCCCAAATTCAGAACAGGAAGGATAAAATTAATTCATTATTATGTAACAGCTGCCAATTCTACACATTAGTATTTATTTTATTTACCATAGTGATTGATGCTGTTTATGAGCCTCACTCCCACTTGGGCATGGTTATTAGTCATCAGGACAATATCAAACCGTTCTTCATCATCAGGGTACAGCTCAAGAAGCCGGGCATTGACATGCTCCAGCGCCTGCAGGTTAAAAATGTGGAAGTCAACAGACAAGTGGAATGTGCCTCCTTTCTTAGTCACTGTAGTTTTAGTGATAGGATTGTCTTGAAGGAAAATAGTTTAACTTGCTGAACTTGTTTTACTCCTTTCTGCTTTGCTGACCCCAGCAACCATTTGATTGGATTCATTTGAAAGGAAGCAAGTAATTTTTTTTTTTTTTTTTTTTTTTTTGAGGTATGGAATTTACTTATGCTCATTTACTGACACAGTTCGGGTCACCAGGTGTCAAAGACTATCCTTAAGTAATGAGTACAAAATCACATCCTGTCAACTTGATTAGCTTGAGAGTTTCTAATTGCAGTGCTGAATGAGACAGATTTTGATTTGAGATCTCTTCAAAGATAATGGGCCAAAATGTTATAACCACAGTCTGGCATTCTTATTTCCTTGACCTTTCATCCGCTCATCTCTCTCTGTATCCATCTGTTCTCCTATTTAGAAGTTCATCCCTTTGGAGTAAGACCTTTTTGGCTTTGGGATCTTGGCCCCTGAATGGAATTCTTTAGGATTACAGCAACAAAATCAACAATGAATCATCAAATGAATGCAAGATAGATTGTTTTTTATTAAGGTACTTTAAAAAGTCAGGCCAGTTGTTCAGAACTAAAGCACAGATTTCATAATTAAATTCTGGGAATCTCACTTTAAAAAGCTATGTTACTGTGTGACTGTGCTTAGGGAAATTCTAAGTGAGAGCCTGGTATAAAGCCTAGGAAAAAATCTTAGTAAGTAGTCATAACTGACTTCTATTGTTAATACGCTACTACACTGGCAATTCCTTAAATTGTTAGAGGATAAGGGTGGGGAGAGGGGATGCAATTTTTTTGTCCAGTGCCTGTATACTTTGCAGTCTAAGGACACCCTGGCCTTTTTTTTCAAATCTTAAGCACTACAAGCATGAGATATAACACTTTTAAGTTAGTATCTTAAACATTTCAATAAGGGAATCCAAAGAAAAATATATTATTTCTTTTTTGCTTTCTTTGTCTCCAAGTAAGAAAGGATGACACAACAAAGCCGTAGTTCTCTAGCCTAAGGATTCCTGTGACTAAGCGATATAAATAATTCAAATGCAAATAGCATATCAGAAGGGAACAGAGATCAAGGTGCATTTAGCTGGGCATAGCTAACAGCTCTGATTTTCAAAGTATGAGCAGTTAAGGAGTCAAATCTTGCTTATACTCAAACTAGATTTGACACTGAACTCTAACAAATCTTAAAAACTAACCGTACTAGCAGGGCTGCTACATGTAGGAAAAGATGCAGTAAATTCCCAAGTCAGTCTGCCCTCACTGGTGTACAAAGTGAATTATTTTATAGCCACACTTTTATGTTAAAAGCACCTTTACAGTGCTTGTGCCATTAATACTACTAAAAGCTATGTTATATTTACAGCAGCATGGGTATTGACATAAGTAATTTTTCCACTGCGTATGTTCACAAAGTGATTAATGAAGAAAATGTTTTAAATTTCTGAGACCAAAACTGAAGTAATGCAAATCTACTTTTAAAATCTGAAATGTTATGCCACAACTCTGACGTCAGCAAGAATGATTTCTAATTATGATTAAACTAATCTCCTAAAATCGTTGTGGTAAAGCTCACCAAAGAATTCTCAATGGACATAAAATTAACTCTGTAAGACCGTGTTTTTTCAAGACAGTCCCACTAAAACCTGCGCTCTTCAAAACCATACATATTTTCAAGTCTTTTCACTTTTCTGTCATTTCACTTGCTTTCCATGCTGCAGGCTGTTTCCCTTGGCCATTTCTCTTTTCTTGTGCAATGAAAGCAAAACATTCCATTTCAGCTCTTCTTAAACCCTGACTCAGAAGTAGGGAGTCCATTTCTTTTGCTGGTCCTCAAGAACAATTTCCAGTGTGACAATGAATGCAAGGAAAAATTAAAGTTGACCAGAAGAAATTAAAATCAACACTGTTTGTTTGTTTGGCTGGTTTTTGTTTGTTTTTTGGGTTTTTTTGTTGGTTTGGTTTTTTTGTTTGTTTTTTTTTGGGGGGGTGGGTAGGCCAGGGTGGGGAGTGAGTTGATTTTCTTGTTTTGGGTGGTTTTGGGGAGGAGGAGGTTGTGAAAAACTTAAACAATTTGGGGCCTCTTTTGACTGAAATGGTCTTAAAAGGAAAGGTGCCTCGTGTGCCCCACGTCCAGCAGAAAAGGCAGGTTACTCCTCACCCACACCTGGGATGTGGTGCTGTGAGCCGGGATACAAACCGGGATGCTGCGGGTACCACTCCGGTTCCGGTGACGCGAGCAGTACGTGCTCTGCCGCAGGCATTTGGCATTAGTGCCAGC
>VWZT01010687.1:582286-597662 GCA_013397055.1 Pachycephala philippinensis | reverse complement strand
AAAGCCTTGGCCGCCGCCCAGTCCTGCTCGGCCTCCTGCTGCCCGTTCTCCGCCGCCTGGCTGGGCTGCGGCTCCTCCGAGCCGGAGCCGCTCATGGTTCCTGGCGCAGCCGGGGCCGTAGCGGGCGACCGGGAAGCGGTGGCAGCGGCCGCCCCCCTGCCCCGCCCCGGCCGGGCGGGGGAAGGCACCGGCGCTGCCTCTCCCTGGCGCTGTGCACGCCCGGGGACGCGGCGCGGAGCGCTCTGACCCTACCTCGGAGCGGGGCGGCTCCGGCTCCGGCCCTGGCCGCGACGCAGGCTCCGCGGGGCCGAGACCCCCCCACCCCTCACACCCCGAGGCTCAGCCCTCCCGCAGTGTCTCCCCCCATCGTGGGGTTCGTGGGGTGCGCGGGAGCCGCAGCTGCGGCCCTTCCCCGCCGCCCTCACAGCACCTGCGGCGGCCCCTTCCAGCGCACGCTGACTCCGGCCGCTGCCCTGCACAGTGCTCGGGGGAGCGGTGCCCGCAGCTGCTTGGTGTCAGGCAGCAGCCGCCAGCAGTGTACCTACAGCATTAGAGATTTATTTAACTGCAATGGCTTCATTGATGTAATGTTAACTGCAACAAATTCCCAGGAGATTTCTTGTATAGTAGGTTTTAGCAATCAAAATGGGCTTGATGTCTGAGACCTGGGGTCGTTTGTGCCATGCAGCATCATGGAAAATACCTTCACGAAACAGCAATTTGGGCAGTGGTGTGGAGAGTGTGTGCACACCCACAAAAACTGTTACTCTGGCATGAGCTTGGGGTGGTCCTAAAATCCAGAGTCCCACACAGAGCTGTGGGCAGCATCTAAGGCTCATACAGCTCTCTGAAATGGTCCTGTCTGCCTCTGCAGATCACCGTCTGAACCACAGCAAAGGTTTCCACACTGATAAGCTGTAGGAGAGAGTGGAAAGTGAAGAAGGAATCGGATTTTCTCCTAAGCCTGTCCCGGATATGGCACGGCAGACTCACAGTGGTATCTATGTCACAGCACATGTGATCACCATCCAAAGGAACTTTAACATTTTGAATGAAGACTCTAAATATTGATTCCAGCCCTGATCACTACATAATCTGTATCCGATTGTCAGATCTTTCTGTCTCCATAGAGTCTCCAAAAAAGAAACAGTATTCTTTTGTTACTTTTGCCCCTTGTTTTTTTTTAATGTGGCTTCCCAGTGAAAGGAGGCTTATGTGATTATACCATCTGTCCGTCTTTCCCCAGTGATGTTCAATTGCAAACAAATTTGACAGAAGGATAAAGATCTCAAAGAGATCTAAATTGTTAAACTCTTTAGTGAGAATCAACAGCAACATGCAATTTGTTGCCCTGCTGGGGAAGGCAGTTTATCTGCTTGTTCCTCTGCTGTGTAGTAGCAAAAAAACACTGCCTGGCTGATCTGCCACCTCCAGATCTGCCACACTGCCTGATGCCCAGCTAACAATGGAGGGATCTGGAAGCAGGGAAGTGATGGAAATGGGGAGGTTAGAGGAAATGGGAAATGGGAGTTGACCATACTGGGGGAGGGGAGCTGGAAGTAGGAGGTAAAACTGAGAGCAGTGCATTGAGAAAACAAATGTGAAAAGACAAGCTAGGATCATTGTAGTGGCTGTTGGCATGGGAAGTTGCAAAAGGCATAACAAAAATCTGAACAAACCTGATTTTAGTAGCTCTGCTACTGATAGATGTGCTTTTTTCCCTTGAATTTTATCCTGACTATTTCACTCCGAGTGCGTTTCCATGTCTGAGCTCAGACCTGTAGCATGTCATATGCTGCTGAAAACACCTGCTCCCCTCCACGCAGTGAGGTCAGGCTGGGCAGCCAGGCTGATCCTGGAAAAAGAGTTCAAGCCACAGAACAGCAGCTCCTGGTCCCAGTCACCACCACTGTCCTGCTCAGAGACTTCAGCACCAGTCTAAGAAGGTGATCTCCAAGAAGAGACTATTCCTAGTTAAATAGTTTGGTCCGTTGCTCATGGAGAAGAGGGGAAAAACACAGGAGGAATCAGGGACCAATTCTCTGGTGGTTACAAAACTGAACTGTCCTCTCTGTGTGAACATGGGACAATACCTTTCCAGAGCCATGCCCAGGTTGACTTCTTGTTGTGCTGTGTTCCCCACCACCCTGCATCTACTCAGGAGCAAAATCAGAGCTCCTCAGGCACATTCTTTGTTTTTATTTTTGTTCCCCCCTTTCCTGTCCACCCAAGAAAAGAGTAATCACTCAGTGAAGACTCCTTTTACCCTATGCAAGACATCTGAAAACTTAAAAGATGGTAATTTGGTACTGGGCCCATGCAGTGCTGTTGATGTGCTGCTGCTGAAAGCAGTGCTATGCTAACAGAAATACTTTGCTTGCCAGACCCACATGGTATCTCTACACAGCACTCAGCTGTGTGAACATATGCACTGAGCTGCCATGTCTCTGTTCTGTGCTTGGCTGCCTGCTGCTGACATACCCTCCATTTCCTCTTTTGCTGGAGATTGTGAGCTCAGGGCCTGACATGAAAGCCTTCCAGCTTCAGCACCTTATAAATGAAATCTTGACTTCCCAAATGCAGAGTGTAGCAGCCTTATCTACATCTAAAACATGTAGTAATGCCCACGGGGTTCCAGGAAAGAGCTATATCTTGCTTTCACTAAACCTCCTGGGGAGTCTGAGAAATAGGAATGGATCCAAAACTGAATGACTCTGTGGTTTCTGAGCTAAGCTAGAAAGGAAAGGGAAGGAAAGGAATTTTCTGCTATCATGCATTAATTTGTAGGGCATTTACATTAAAAAAAAAAGAATTTGTGTATGTATCTTTGCATGTACATTTTTATAGTTAGTCATGCACGTTCCCTGAAATCTGTTACAAGTATTAGAATAAAAAGTAAGTCTGAACTGCTGTTATTTTTCCTGCGTTAAGAACAACCACTCAGAATGATTTATGTGTTCTTGTTCAAGAGGGACCTCAAAGTGCATTACTAAAAATAGTTTTTAAAAGTTGTGGGGTTTTTTCTTCTTTTGATACCTACTTCTATTTGGAAAGACATGAAATATTTCCAAATATTTAAAATAATGAGAGCAAAATTAGGAGAATTGTTTTTAATTGAAGGACATTATCTCTCTTTGAATGTATTGTGACTGGTTGTATCACAAACATAGACTCCAGAGCCTACCTCTCCCAGAGTCATGACAGGGTCACTTCAGAGTGCAATTGCACTGACATTTACTTCATATATGCATTGTGATTTTTCATTCTGAAAGCCCAAGACCCATAGCATAAGTATGGTGTTCCCAGAAGGAAGGAGCCTGAGATGGGCTTTGATCTAGGTCAACCTGCCATGGCAAAATGTGTGACAACACTGCCACATTACCTCTGACCAGCCAGATAAATAATTTGTAAAATCCTGCTGTTTGTAGGTAGTATAAGCACCTCTAATACAATCCTAGTATTGAGGACCTGATTCTATAAAACAGTTAACAACTGATTTTCTACACGTGTTTCTATATTTCTACATGATTTCTACAAATCCTCAATGTGGATTTCAGGCAGTCTATATTCTTTTGTTTGTCTACCTGCTGTTATCAAGTTTAGTCTAACACAGGCAGAAATAAAAAGGCAGTTGGTTTGTGCCAAAGATGTGCATGATGAAGCTGCATCATGCCTTGAAGGCACATCTATTTATGCTGAAGAAACCTTCATATTGCATCATAGTATTCACTTTCCTTTTTCATCTCATGACACTTTCTAGTTCTTTTGGTCCCTCTTCAGCAGTATTTTTCTTTTTTTCTCTCTTTCCCCACTTCCCACCCTCTGTGTTTGTGCAGGGAAACTAGAATGCAGAAATCTGTGGCATCACATTACAATCTATGGCAACCGCCTTGTGTCTTTTCCTGGCATAGCTTTGTTCTGGTCTTTAATAATATGTTCATTTGCAACAGCCACATAAATTACCTAATGACATACATCTTTTGTTCTTCCAAAATGATCTATTCCACCTCCATCATTCTGAGCATGATTCATTCCAATATTCATGAGACAGGTGACAAGGAAAGCTAAATCCAGCACAAGTGCAGAGGAATGCTCAGTGAGGTTTGCTGAGCCAGGATCTTTTCCCTAAGAAATCCAGTTTAATCATTGCAATAGAAGCTTCACTTCCCCTGTTACTGAAGTTTCCTACTCTTTAATCTTCTCAGAGGGAAATCAGCAGCCAAGTTTTGCCTTTAGGTTTTGGGAGATTTCTTTTCTCTACAGGACTTCATATAATTTTTCCTAGGAAAATACAACTGTAACAAAACTTTTAGACCTGAACTCTCTTCCTAATTATTCTGAGCTGAACAACAAATTTTTACCCCAAGAAAGGCTCGTCACATAATTGCAACATTTAAAAACAAATCAAGAAGAATTCTGAAATTCAGATAAAATATTATTTTTACCTAGATGCTAACTAAAAAATTAAGAAAATGGTGTCTTAGCTCCAATGCTGAATATGTCTGCCCCATCTAGTTGTTTGACACAGGGAGAACTGAGAAGCATTCAGTGAGCAAGCAATCCTGGCCATCTTGTCAAGAATGTGGAATATGACAAATAGGACATGAATACCGTCTTGTTGAAAATCTGTGGTCAGAAAAGGCTCTACAAAAGGCACATATGCTATCAAAAATAATCATATTGGGGTTTTTTCTGAGTTAGAAACAAAACAGTATGGCTTTATGTCATAACTTTTGTATTCATAAAAACGAAGACAAATGACAATAACCATATTGAATAATGAATAATAGGTTCAGCTGTTCAGGATTTGACTTTGTAGCACTGGAATCACTCTGTAGGCACTTAGAGAACACAAAGGAAAAAAAAAAAAAGATGAGCTGGAGACAGGTTTGTCCCTGTTCCAGGCTTAAACAGAAGAATATTTGCATTACAGAACAGCCACACATAAGATGGAAGGTAGATAAACTGTATGTACAAACCCTTTGAGGCTCCTAGATCCTACTGAATAAAAAGTACAATATCATGAAAAACTTTCGATTCAGTTCTCTATAATAGAGACAGTTGTTTGAGCATTTTTTATTATGCACTAATTATCTCTTTAATAATGGAAATTAATGGAGGCTCTAGTCACGCAAGCAGCCCCACACAGGGACATGTCTGTGCGAGACTGAAACCTAAATGTTGAAACCCTATTGATTCATTTTACCATAACAAAAGACACTAAACTATTCTAAGATTCACTCTGGTAATTACATGTTCTATTCTGTATTAAATACCCATGGTTTAATTGTGCTATCTTCCACAAGGGTTCATGTTAAGTAGTAAATTAGGTTAAAATCTTTAATGAGAACATCATATTGAAAAAGATTCTTAATGAGAACATCATATTGAAAAAGATGCTTAGATTTTTTTTTTGTGTGGTTGTGCAAAAATACCATAAAGATATCACTTAACTTCTGTTGCACTGTGCTAGTTATAATTTAAAAAAAAGGGGAAACAAGCAAGTCTATTAGATGTGGTTCTCCTTCTCCCTCTCTGGGGTGTACAGAGAAAGCCATTCAAGCGAACACCCATTTCCTGAACGGAGGAAGGTATCAAACAAAGTGTGCACCAGAGTGACACTGATGGGGGCTGCTGTGCACCCCTGATGGGACAGGAGAGCGATCCCACGGGCTCCGGGAGCAGGAGCAATGGCAGAGCAGAGCCATCAGAGCAAAAACATCCACTGACTGTGCTACAGCACTGACTGCCATTCACACATTGGGAAGAACAGATCCACTGTATTCCAAAAACAGAACTTCTGCCTTTCCTCCTTATGTACATGCCAAGTCTCATTTGAGCCTTACCCCACAGTGAAACTCACCTACAGAGCAGACTGGGCAACAGGAATTTTGTTGACATATCCAGTCTTCCTGCTGCTGTCCTTGAGAACAAATGTTTTTGCTTGTCTCTTTATGAGTATGTGAAAAAAATACACTGTCTACACCCTCCCAGGCAATGAAGAATAGGAATAGTCAGAAAATGTACAAATTGCTCCAAGCAAGGGGTGTGGGACGATGTGATTTTACCTACTAATAAAGGAGACAAGGTTTAATTTCAGCAAGAGTGCTTTTGACTGCAGAGTTACCACCCAGGTCTAAGAAGAGGATTGTAAGTGATTAGTGCAGCACTCCTGATGGGGAAAGATGAGCCAGAAGTGTAAACAGAAGAGGAGATTTAGGGCTTCTCTAAGCTGTGGCTTCAAACCTGTCAGCAACCTGCACACAACATCTCTGTTACTTGAGTTGTGATGTGATTCTCTTTTGCAGGGAATGTGTATCCCATTTCTGGTTCAGGTCCCCTCCCTCCTTTTGGCAAGTTAAGCTTTTGGGAGAAAACAGGTACGGACTAAAAGCAATGATAATGTGTTATTGTTTGTGCTGTGCTAGTTTGCAAGGGCCTCAGAAGGCATCGGGGAGCTGTTGTGTTTGCTGCTGCAGGAACACACAGGAAGGTGCTCCCCATTTGACACCCCTCCTCCCTTCTTGAATCCTCACAGTAAAAGGAAGATTATTTTTGCAGACCTCTCCAAGCTCAAGCATTAAGTGTGAGGCTCCCACAGTTGCCCTTCTCCACATGCTTTCCCACAGCTGTGCTGCTGTGTTGTGCATTTGCAGTGCAGTGTTTCAGTCCCTCTCTTGCACTTGGCTGCCACAGAGCCAAGAAAACTAGGCTGGCCTGGTTGGTGTGATTGCTAGTGGGAATTGCCTGATGCAGAGGGTCATGAGCTGAGGTTATGGGACTCAGCTGCAGCTGAAGGTGAGACCCACACTCAAAATCTCCTCGCTCTATGGCCTCTCCTTTTGTTGTGGGACTTAAATTTTCCTCAGACACGTTCATCAATTCTCATCGTGCTTGCATCAGGGTAGAGAACACTTCAGCAGTCTGTTTTTAGTTCCTTGAAAGTGACTTTCAAGTTGTATTACTTACAGTATTAAATAAATGTATTAAAGCAGTATTTAGGTTTCTCTGTTTTCAATATTTTTCTTGAGAGTGTGGAGAGATAACAATATGAACTACAATGACAAGAGCAACACCAGTAATAACATAAAAAGTAATGTTTCCAGTTGGAGGCTTCTACAATTTGGTAGTAAGTATCTACATCACAAAATTATTTTAAATGGTGCTATACCTCATTTTAAATGGTGGTGTAAAATCACAGAACAAAAAAAAACTCAATGAGATTTCAGTAGGTCATGGATTATATAAATGGGTTATCAACTTCAGCTCCTGACTTTGAACAAAACACATTAACTGTCCTGCTTTCATCCTATTTTCCTTCCTGTTCAGAAATTTCCAGGCTGGATGTATTCAATATGGTCTCTCTCTGTAAAGAAAAAAAATACTGTACGTGTAGAAGGCAGTTTATTACACTGAAGGCTGAACTTGCACCCTCTTTCACACAGAGAGCCTCAGGTGACTGTACTGCCGAGGTCAATGCCTTTGGCAAATGTATGTGTGTGTGTAATGCTGGCACAGTGTGGGGGAATGAATCCAGACCTCTGAATCCGAGACTTTTCAACAAAATTAGCGTGCAGTCTCTCCAAAAGTACTGCAGGACTTTGCCTGGCAAGCCCTGTGGAGGGCTCCAAAGCTAGAAGTTACAGACTTACTGGAAGATGGAGAGCCTGTGAGAGCTACAGCCAAAGATCACCCAAGGATCTTCACCCAAGGGTCTTCAAAGTAGTTACGTTGGGTATTGGTGTGTCAGTGTGGCAGCAGTAAAGAGCACAGGGCAACTGGCTGGTGTTTGTACAGCCTAGGCTGGCCCAGTGCTGCTGTGCCTGCTCCTGGCACCATCAGATAGTTCAGGTTTACTCGTGGGCAGCCCCCTGCTGTGTAAGCACACCTCAAAAAGTAGTTTCTGTTCATCTGAAATACTTATTCTGTCATTTTGCTGGGCTTGTATATATATTACTGTGCGAAGTCTGGTGGTCTGTGGCATGAGGGAGGTTATAAAAGTTAATAGAAGTGTTGTTCATGTGTTTAAACTCAGTGAATCACTGGGAGATGGGGTTGAGTGTAGTGTTTGGAGAGACCCTGACAGGTCCCAGTGGCCTGTTCAGATTTGTCGCTTCTCTGGTGAGAGTTCTGGCCGCTGCCAGCTTTTGGTTTTAATTAAAATGTATTGAGTGGTTTTGTGGCCTGCAGCCATGTCCTTTTATACTGCCCTGTCTGCTTGCAGAGACTCAGAGGATTATTGTAAATCAGGATTTGCGTGATGCTGGGGTGCGACTGTTGAGTCAGAAGGCTGAGCTGGTCCTGAACTCACCCTCATCATTGCAATACCCACTGCTAGTCAATTAATGCAATGTTTCTTTTTTTCTGTTTTTGACTCAAAGCTTTGAATACTATTTAGTATCTTCAATTTATTTTCAGCTGACTTGATTACTAGCTGTTTGATAAAAAAACCTATCTATATCTCTCTCTGTAGATATTGCTTCTCTAATATCCTTCCCATTTATACTAATCAAGTAAAAATAACATGAGTTCTTATCCAGGCAGGAGGTGTGTGATGAAATATTTTGTTTAGCAAATTCAGAAGTAAGTAGTGCTTATCACTACTGGTACCATTCATTCTCCAGTCTGTATCCATTCATTCCTACTGAAGACACACAGTTCCTGTTGATACTTGTACCTCTAATAATATCACAGATATTTGTACATGGTATTTCTCACTGTCTTCTTTAATTTGTTTTATAATATTTGTCCTTATGCATGGCCTTCTTCTACATGATATCTTTTAAATAAGTTCTATGGTCAAAATCCTCTCTTTCCTGCCAGTAGTGAGATATTTTCATCAGGAGAATTTCACTCTTCCAGAAACTGGCTTCTCTGTCCTAGAGGAATCTCAAATGAGCCACAGCAGACCTCGAGTGACAAGGGTTGCATACAGCCCACACAGGAGTTAAATTTTTAACACTTAATAGACCATTGCAGAAGTGGAAAATGGCATAGGGGTAACTGGATTTGTTTTGTTGGCTGCAAATTCTTTTGAAAGCGAAAAGTTGCAGTATGTATGAGCAAGAGTTTTTTTGGGTTTTTTTCTGGTCCTGTAAGAATTGTTTAAGTTAGAAATCCTTTGTAAAGTCCCTTAGATCTCCAGTTCATCTGAATTTCATCAAATTATTAATCCTTGTCAGTCATGAATGTCAAAAAAGTACCACTGAGAGCAGGGGAAAAAATTAAATACTGCAGTTTGAGTTTACCTCACTATAACAGCATCTGAATAGTTCAGAAACATTGACCAAAATGCTCTTGATACTTTACAATGGATTCTGTTTGTCTTTTGCTTTTGTTGGTTTTTTGTGGGTGTTTTTTGTTGGTTTTGTTTTTGTTTAGGTGGTTTTTTTGGTTTTTTTTTTTTTTTTTTTTTTTGTTGGTGGGGTTATTTTTATTTTTATTTTGGTTTTTTTTTTTTGTTTTTTTTTTTTTCTGTGAATTGCAGCATGTTGGCAGGAGGTTTTTGGGCATCCAGGTGAGAAAGGAATATTCTCAGTGCAGGTTAATTCTTGCTAACTCAAGTATATCTCCCCTGAGCATGTGTAAACAGATTTTCCAAAGCCTCAAAACTTGGCAAATTCAGCTTTCAGAAGTATGACAAAAGTTGCTTTAAAGTATTAATGCGACCCAAATGATATCTTTTTCCCTAGCTACATTCTAATTTTGCTAAAATAATTTTTTTCAGTTCAGGTTGAAATAACAACAACAACAACAACAACAACAACAACAATAATAATAATATCAAATCTTAGTCAACCTAAGATACAGCATATAAACTATTCACTCAAAAATGGGAGAAGTCTTTGGAGCTGAATAAAAAGATGTAAAATAACTGGTAATCTAATTCTTGTGGTCTTTTTATTGCCATGAAAAAGCTTCTAAGTAACAGACCACGCATTGCATATGATTCTGATGAAATGCAAAAGAAGGTAAACAGTCAAATAAGTAATAGTAAAAAACATAGCATAAATGGAATTTTTCAGAGGATATGAATCCCAGTTTTATAATATGTCAGAATAAAGATGGGCAATAGTGCAAAATATGTGAAAACACCCATAAAGTTTTTCATACTAACCCTCCTTATATCATGCAAAAAGATAATATTCTATAATAGGCCTCTGTTTTCCTGTAAGACACTCTGAGGTCATTTTTGTGAGTTGGTGTCATGTCACGTTGCACCAGTAGAGAATTCAAATCCTGTTACCATTTCAAAATACTTCCTGTTTCCATTTGTATAATTGCACTGAGAATCAACATTCTTAGATGCAGCTGTTAAAGAAAACCAAGAGAAAACAAACAAACAAAAAGGAATAGATAATTCTTCTTATCCCTAACAGACTTTTCTCCCAGTTTGTCCTAAAAGTTCTTTAAAAAAAAATCCAAAAAAACCAAACAAATGCAACCCCCACACATGAACCAATTAAGATTCACCTGAAATGACACAACTACACGTTTGATTCCTGATGTAGGGCTTCAGGGCAGCACCAAATGGTATTCTCTACAGTAAATTAGCTACCCCATTCAGCTGTGGCACATGACATACAGCACAAGCCATGCTACTCCTGATCACATGGACTGGGTGGTAAAGCCCAAACAGTTTAGAGATGCTCCATTTTCTGATGCTTCCATAATTTGTTGCTAATGGCCACAGCAATACTCATTTGCTCCTATTTGTTAAAAACTTAATTGGAACAGTCTACTCAAGCTTGGGGGCAGAAGATTTCTGTGTTCAAGTGTCTGGAGACACCTTTGCCTATGCAGCCTCAGTAGTTAACAATATCAGGGTGGATATGGAACAGGAGAAATATGGAGCAATATTAATTTATTGCTAGTAATATCTCCATCATTTAGGAAAAATACGGTCAGACTCTTTGGTATATCTCCCCTTTCCCAACACATCCAGTAACATCTATTCAGTATTGACTCTTGGAAAAAAAATAAGGAGATAACAAGGTGGCTCTATGTGACTTTTTGCTGTATTTCTTCTTAATCTCCTGACAATGAAATATATAATCTGAGTTTTCCACTTCAAGAGAAACATTTTTTCCTTACAGGGCTTTTTAATCCTCCATAACCAAGATGATCAGAGCCCTGGCAGGGATGTGGTCTGTCCGAGTGCCAGTGGAGAAGCTCCAGCCTGATAGCAGACTCAAAGCTTCTGGTCTAATGGATGATGGTGGTGCCAGCACGTGTGTCTTCTCGGAGATAGGAGTGTCGGTCTCACACCACAGCAGGATTTCTTCCCTCTGCAGCAGTCAGCGGTTGCTGCCAGGAGCAGCAGTGTGGCATTGATTCCAGCTGCTGCCTCCCAGCTGAATGCCAAGACACATAAACTGTGGGATGTTCTTAGCAACTCCTCCATGAGGCAGCAAGATAACATGAGAAACATAAGGAGATATTAAAGAGCAGATGATAAACCATTTTCAGGAAACAGCATTTCATCAGAAAAGAGGCTGAACTTTATCAAAGGGAAAACGTCTCCTGGAGGACTTGCCAAAGTAAATCTCTTTGATACAAATGGTTTAAGCAAAGACTTTCACCTTAATCTACTGTGCAGTGACCTGGTCTTCTGATATAGAGAATAATTATGAGTGTTTTCAGAATTGCTGTGGTATGCAAGCCCTCCAAACCTAAAATAAGTACTTATAGTATTCCCACTTCACCACTCTGATCTTAGTCACCTACATTTCTCTTAAATTTAATAATACCTAATATCTTTAAACTTTGCTACTTGAAAGTGCTTCAGTGCCTTGTGAAAGATTTTAAAAATGCAGTTCCTCATTAACAAGTTTCTTTCAGCTTTTATTATTTCACAGTTTTATTATTTCACCTGTGCTAAAAGGGATAACATCGAGTATAATGAATAACCCACAAAGAACTTGCCCAAAGGGTAGTACAAAATGGAGAGGAAAAGATGAGTGTGTAGCTGTTGAAATTAGTATTTTCTTGCAGATTGGTCTTTCTGCCAGTTTGTCACCCTGGACATTTTCAGTTTAGTTTATTTGCGTTACAGTAGAAGTGACAATGTAGTTAAATATAGCCTCTGAAAACAAGATCTATGCCTGTTTCATTTGAATTCTACTGTTCTTTCATTAAACATTTCTTCATCTTTGCAGAGCCAAATTCTTACAATAATAAATCAGAGACACATAAAGTTCTTGCCAAGTCAAATATCTACAGTTTCTGGCAATTATGTAATTTCCAGATTTGCTACAATGGCTCTTGCTGATAAGTCAATTGTCATAAAAAGAAATGTTCCAGACCAATCTTTATTAGGGTGTCCTTCACTGATCTGTGTAAAATAATCCCCCTCCTGCCCCGCTCTCTTTTAGAAAAGAGAAACATAATTACAGCTTTTTCCCTTGCTTTGAATGACTCTTCATCATAACAATTTATATCTGGAAAATGTCACAAGAAAATGTGAAAAAGGTAAGTTTAAACCAAAGAAATCAGGCACTGCTGTTATTAATAGAGCAGCTCAAGAATGTTTCCCATGATGTGTTATAAGGGCTCTGTCTTATAATAAAATTTAACAGTGATGTATTTCCCTTGTTCTCAAGTTGATTTTGTATTAGAAGTCCAGACAAAAGTAATTTGTAGCAAAGGTCTCTGATCCAATGTCTGTACATGGAAAAGACTCAAAGGACTTCCATGCCCATTTAAAAGCCCTTTAAAATGATTAATGGCTAAATGCATTACAAATTATCAAGTATTTCACACTGACAAAACAGAGGGACTTGTCATGAGTTTTGGCCAAATTTTTCTCCCTTAGTATTTAGAGTAAAATATCTCATAAACTGTAATTTTGAGACCCCATTCAGAGTGATGATAAAGTACGGGCACATGAAATAAAGCCTTGCACCTTTTGCCCATCTTTTTTGCCTTTTTTAATGTAGTTGTTTAATATTTAAAAGGGTGATTGAAATCCTCATTGCCACCTCCAGTGCAAAGCATTCCCTGAGTTCTTCATCATTTTGATGGCAAATGAGGAAGAACAAAATGAAATCCCAGGACTTAGCTGTAAGTTCCCAATTTCTCGTCATACCTGGAAGTGATTCTGGCACCAGCTCTGAAAAAGAAGGCTATTCCTTTCTGCACTTAAAATCTGATTATTTATTTTCCAGATCTCAATAGTTTTTTCCTTGAGTGAAAAGACAAAGCTAAGATGTATAGAAATGGGACTGGTCCTGACTAAAGAAGTTGGTCACTCTCATTCGCCGTTGTGCATTTGAAGTAAAGTCCTAAAATGCTATTGTTGGTTTTTTGCACAAGCAGAATTGTGTAGTTTTAACATAAAACCAGAAAAAGACAAACACAAACCCCATGCCTTTCAGCGGCAGTCAAAAAATAAAACTCTTATTCTATTTTACTTGTAACTGCCATGTTTGGCTCTGATGGTGTTTTGGACTCCTCAGTGCTGGTGACAGCCACACAGGACAGCAGAGATCTCCTCATATGCAGGAAGGCCAAACACAGCAGTTTGTTCACTCTCGGGGCTGTGCTGGCATCCCCAGAAGGTGCTCTCGGGGCATCGCTCGCTGCACCTCTGAAAAGCTCCCTGTTCATCAGCGGCCAGCACGGAGAGCTGGCAGCACGCCTTCCAGGGATCTGCTGGCTGGCACCTCCGCCTGAACTGCCACGCAGGAACACCCAGAGCCCGGGCCAAAACCTGCTGACAGCTAAGAATATATCAAATTATAATAGCTGTCACACATATTTAATGACAGTGTGTTTACACAACTTTATTAGGTCATATGCTTACTTTATGCTGAGAGCTGCTACTTGTTAACAAATGTGATAAAACTGCTGATCCTACGTTTTAGGTTACTGGTGTCTTTTTTGCAGTTGCAAGAGGTTTCAAACACACACAGAGGAAGCAAAAAGAACAGAATTGTCTACCATCTCAGAAGCATTGTGGAGATCACATCGTGGAGGAGACTAATTAATCAAGCACAAGACATGATCAGCCTGTGTAATATCACGGAACAAAAATGTGGACCCCTGTATGTCTGTTTATCCATTATCATATTATTTGCCAGTTTCTGTTCCTTTCTACAAAACATTGGTTTTTCACCCATGCATGTCGTGCCTCAATACTGTGCATATAATTCAATAACTCTTCTGAAGTTTGGCAGGTTTCCAACTGCCCTTGTGTCATCTTTATAAAATTTGAAAACATTAGGATTCTACATATTATCTTTTGAAGTGATGATGTGATTCATTATCCTGCAGCTCTCATTACCCACAAGGGGCTAAGAAATTTATATCATATGCAAACTCAAATGGTTAGTGGTTTGTCCAGGGGCAATGCTAGGGTCAAAATTAAAAATGTTGAACCTCTCTCTTCCATCTTTCACGCTCCCTGCCCTTTCTTTGTTAGCAAGATCTCTGTAAGATATAAACAAACAAGCATCCAAAAAAAAATTGCTTTTAGGTGTTTATAGACTTAAAGAAATGTCTCAGCCAATAGAAAAAAAAGTCAGTATTCATTCAAATAAGCTGAAATTCATCACAATGCTATTTTAGGAATTGTATAAAATAATTCCTTTCAAGTCTTTCACAATACCAATGCCAACAAAATATCACTCCACCACCAATATCACTCCACCCTTTGCTAAGTGTTGTAGAAGAGGTGTAGAAGAGGGCTCAGAGAACTTTCAAGGCGAGGTTCTCCACTGACTGATCCCCCACTGTCTGGATGGTCAGGGATTTGTCTCTGGGGCTTAACCTCCAGGTGGCACTTGCTATATTCGTGTCAGTAAGTCTTTCTCTGCTGGCGGGGCTCCTCGAAACTTTTGCCAACAAATTTTTCTTTCTTCCCAATCTTGTTAGGATTTTGGGCAGGACAGGCAGGTCCACACTAGTAAATAATACCAGGCTGGGGAAGGACTCAGGCATGAGCCCACGACTGTCTGTCGTGCTTTGCTGTCAGTGTGCTCCTGGACACTCTGCATTTGGAGGCAAGAAATGTTACCTCTGTGAACATGAGTTGTGCCCTGCCAGCAGTCCTCAGAATACACGAGTCGCTCCCAAACTGGTTTTTACTAGATATGCCATAAAATTCCATGGAAGGCTACACCCCTCTGCTGTAGAGTTGTGCTTGGAAAACAGAAAAGCACGTCCAGCTGAGGGAAAGGAGCACAGTGCATGGCCCCTCTTCAACCCTTCCCACAGCCAAGGGCAGGAGCACAGAAGGAATTCAAACAGTCTTACCTGAGCTCACAGACAGCAACTGGAGCAGGAAGATAGAGGTCAAAAAGAGACAAGGAACAGGACACAAAATTAGCAGAGTGAATAGAGCAAGTATATTAACATCTAATAAATCTGCCTTTTT